>CM062592.1:5451952-5934178 GCA_031468815.1 Morus bassanus
GGTGCGGGAGCAGCGCCGGGCGCCGCGGGAGGTGCCTCGGCCCCGTCCCCGCGGGCCGACCGCGGCGCGCATCGCCGCCGCCTGCTGCTCGCGGGAGTTACCGGCGGCTTCGCGCCGCCGCCCGGGAGCGGGGGGGGTGCGGAGGGCACCCTGCCGTGGGGCCGGGCCGCCCCCCCCCCCACCGCCGTCCGTCCGTCCGTCCGCGGATCCGGCTGCCACGTCCCGGAGGCGGGGCGGGCGGCGGGGCCCAATGGCGGGGCGGGCGGCGGGCCTGCGCCCTGGGCCCCCGCCGCGGGGAGCGAGCGAGGGAGGGCGGGCGGCGCGGCCCCGGCGCGCAGAGCCGGCGCGGCCGCGGACGGGGGCGCAGCATGTGCGGTAAGGGCGGCGCGGGGGGGGGGGGGGGCGCTCCCTGCCCCGCCGGCGGAGCCGCGCTAGGCCGGCCGGGGCCGCGGCCGAGCGGCGGGAAGAGGGGGGGCCGGCCGCGCCTGCCGTGCCGCGGTGACGGCGAGGGGGGCCTCTCCGTTAGCCGAAAATGCCCTCGCCCGCTCCGCGGTCCGCGTGCGCTCCCGCGGGGGCGGCGCGTTAATAGCCCGAAAGGGCAGATTCTCCCGAAATCACACGCGAGCGTGGCCGGAGGGCGCGAAGGGCCGGCGCCCTGAGTCGCGACAGCGCTAAGAGTACGCCCTTCCCTCGGCGCGGGAGCCTCGGGGGCAGTCGGCGATGCCGGCGGGTCCTGGTTCGGCGGCGGGCGGTGCCGGGGGCGGTGGCGGCCCTGCTCTGCGGCGGGGGGGCTCGCGGGCCTGGTCTTCAGAAGCGACGAAGTGCCTTGGGAAGGTGAACCCCGGCGACCGTCGGTAACGCGTGCCTCGGCGGGAGGGATGCGGGTTCTGCCGGCGGCATCTCCGGACCTGGCTCTGGCCCTATCGCAATAACCGCTCCCACCTTCAGCTGAAAAGTCTTGTCTGCTGTTATTTCTTCTAGACGTTACAACTGACGGTACGGATGCTCGCGCGTTCATTCAAGTTCACTCGGTGTAGGTTGCGAGGCAGACGGGTAAATCGGTCCAAACGAGGCGTCGGAGTGTCCGTCGCAGGGTTACGCACCTGCTCGGCCCAGGCTGTTGGTACCCCGGCGGGGCTTCCCTCTGTTGAACACCTCCTGAGGTGGGCTGGAGCACAGGCTTGGTCTCCAAAGCCGCTTGGGTACCTTCTGCTCCCATTTGCCATATTAGTACAATTACTCCACCTCATCTCTCGGACGCAGGAATATAATTTATCCTTTCTCTTCCTCTTTATTTCTGTCACATCAGCTTCACGTTTTTCCGTGGAAATTAATGCAGCGGTGATCCATTAGTTCTTTTTATTTGTCTTTCTACATTTCCTTCTTTGTTCCCCCCCCCCCCCGTATTTTTACATGCAAAATTAAAATGATGCTCTGAGCAAGACTGTGGGTTTTATACTTAAGGTGCAAGTTGCCATTTCTTTCATTGTTTTTGTGAGATTGAACTGGTATCACTTTCAAACTGCCAAGTCTGTAGAGCGCTACGAAGAGGCAACCAGGAATTCATAGTTAGTTTAACATTTACTGCTATGTTAATTTGTGTTAAAAGTACAAAGTGGAGCAGAGCTAAGAATAGAAGGGGTAATTATTATTATAAATAGCTTCTGTAAGAATAGGGGTGGTTTTGGTGCCTTGTGCTTGCCTTATTTGAGGTCCAGCCTTTGAAATGTGCAATATTAACATTCTGCTCTGTGTGTTTTTAAGTGCAATAAGCCCTGAAAATGCTGTCGGTGGTTACTTAGTTGTGTTCGAGATTTAATGTGTTTCTCCCATTTTCCATATAAGCAAAGTTCTTCTTGCATATTGAAACACGTTATGATAGAGTAAGAAAAGCATCAAGGATTATTGGGTCTGTTGTTGAGTCTTTTTCTGGGAGCCAGAGATATAGTGAAAAATGAGGAGAGGAGAGCATTAACTGAGCGCATTAATACAGAAAAATAAACCTTGGAAATCGAGGAGCTTCTGAGTGCAGGAAACGCGTGGCTGAAGGCAGTTAAGGTTTTTGTAGGGAACAGGAGGAGAACTGTTTGGAGTCCCAGGGTGCTACCACATGAACTCTTGTGACTTGCGGTTAGCACGGTTGGCAGAAATGAAGGTACACAGCCTCCTCTGCTGCTGCCATTCGCCATCCGGCTGGTGAGTGCAAGGCAAAATTGACGGTGGCCTTGGCTCGCGTTAGGAAACGTTAATTGCAGCGGCAGTTTGGGGTTTTCTTCCAAACAGCAGCAGTAGACTCCAGCAAAGGAACAAGGTGAACAAATTTTGAGGTGCTGCCCTCTCAGGTAGTCCTGCAAATGGCATAAATAGGTACAACTGGCTTGTAGGTGCTCTGAGTACTTACACTAACAAGACTTAATTGTCTCTCTTAACTGACGTGACGGTAGTCTACGTCTTGGAGGAGAGGGCTCTGATTGCTCATGCTGTGGCCTCCACAAGGTCTGAGTAGCCCTGCAGTCCTGGTTGCTTGTACATACAAACCCTCAGATAGCATTTCCGTAATAGACTTGTAAGTCGGGATACGTATTGCTTTATCTTGCCAAGCTGTCTGGTGGGTACAGTGTCCACGGGCACATATTTATCCAACTTGTCTCGGATAGAAAGGTAGTTATTAAAATGACATTTTTAAAGAAAAGGTGACAACACTGCTGTTTTCTGAGTCCTCCCTGTGACAGCTTCAAGGCTGGAATTACCAACACAATGTTTTCAACGTACTGGTAATCTGATGTCAGGGTTTACATGCACGTGACCTTATGAAATTCTGTGATATGTGCTCGTACCGCTTGACAGGTAAAGGAAAGTAGCCTCAAAGTTCAGTTCCTTGATGCCTAGCATAAGCAACAGGTCTTCTGTGTAGATGTGCTGGGTTTTTGTTTTTAACAGTGCTAGTGAAAAACAGGTTTTGTTCTTGGTATGTATACAGACTTGAAGTTTGAAGAGTTAGCCAGGTATAAATGGGGTCTGCTTTGGTCTGAATGCACCAAACCAGTTGAATGGCATCTAGGAAATAGTTTAGAAAACAGGTTTTTCAAGGTACCGGGGCTCAATAGTCCTTTCTGTAAATAAGTAAACCAATCGTATGCTGTGACTGTTTTTAACAACAAAAAGGGATTTTAGAATTTAGCTCTGGTATTACTAGTGATTACTGGAGATAAAAATGGGCTTAAGGAAGACTTGAGTTTCAGGGTTGCACATACATCAGTGGGGACTGCCCTCCCACCTGCCAAAATACTATTTGTACGCCTAGGAGTATGCCTTTCCATGAAGCACAGATGGCTCTTGTCCAGAGGGAGTCTGTAGAATTCATGCACTGGTCGTTTACTCTAGACACAAGAAAATCTTGTCCTTTTTAGCTGGAGAGAGAGGTGCGTGCGTGGGTGGTAAAAGAAGCATCCAGTGGACAAACATGGCTCTTCACCAAGTGGGTGTTCTTCTGCTTTGCTTTTTTTCCCAGCGCAGACTTGATGAATTGAACGTAAACTCTCCCATATGCAGCTAATAGACGTAATAATGACAGTCTGCTTATTTCTGACCTTGCACTCCCTCATACTGTGCAGAATTAGCGGCGTTTCGTTACACAGGGGTTGGCACAACGTTCCACCTCACCGAACCGCCAGGCAGCAGGTAGTGGGAGCCCGCTCCAGCGGGTTTTAAGCATCGGTTCCGGGACTTAGTGCTGTGCTACGATTAGTATCCGTGGTAGAACTTGCTGTTACTGCCCAGTGTCTCCCCTGCTGTAGTTTGTAGAAAAATATTTTTATCACATTTCTCAGTCTGTAACTTATGTTACGCATGTGATACTTAGTAGCCTGCATCTGATCTGTTCAAGACTTGAGGCCTAATAATCATCACTAGGATAAAGTATTCTTTGGAATTGCCAAGTGGGTGTACTGATAACATCGTCTGCTGAAATGGTTTTAACAGGATACGGCATGGTATAAAGGAATTTGTAACTCCGACAGTAAACCTAGCCTGAAGGCTTTTCTGCTTTTGTGGGAAAAGAATTAGGAGAAGCTATTCCTGAGTAACTTCACGTATTCAAGACGCTGGAGAGGATCGTTTATTCTTACCTGGAAGTGGTGATTCATTTCATTTTCCTGTGAACTTACCATGAAATAAAGGAACACAAGCACCAAAAAGTCCACAGGAAAATTAAGTTCTCAGAAAAAGTATTTTAGTGACTGTCAACAATAGGAATAATGAACGTCCATTTGGTAAAAATGCTATTCTGTTAAAATCTGTCAGCTGTTTACAGGGAATTCTTTATGTAGCTGTCATTAAGAAGGCCTAGGTTTTGTGCTCGAATGTTAAAAATCAGTTCCAAGAGGGTTGAGTTTCACGAGCAGCTGAATACCTGTTCTGCTGGTGGTTCACCAGCTAAGGTTTTTAAGGCAAACCCGCAAGAAAGGAGATGTTTTATGTTCTAAAGTATATTGTTCAAGAGATTTCACTTAAGAGAAGTATATGCAGGACTTCTAACTACGGCGGGTCTTAGTGTGATTCAGGATTTGTATGATAAGCTGACATGCTTTGAACGAGTCTTTTCAGTCCGTATGTGCGAAGTCCTGTGTCAAGTTACTAGTTGAAATGTTTTATTATGTTGTAAAGTGTAAAGCGTGACTGCTGTTATAATCCTGAAGTATATTAGTGTCGAGTCCTGAAGTGTATTAGTGTATTCCAGGCTGGGTATTGTGTTTTCTGAGCCTGTCAGATACAAATTCCAGTAGTATGCTTGCTGCTGTTTTATTTTAGCTGGGAATTCACAATTATAAGCAGTGCTGGACTAGAATGATGTTCACAGGGGTTTGTTGTTTCTTTTGTTTCATATGTATTTCACCTTGAAAAATGCCAGCTCAGGGCTTGTCAAGGTATCGTAATTGCATGTCCTTCATATATCCTGGTTTTCTGTAGCACTTCCTCTTCTGGCTTGTTCCGGAGGGCAGGTGTGGCATTATTATGGAAAAACACTTGCGTTGAATGGTGTGTGTTAAGTTGAGCTGAAATTGAAACTCCTCTTTCCAGCTCTGCTAGGGACCTGAAATTCACGGGGCGGGTGGTGGTGTGGTTTCAGGAACGTTCTGCTTGGACTTCAAGATTTCTATGTTTTCAGCACCTGGCATCGAGGCTGGCAAGGGGGATAAGCTGGTGGTGCACCAGATGGGACCATGATGGAAATTTGCTAGATTTGCGTTGGAATTTCATCAAAACCAACATGTTTCCATTGACTGTTGTGATTTAAATGGATTGTCACTTTGACAGAAAAATTGGCGCTTTGTGACAGAGCGCTCCTCGTGGAAGCCTTCAAGTGTCTGTAAAGATCTGTGCAGTTGATATCTTTTCATCCTTTGAATTGTGTAGATTGATTTGAATATAAGCACAGGCAGGGAGAGGACAAGGCTTTAACAAGGCATTGTGATTTGGAGAAAAACATGGCTCTGGCGTGGAAGAAAGGTCTTTTATGGTCTAAATTGCAAGGTAGAGTTGCTGTGTGCCGTCCCACATCTGCCGCCTTCCACCTCGGAGAAGGCTGCGTTTTGTAGCTGGATGAAGGGATCCTTTGTTCAGCTTTTGAGTTAAAAAGAGGTTCTTTCCTTAAGCAGCCAGGGCTTTGCGTCATGCTGGGACGTAAGTATCACCTGAGCGCCCTTTGACTCAGCACAGCCGCATTCCTTGCTGTGCGTTTACACAGATGGGAGCGAAGGCTTGAGGTGTAATTCCAGAGCAAAATTTTATCTGCAGAGCCCCTGTTGGTGGCTGCTGGGAGAAATAAACATTTTTCAAAAATACACTTAGATCAGTGAAGCATAACAAGTGTTTAATGTTTTTGGGTCTGTTTTTTTTTCTCATCAGTGTTTCTGTCGAGGGCAGTGAAATTGTACTTAAAAATGGAAGCGATTACAGGATGTGATTGCTCATATACTCCTGAATAATCCAATAGTTAGGGTAGAGCGAGTAAAAATGCTCTTTTCTAAATGTGCATTGAAACTTTCTCCAGCTATGAAGAATCACGTCATTATGGGATGTTTGAAAAGGGGAAAATGAAATGCATTTGAAAATATTTCCAGTAAATGAAACTGTTCTTTACACATAATTCATCGTGATCAAGTGTCATAAACGGGACATAAGCCTTCACATGTTTGATTTTAGCTTGCAGATTAGCATGTCATGCATTTAGGAAGACTCATGTTCATTTTCAGCAGCCTTATTGTCCCATTTTTTACTTTAATTATGCATCATTTTTACATATTATTCTACTTATTTTTATTTCCTTTTTTCCTGTTTTCTCTAAAGTGAGTTTTAAACCTGCTTTGTCTTACTTGCCTTCTCATTTGTAAAATGTGTCGATCATAGGTGAGTTCTTGGAATTTTATTTTCATAGTGGTGTCTCCATTGTCACTCCAGCTATTTTCCGCTCAAGATACAAAAGCTGAACTGAATCAAAACTGAATCTCCCACTGCCTTACACGGTCATGTTTTTGGAAGAGCGTGTCCATGTATTTTGCAGTGTTAACGCTGTATTTGCATTTCTTTTAGTTGGCATGCTTTTCACAGTCTTTTTGTTTTCCAATAAGAAGCACTGAATTCTGTGGGGTTTTGGGGGGATTTTCGTGGCATTCTTAGTCTTAGATTCAGATTTTTTTTGCAGTTCTCATGAATAATCTTAATATAATTGTGCTGTAATTAATAGATTTTTTTCAATGCCTGAGACAAATGCCAAGTTGGCGCCTTTCTAGATAGATGTTTGCTGTTTGTTTACAGTACAAGCAGAAATAAACACTGCTGTTGTTAAGTCTCCTTCCAGATGAGCCATCCCTTCCTGGAGGAAGTCGGTTTCTACCTTGTGCCCATTCAGTACATGGCATTTTGTTGTACGCTGCTATCGGTTGGGATCTGTGACCAGGAATCAAGTTTTGGTTTGGTGGTAGTTGTGTTTTTTTTATTTTGTTCAGGTGTGACTGAACTTGTTGAAATGTGCAGAGAAAAAAGCATTTCAAGCCACTGTCTGGTTTGGATTCAGATGTAACAAAGATGTCCAAAGTCAGCCCTGGCTAGGGGGAAGTGGTTCTGGTTTTAAGCCCTTTTTTTTGGTTCAGAATAAGTTGCTATCCCTGTGCCAGAAGCAGGATGGAGACTAAAATGATCAATTCACATTTACAAAAATGTTTTATGAAAGGAAACCGAGTTTCTGCCTAATAATTGTGCCCATCTATTGAATTAGACTTTTTTTTATTTCACGTGTAGGACTTCATTTTAATGGCCTTGCTGAGGCACCAGGGGTCTGTGTGGAAAGTGCTGTGCAAAGTGATCTTCACCGGGCTTTGAGCAAGACGCTGTTGTGTTTCTTTGGTGTCCCCCCGCCCCTCTGGGCTGGGTCTGTTGTATCGGTTACGGATGTGTTGGTGGGGAGTTCAGGAGGGGCCGCACGCTCTGTGCTTTCTGCAGGGCCGTTGGGGTGACCACGCTGGTCCCCTGTTTACTTCCGCGGAAAATACCCTCATTTACAACGCAACATCACGGCCTGGAGACAAGCTGGGTTTTTTGTAGCTGCGTGCCTGGGAGCGTTACGGGGCGATGCCCGGTGTCCCTCGGGCACAGGGGAGGACTTACCTTCGCACGTCAGGTGTGCTGCTGTTTGGAGAGGCCTGGAGGTGTGGGTGGGCAGCCGAGATGGGAGGTAAGGTGGCGGAGCAGGCTACTAAGCTTGCTGTCCTGTTCTGCGCTACTTCCCCTCCACCTTCCCTACAGTCCCCTTTTCTTCTCCCTTCTTGGCATATGCCCGTACCTATCGTACCTTTTGCACACAGTTCCTTCCCCAAATTTACAGAGGCTCCGTCTCACCCGTTGCATGCCAGCTTGACAGCCTGTTCCATTTTTGCCCCCCAGTCGCTCAGCACGATGCCCTGCCAGTGAAGAAGGCCTCCTCTGTGCTCCTGTCAGTGAGGCTCTTGCGCCTCTCACGCTGCTGCTGTTCACTGGAAAGGACTTCCCGGAACCGTCTCGCTGTGGCCAGCCTGACGTTCAAACTCCGGAGCACCTAACGCTCGTCATCAGTCCCCCTTCGCTCAGAAGAGCGTATCCCACTTGAGTGGCCTTTGGTGTTGCGCAGCGGCAGCGGAATAGCTCGCTAGGTAGCTGTGCACCTGAGCGCGACTGGTTACGCCCCAGCAAGATAGCTGGAGTGCCGCCGGGGGGAATGCGGAGGTGGTAGGTGCCTCTGGAGAGCTGTTTGACAGGCCCAGCTAACACCAGGGCGAGGAGCTGCCCAGCGCCGTCACAAAGAGGTACGGGGCTCCAGGGTTTGCCTGGGAACGGACCCCTAGTGTGTGCTTCCGAGGCACATAAAACACAGGGAGAGGTTTCACCTCTGAAATTATTTAGCTAATTTGGAAAAATGTAAGCAGCATCCTTGTTTCTGTAATTATTCATGCTGGTTATAATTCCGCCTTCTGAAGTAGCTTTACTTTGGATGCCATGCTAGGTGGATTTGGTGTGAAGGGAAATGTCAGGAACTCCTGGAACACAGCCCACCTTTTTAAAGACAACTCATGTGCTTGTTTTCTCTGCTTTATGGTACACACTTGTTATTTTTATGTGTAATGCTACCGCTGTATTGGGCATCTGTTTGGGAGGTTTCTGGTAAATATGGAGAAAGGGGCTTTTCCAGCTGCCTGCTAATAAAGCAGTCTGCTTTGTACTCCTGTTGTAAGACCTGGAAGTCATTTAAAGGATTTTAGGCATCCAGGATATAGCTGAAATGTGCTGTCCTTCAGCCTGGATGACAGCTATTTGGAGTCAGTTCTCTTGTAAACAGGGAGGTTGCTGTTTGCCTGAAGAATGCAGTTTTTAGAAACAGAGTGAACTAAGAATCTCAAATTGGAAAACTTTCTTTTTTTGCCAGAAAGGTGGGGAGGAGGGTTTGCAGATTGAGAGCGTGGGGGGAAGTATCGTTTGGAAGAGGCTTTTGAAATACAGCAGAGGGTGTTAACTGCTGTTAGTGTTTTATTATCTGTTGAGTTTTTAGCTGTGAATTGCAAGGACCTCACCCTGTCCGTGTAGCTTCTGGAACCAACATTCTAGTTGAACAGATGTCATCAGGAGATGGCAGCAGCAGGCCTGCGAGCGTGATTGGTTTGAGATGTTGGGAGCAATGGAAGTGGAACTGCAAATATTTATAAACTTGGTCCTTATAGTCTTACAGGTGGTTATCAGAAAAGGCTTTGGGTTTGGGGGAAATGGAGGTAGAGGTAAAAGAAACCGGGTAAAAGAAAGAGGAACAATAGAATGTGCATTGATTTTTTTTTTTCTAGCTATGTGGAAGAAAATAAGGGAGACGTGGTGTGCTCTTTTTGCAGCAGAACTGCAGGGAGATATAACTTCTAATGCTGGTGCTTTGGGAATGGGAAGATGACGCTTATGACAAACTTATCCTGAGACCTGTAGCTGAAGTCCATGGAAAAGGGAGAAGCAATGAGAGAGTGTCAGAACGGTACATGGCTGCGTATGACCTGGCTGTCCCAGCTCCGGCTGGAAAGTCCCTTGTAAACTTTTCAGTGCTTTGCTCTGTGGTATTCAGTGCGTCCATCAACCCTGAATAGCCCACATTTCTGCTTATAAAATAAGACATCAGAAGGCTTGGAATTATTTCATTTAATTCCAAAACACAAACAGCTTAAGAATGCAGTTTTTCAAATGTTCTTTAAAATAATCTGTGTGTAAACATAGACATGTAAATATAAATAAATAAATAGATGTAAACATATTTTGGAACGTACATGTTCCAAAAGTCAGCTTGGGAGTAAATATTTCTCACGTGAATAAAAGTTCGGGAACTGTGAGGCAGGCTGTATGGCAGTACTGTCAAGAAAAAATAAAAGATTTGTGTTGCCTTTAAAAGGACTTCATGTGTGCGCAACAACTCCACTCTCCTCAAGAGGTTTTGATAAAGTTTCTCAAATTGCAAACCTTGAATTACCAGTTACTTACATAGATGGATGTTTGTGTGAAACCCATTTTGCTTTTTATTCCATGCAGATATTTTTCTCCTTTAAGATGTTAGACAGGGTGTAATGGTAGATTTCAAGTACGGATATTTCTAGCATCCTGTAAATATCTTCTTATGCTACTGCTTCATGATGGCGCCAAAGGAAATCTTTCTGAAATAGTGTCATAGTTGGCATTAGAGATTTAGGAATTTGTATGTCCCTATCATTGCTTAAAAATAGAAGCAACAACTTATCTTCCTTTGCAACCTACAGGAAAAATAGCTCCATTAGTTTGAGAGTGTTAGTTTGCATGAGTTAAATGATTTTTTTTCTTAGTGAATCTGTGGGAGGAACTTAGAGAAAGCCATTCAGGGAAGAATTCCCTTTGAAGATGGTTTGCAGCATGCAAAGCTCAGCATTAGCGAACCTTGAATTTTTTACCTGGAGTAATTAGCTTCCTGTTCGCTGCATTGTCTCCTGACCGCTGATTCTGTCATGTAGGTCCAGCTCACGTGGAAATCCTTTCTCTCACCACAGCCTGTTTAGTTGCTTTCAGTGTCACAAGAAGGATGTTGCCGTTTTGAGGTTAGTTTTGATCTCTTAAATGTTAGTGACATCTTCTCCCTTGGGCCTCAGGTGAGGTAAGGAAGAGCTGCACACACAGTGGTCTCCTTCCTGCAGGGGGTTCTCGGAACAAAGGCCTGTCTGGGGTTTAACTTGGATGGCGGCACACACAGTTTTCTCAGTTGTGATTTTGTTACTTGATTATGCTCTTCTTCCCTATACAGGCATCTTTGCTTACCTGAACTACCATGTTCCCCGGACAAGACGGGAGATCCTGGAGACCCTTATCAAAGGGCTCCAGCGGCTGGAGTACAGAGGCTATGATTCTGCAGGTAGCTCTCGCTGAGCAACAGTGGTTATTTTTTGAATTTTGACTTGTAAATGATGATTTTCGTGGTGTGTTTGCGAATGGTTTCTACCGTCTTCTGCTTTTGAAGAAAGCTGAAACACAAATCGGAGGTGCCTGTGATCATGTGGTCAGAGGTTTGGATTAACTTTCAGTATACAGATTTCTATAACATTCTTGATGCCTGTTATCTGAGGCTTTAAAAATACCTACAAGATGACAAAGGGCAAACTATAGCTTCTAATCTAAGGGGTTTCTTGCCTTTATTTGGAGGGTCAGCTGGGGGGAGAAGGGGCACTGCAAAAAAAAAAAACAATCCGGCAGTATTTGTTTACATAAAATACTGTAATATACTTTCTGCACCTCATGCTCTTTCTTCATATTCCATTGTGGTGCTTAGGTGTGGGAATCGATGGCGGAAATGACAAAGACTGGGAAGCTAATGCTTGCAAAATCCAGCTTATCAAACAGAAGGGGAAAGTGAAGGCTCTGGACGAAGAGGTTCACAGTATGTACTTCCCTTTCGTTCTTTGCCTGCTCTCTTTCCTTGAAATGTCGTCTCATCTCATTTGTGTTTTGAACATCATCTGTTTTACCCGGAAACACTGTATTTCCAAATAACTGTTATAAAGTGCCAGAGGCAGAAGCACTCACACGTGTGCTGTAAAGAACCCAGTGATCCTGTGGATGTTGTCATGAAGTTACAGAGAAGTCCTGATTTCTCAAGACAAATGAATCACATCCTATTACAATAGAACAGACCTGAAATAATATTTTAGAAAACAGATTAAAAAAAAAAAAAAAAAATTCCTTGAAGTGGGGAAAGGGGAATTACTGGGGGGCAATTATCAGAGACCTCAAGCTTGGGCAAAAAAGAGAAATCCTCTAATATCTTCACCAGTTGAATTTTAAATTTTCATATGTAGTGCTTGTCCCAACTAAAGCTGTCCATCCAAGTAGTGGCGGGCTAAGCAATTGGCTCCAGGGAAGCGCTGATGTATGTGTGTAACTGTCAAATTGGTGAGAACAGAGGGTGAGGTCTTCTGCATCCGTTTCTGCCTCTTTGTTCCCTTGATTTAAATGTTAAGCTCGTTAAGTCTGTGCAGAATACAAAGAAGCACAGAGTTGTTGGGTGTGGAATACAGGTAAGCTGTGTGAGAACGGGAAGGTGCTTTTCAGAGGAGTCAAGGTCTCTAGTTTGCATTCAAGAGCTGCTGTGCTGTGTTAACTTTTTTTCACCCGTGCTAGCATTAACCTCCCAGTGCAGAGTTCTGCTTCTCCAAAAGGAAGGTGGGTAGTTCTAACCTTAGTGCAGAGAAAACCAGGAACTGAAAAGGCCAGGCGAGGTGGTACGTGCGTTACAGAGATAGAAGATACACAAAATATTTCTGAAGAAATGTTTGCCTGCTCAGTAAAATTGCAGGATATACAGTTTTGAAGAGGTTGTGAAGACACTTGTAGAACAAAAGGAATCTTTTTTCCCCAAAGAAATGTTAAAGTTGATGGTATGCTTTCTAGAAACAAGGGTTAGTGATGAATATTCTAACCGTAGTGGCATGTAACCGTGAAGTGGGCTGGTTCAGTCACAGCTGACAGTGTACGGGAGGTGGCAGGAGAGCAAGGTGCACCCCCGGGAGAGAAATTAAGGTTGGATTCTTTCTTAAAAGTTGGTTTTTATTTTGGTGCGGTGAGGAGTGCAGGGAGGTGGCTTGTGTGCATCTGCATTCTGAATCCCCCGAAAACACGCTTGATGTTTTGCTGCTTTTGCTGATTCTGTTTCCCTGTCAGTATTGCTGTCCTATGGACTCTGGAGGTCTGCTGAGGCTCCCACGTTGACTTTGGCATCGGGGGAGCCCCTTAGTACTAAAAAACTTCTCCTTCTGCTGCAGAGCAACAGGACATGGACCTTGACATCGAGTTTGATGTACACCTTGGAATCGCCCACACCCGTTGGGCTACCCACGGCGAGCCCAGCCCTATCAACAGCCACCCACAGCGCTCAGATAAAAACAATGGTGAGTGTGTTCGCTTGAGGAACCGTGTGCTCCTGAGCAGGTCCTGGAGTGTCTGGAAAAGTTTGCTGCTGTCTCTGGTGCCTGGTGTGTCACAGGGAGGGGTGGCTGGACCCAGGGCCGTGGGTTCAGTGCAGGCCATGATGCCAAGACCAGTTACCGTGAAGCCAGAGGGGTTTGGACTTGACTTCTGGCCGTGGGGGATGTTCGCAGCAGTGAGTGATCTCAGGAAGGGTTGGGATTAGCGGCCAGAGGTTTGGCGGGTGCACGGGCACAGTGTGAGGAGGAGGCAAACACAGAATGAAATCAGATGGTCAGAATTTTCATGGCTATTCTTTGGAATGGAATTTTGTATACTTTTTTTTTCCCATTTATTTATGGTTTTTTGCATAATCACCACTGTATGGAAGGGGGTTGGTCTGCTCTGTGCTGCTGCAGCATGCAGATCAGTTAGCGTTCGGTGTAGCTGCCTGAGGAGCTGCACCAAGAAGCTGGCAGGAGGAGTGCTGTGTTTAATTGCTTCCAGCGGGCTGGAAACTGCCCAGCGCTTAAGTACCTGCAGAAATGTTGCAGGATCTCAGTAGCCCTAGTCCCACCCAGGTCATTATTATCTTCTGCCATTACCAGCCGCGGCAAATGGGGCAGAGCAAGGAAATCACCCCAGGAGGTGAAACTCTTCTCTTTATCTGCCAAGCGTGGCTTTTCGTACTGTAAAGTTCTGTAGTCTCTGCTGTCTGCGTTACGCGGCTGCCCGCTGCCAGGCCAGGGGGCTGCTGTGGGGCTGAGCGGGGCCTTTCCTCTGCCTCCAGAGTTCATCGTCATCCACAACGGCATCATCACCAACTACAAAGACCTGCGGAAATTCCTGGTGAGCGACCCCTGTGTGCGTGTGTGACACTCACTCCCCTACTCACACTCTCCCACTCACTCCCTCACTCTCCCGCTCACTTTTGCTCTCACACACTTCCCTACTCATTCCCCCACTTGTATTCTCACACTCACTTTCCCACTCACGCTCCTACACCTACACTCGCATTCACACTCTTCCACGCCCCATCTCGTCCCACTCCTCCACTCACACTCGTATTCTCACGCTTAATCCCCCACTCACATTCCCGCCTGCACTCACTCCCCTACTCCCATTCACTTGCGTTCCCCGACTCATATTTTTGCACTCGCACTCCTCCACTCACACTCACTCTCCTACTCACATTTTCATGCTTTCATACCCCTGTTCCCTCCCTACCTCATTTACACTCCCCCGTCACTCGCACTCGCATTCCTCCTCACTCCCCACTCACACTACCCAACTTACTCCCCCGCTCCCTCACACCCCAGCTCACACTTCCCCACTCACCCTCCTCCATTCACCCCCCCACTCCCTCTTCTTTCACACTCCCTCACTCATGTCCTCACACTCCTCCACTTACAATCCCCGCTCACTCACAGCCTCTCACGCTCACCTTCCTCCATTCGCACTCCTCCACTCTTATTCTCCCACTCACACTCCCCCATTTGCACTCCCCCACTTAAACTCCCACTCCTCTACTTGTTCCCCACTCACACTTATGTTCCCCCACTCACATTCTCACACTCACTCTATTCACACTCCCCAACTCACACACCCCTCATTATTCCACTCACTCCCTTTCCCTCACCCACTCCTCCTCACCCTCCCCACTCCCCCACTCACTACCCCACTCACACTCACTCCTTTACTCTCACCCCCACACTCACTCCCACTTCACACACACTCCCCTCACTCGCTCCTTCACTTACACCCCCACTCACTACCTTGTTTCCCCACTCATGTTGCACTCATAACCCCCACACCCCTTGCTCCTCATTTCCCCGCTCACAGTCCACCCCTCACTCCCCCACTCGCTCCCCCAAGCACTTCCTGCACTCACCTCACATTCACCCTCTGCCCCCCAGTCACACTTTCCCACTCTCCCACTCACCTTCCCACGCCCTCCTCCCCACTCACATCCTCACACTCCTTAGCTCACACTCTCCCACTCCCCCGACTTGCACTCCCCCACCGCACACCTCATTCTCACACTCACGCTCCCACTCACACTCCTCCTCACTCCCCCACTCATACTCCCCCACTCACTTGCCCCATTCCCCACTTATTCTCGCACGCACTCTACCACTTGTATTCTCGCTCACACTTCTCCACTCTAACTCACCCTCTCACTCCCACTCATGCTCCCCCACTCACCACCCTGTTCCCCCACTCACATTCTAACACTCAATTCCCTCTGCTCACATTCCCACTCACACTCCTCACTCTCCCACTCACTGCCCCATTCCCCGCACTCACTCACTCGCCTCTCCCACTCACCCCGCTCACACCCCCACTGCTCTTACTCATATTCTCCCACTCTCACTCTCCTCGTTCCCCCACTCATTCTCACACTTTCCCGCTCCCCACTCATCTCACACTCACTCCTCTTGCACTCCCCCACTCTCACGGTCCACTCACTCGCCCCCATTCGTTCTCACACTCCTCCACTTGCCCCCACTTGCACTCACTCCCCCGTTCCTCACACTCAGCCCACTCACACGCTCACTTCCCCACTCGTTGCACACTCCTCTTACACCCCTGCTCACTCTCACTCCTTACCCCGTTCATATTGCCACGCTCGCTCCCACACTTACCCTTCCACTCTCACTCCTCCACTCACTCCACCACTCACACTCAACCTCCTCACTCCCCCGCTCATTCTCACACTCACCCTCACTCCTCCACTCGCACTCCCACGCACACACGCCTCCACTCGCTTCCCCACTTAGACTTTCCCTGCTCATTCCCTCACTCACACTCTCAAACTCGCTCTCCCACTCACATCCCCCCCGACTCACACTCACTCCTCTACTCATTCCCCACTCAAACTCTCCCTCCCACTCACACTTCTCCTCTCTCCCCATTCATTACCCCATTCCCCGACTCGCACTCGCCCTTTTCACACTCTCTCCCACTTGCCCTCTCACACGCTCCCCCCACACTCACTCACACGCCACCCCTCGTATTCCTCACTCTCACTCCTGCACTCGTATTCTCGCACTTACTCGCTGCCTTACTCACTCACACTCTTCCACACTCCCCGGCTCATTCTCACGCTTCCCTGCTCGCGCTTGCCTCCCACTTGCACTCCTCCACGCTCCCACCTCCCTCCCTCATTCCCCAACTCGTACCCCTCCAGTCACACTCCCCCACTGAGACTCCGCGCTCTGCCACTCGCTCCCCAACTCGTATTCTCACACTCGTGCTCCCTCGCTCTCCCACCTCCGCTCACACTCACCTCCAGTCACGCTCCCCCGCTCTCCCACTCGTGCTCTCGCTCTCCCGCTCGTGCTCTCCCACTCCGTTTCACAGCCCCTGTTGTTTCACCTCTGCGCTCACTCCCCCCTCACTCGGTGTGTATCCCCACTCATTCCCCGACTCACACTCACTCCTCCGTTCCTGCCTCCCCGCTCGTTCTTGCACTCACGCTCCCCTGCTCGCTCACTCCCCCACGTGTGCTCACGCCCCCCCCGGGCTCGTTCCCCCGTTCCCAGCATTCGTGCAGCCCCAGCTCACGCTCGGGGGAGCCCGCACACTCCGCGTTTGCATTCAACCCCACTTCCCCACTCACACTTAAACCGACTCCCCCCAGTCACACGCACACTCTCACAGTTGCACTCCCTTTCCCGCTTGAATGTTCTTGTGCTCTCCATCTTAGACTCCCCGCTCGCTTCTCCACTTGCACTCACACTCCTCCTCGCACCCTGCACGCGCACTCGCTCCCCGCTCAGCGCTCACGCTCTCCCACTTGCATTCATGTCGCTCTCACACTCACACACACGCTCTCCCCGCCGCTTTTGCGCTCATGCCCTGCACTCACGTGCGCACGCCGACGTTCACCTGCACCGTGGCCTGTGCGCTCACACGCATTCACCCACCTGCACTCACGCTCGCGCTCTCGCACTCACACGCGCTCTCATCCCCCGCTCGCACGCGCGCTCTTCCCCTGGCACTTGCTGTTCTGCTCATACGCGCTCTCATCCTCACTCCCCCAGACACTCGCGCTGGCTCTCCCACTCCCTCGCTCACATTAACAGAGTGGGAAGGAGAAGGAAAAGAAGGAAAAGGAAGGAGGTATGGATGAGAGAAAGGAAAGATGGAAGGAAAAGGGAAGAAGAAGGGATGAAAGGGAAAAGAAGGGAAGAATGAAGGAAGTGGGAAGCAAGGAAAGGAAGGAAAGGAATGAAAAGGAAATGGGAGAAAGGAAAGGAGGGAATAGGAAAGGCAGGATAGAAGGAAGAGAGGAAAGGCAGGAGGGAAGGAGATAGGGAAAGGAAAAGAAAATGTAGGAAGGAGAAGAAAGGCAGGAAAGAAGGAAGAGAAGAAAAGGGAAGAGGAAAGGTGGGAAGGAAGGATGAAAGGAAAGTATGAGGGAAGGAAGAAAGGAAGGATGGATGGAAAAGGAAAGGTAAGAGAGGAAAAAGGAAGAGGAAGGGCAGGCAGGAAGGAAGGATGGAAAAAGAGAGGAAGGAAAAAGAAGAGGAAATGCAGTATGGGAGGATAAAAGCAAGGAAAGGCAGGAAAGAAGAAGGAAAAAAGGAAAAGCAAGAAGGAAAAAACAGAAGGAAGAGGAAAGGCAGGAAAGGATGAAAGAAAGCCAAGTATGAAGGAAGGAAAAAGGAAAGGCAAGAAGATGAAAGGGAATGAAAAAGGAAAGGTGGGGAGGAAGGTAGGAGAAAAGGAAAGGCATGAGAAAAAAGGGAGGAAAAAGTTAAAGGCAGAAAAAAGGAACGGCAGGAAGGGGAGGAATGAAAGGAAAAAAGGAAAGGCAGGAAAGAGGGAAGGAGGAGGAAATGCAGGAACAAAGGAAGGAAAAAGGGAGGAGGGAAAGGAAGGAAAAGCAGAAGAGGAAGGGAAGGAAGGAAAAGGAGGGCTGGAAAGAAAGGGAAGACAGGGAAAGAAAAGTAAGGCGGGAAGGGAAGGCAGAGGGCCGGTTAGCCAACGCATGCTGTCGCTGCAGGAGAGCAAGGGCTACGACTTCGAGTCGGAGACGGACACGGAGAGCATCGCCAAACTGGTCAAGTACATGTACGACAACCGGGACAGCGACGACATCAGCTTCACCACCCTGGTGGAGAGGGTCATCCAGCAGCTGGTAATGCTGGGAGCAGGGTGCGGGTGGGGCCATGGGGACGGAGTGGGGGACACACACCCCAATGCAGACAGACAGACACAGAATAACAACTGTACTCCAGTATTGCCCGGGGTAACCCAGCTGGTGCAGCACCGTGCCTGTGCCAGGCTGTGCTGCAGCACATTCTGTGGCACACGCTAAGGACTGTTTCTGTCTTTCCTACCTCTGACAGTTCATCTCAGACGTACATTGGTTTTTCTTCAAAATTAGTCAATACTCATGTGAAAAATATCTACATTTTGGGGCGTGACAGTATCTTGCGGCAGCCAGGCCCTGGTGTGTTGGATGGTGAGTGTGCAGTGGATGGGAGCCGCTGTGGGACAGAGTGAAAATAGGTCCGTGCTTCCAGTCTTCCCTGAATCCTTCATCTGGAAGAGCTGCTGACCCCTTGTGGGAACCGCACTGCATAGCGTGTGGTTCCACGTGTCAGCTGTGCACAGGAACAGGATCCATCTGCAATTTACCTCTGGTCCCAGAGCGCTGTGTTCAGGAGACAGTTTTTCAGGGAGTTGCCTGGCAGGAGCTGTAGCAGCAATACACCAGAACACGTTTTGGTGGTGAATTGTGGCAGCTCACCTGTATGTGAGCGTATGACACCACACCTGAGCAAACACCCCGACGTCTTGGTGCTTCTTTTACCAGGTCTTTGCCTTTGTAAATCCCCTCACTGCGCTCCGAACTAACGCAGGAGCACTTGCACGAGTAGCCAGGGATGCCCATGCACAGTGTCTGGGAGTTCAGAAGACTCCTTAAGTGGTTGAGGGTGACCTGCCCAGGCTCAGGGGAAGGACATCCTTCCAGAATGAGGTGCCTGGAGCTTTTGGTGGTTCTGAAGATGGCTGTGAAGCCTTCTGTTCGGGATCTCTTGGTTGCAGAAACACAGGTGCAGCTTCTGTGCTGGAATTCCTGAAATGGTGGCCTCAAAGGAAAGGATAAACAGTTTGTATTTCTCTTGTTCCAGGAAGGTGCTTTCGCCCTTGTGTTCAAAAGCGTTCATTATCCTGGTCAAGCAGTTGGTACTAGGTAAGTATTACCACGGGAAAGAACATTCATGTTGCACCCTATGCGTCACTTCTTTTGTCCCCCAAGTTAGAAGACAATGGAGTAGAGATTGTTCTCAGCACACTGTGTATGCTGGGATGAGGGTGGCTGTTGTTTTCCATTTCCTTTCTCTTCTTTTCCATTGATCGAAACAGAAAATTCCTGAGAACGTTTTGAAAATTTCTTAGTGGCCACCTGGATCACAACTGGTCTGGAACAGCTTTTTTTGTAGACTCTGGTTGTGAGAGCTCTGGAAGGAGATGGTTTTCTCTCTTCCTTTGTCTTTGCATTGGTAGCAGCATTTGGACAACTCCTCTGTTTGCCCTGAAGTTGGGCCAGCCCGGTGCTCAGGTTTTCTACTCTACGTTCAAACATCAGCATCAGTCAGGTTGGTTTAACCATATAAGTGCCCGGCACAGGTTTTGAATTTCGGTTCCACTCGCTGTTCGTAGATACATACAGCGAGCAACAGCTGGTATGTTCCTGGTTCCAGTGTCCATGGGATTGCAGTTACTTTTGCAGAGTTTCTGCTAAACTTGAGACAGATTCCTCATGACCTCGTGTTCTGTTTATTCAGAGATTCTTTCGCTCTGTCTTGTGGGCTCCTGTGTTTGCAGCACTAACAACTTATCTGGGAGGAGCTCGCTCTTTTCTAGTTCAGTTCAGTTGTGCTGTGCTGGAGAACAACAGTCCGTTCAGGTGGCATGTCAGGGGTGACAAATCCTTGGGTGCTGATGGCTGTAACTTGATGTCATCTTGCAGGCGAGGCAGCCCCCTGCTAATAGGAGTGCGCAGCGAGCACAAGCTCTCCACCGACCACATACCGATACTCTACCGGACGGGTAAGTGTGAGCATCCCCCTCCCCATAGCAGCCACATTCCAGTCACACTCAGACCAACATACAAGCCCAGAGTCTCACAAACAGCTGCATCCTCTGGAATACACATTACACTTCTAAACTTTCATCTGTAAATTAAACCGTTGTAAAAAAGAGATTTTATTTTTTTAAGGAAGTTTTTAACCACATGCTATACCACCATATACCTCAAGGTAGTCTGCTGAAGGACGTACTGTTGCTCCCTGGTACCTGCCTTTATGCCAGCAGAACTGACCTCTAGTTCTATAATCAAAGCTTTGATGTCCAGTGGTTGCAAGGACAACACATCCTAATGCAGTAGAATAGAATAAAATAGAAGAGAATAGGTCAGTATAGTAAAGCGAACAGTATAGTTAAATGTAGATACTTAAGTTTATATTTTGTGTGTGGTGTGCTGGCATTCATAGCCTTGGCTGTTTTCAGGAACAAAACTGACTGTGCTTTGCAGGCTACAGGCTTTTCACTATCACAAACCTTTCCCCCGTCCCCCTAACGTAATTTTTAAAAAGTAGAATGCTGTTACCCTTTGTTTCACAATCTATGTCTGTTGTCTGTCCATCTTTCTCTCACGCGTGTGTTTTACCACCGTAGACGCGTAGTTGCACCCTTGAAAATGAAAAGTGGCTAAAAATTATCCTGTAATTTCCCATTGTCAGAGGAGTCTGAACCCATTCAGTTACTGGGCACTGGACTAGTTCTCTAAGCACTGCAGTGATCGAAAGGACTTACTGTTGCAGTATGTCGTGCTGCTTCCTAACGGAGCTGCTAATGATAGCTGCAATGTAACGTGAAGAACCGGTCCCAGTAAGCGTTGTCTGTGTTTACTCTTGGTTGATGTTGGATAATTAGCGGTAATCCTTGATGTATATGTATGTAACATTTTTTTTTTTTTCACTGATTATCTGAAGTTTCTTGTTTTGGTTTTTTTGTCCCCAATTACACTTTCAGCTGTACAATCTATGGATCATTCTTTTGATGGAATATCCATAAAAGTGGAGGAAGGTGCCTACCAGAGAAAAATCTAATCCTTGAAATTTCAGACGAATCCTCTAGTTCCTTAGGAAGAGAATCATAGATGAGACAAATTCGCATTTTCTCTTTAATATGTGGTTATTGCTTTCCGTGCAGTGTCGTGAAACAAATGGGATAATCAGAATTCCTTCTTGATCAGAAACACCATGAGCAAAACACACAGGAAAATCCACCCATCAGTCCACCCATCCCATTTCAAATATTCTGACATCATGCTCAGCATATGTACAAAATTGATGACTTAGTGCAGGTTGTGCTGCGTGCTCCCTGCAGCTCTCATTATGCAAGGAAACAGTAAATTACCTTAAAAAAAACCCCACAAAACAAAAGAGTGAAACCCTGTTAGGAGACTGCTAAGAATCCTAATGAAATGCAAGCATTCTCCAAAACTCCTTCTGGAGCTCAGATTGTCAGAGCAATCTGCGTCCTTCCTCCTGATCGTAGTCTGAATCTGAATTGCAGCTTCTGGTAGAAGCTGTAAGGTTGACCTGGGGCTGGAACTTCCCTTTGCTCACTTATCAGGGTGACCCATTTTTAATTCACATCAAGTACTTAATTTTTTTAAAGGCTAACCCATCGTACGCGATGTGATTAAGTTCACGTCTGAAGCAGGAGAGCGCTTTTCTGTAAGAGGAGAGGATCTGATTCTTAGCTACTGTAAATACATGTGATTCCAGCCTCAGGCACTGACAGCTCCGTGGGTAAAATCTGTGCACTTTTGCCGGAGGAGAAACAAACCTCAGTTTGTTGAAAGGTGAACTCTGTGTGTTCTCTGTCCGGAGCTGGTTTACCTGAATCCAAACATTAAGTGAGGTTTTGTTTCCTTTTACCAAACGTACCTCTCTTAAGTCAGTGTGAACTGTTTAGAGTAAAAGTCTGAAGTCAGGTTAATTCCAAGGAGCTTTAAGAACCAAAGTCCCGCAGCTTTCAGAAGCTTTTCTAAAAAATGGACCATATGAAATATGGATTTGAGTGTCTTTGACGTTAGTTGTATAATGCTGGTATCTGAAAACACCTCTCTCAGAAATCAAAACTTTAATGCTGCTCAAGCAAGCATGGGGGAATCTCTTAAGAAGCAGCTGTATTAATCTGTGCTGTAGTACCTTTGCAGAACTGGCATATACTTGGGATTGTCATAACGGAGAGTGAGGTGGTATCAAAGTATACTCAAAACACACCACACCCTTGCCCCCTGCCCAATTTTTACTATATCTGTGTTAATTCTCCATGATGTCTCCATTCTCTGGTTTAGAAGGGAAAAGATTAAGAGATTACTTCTGTGTCGCTTCTAAGTTCTTGTAAACGGGAGGGAGGTGCTGTAGAGCAACAGTCCAGGTTATCCATAGGTAGATGGACAATCTATGGACAAATCCGTAGTTAACATCACAACCGTAATTGGCTGGTCATTCATTCGCTGTGACTTTTCAGTCGCTCCTCGGTCACCTTACCATACACGCATACAGTGCATGTGGATGTGCACAGTAAGAACACGTTCCAGTTTACAGCTCAGTGTAGAATCTGTAATACAGGAAAGCAATGCAACATAATAAAGTCAATGCAGGGAAATGCTGTATTTTGAGAAACAAAATTTGCATGTTTTGATCAAGTGTGGGTGCTTCTGTTGGAGAACGGGCGCTAACACCTTTGCTCTGTCCTTTCTCAACAACAAATCAGTCTGTCCTGTCTCAGCTCAACAACAAAGGAGTTGTTTTTCTCATTTACTGACTTAATAACTAAAGTGGAGGGCTCTAAATTGTTGGCCGAGTGGAACCTTCTTATCGAGTATCAACATGAAAGCAGTATTTTTTCATTATGTTTTGATTTACAGAAGTATACATCTAAACATCATGAGCTCTACTTATATCACTGAATCAGATCAGTATCATCTACTAGGTGAAACACAGCATTAGAGTTTATGGAATAAATATCTACTAGAGTAACTTCCATGTTGTTGTTCTTCAGCAATAGTCATGTTTTGCTAGATAAGCTGATTAATCCACCCCCACCCCTTACCATACCCCCGCACAACGACTGGCAAATAATTTTGTTCGAGCAGGATGTATTTTGGTCCTCATCTGTGTTCCTGATGAGCTTCACCACTGAGGTGTTTTTTCTGCAGTGAAAGAGGCGGCGGAGCATTGGGAATTGCCAGAGTGCTTCAGAAAGGATCCCTAGTGGGATACTGAACTTTTTTGAAGCCTTAGTACAAGTTTTTCAAAAGTTGACTCTTAGTCCTATGTCCTTCAGTACGCTGAGATACTTCCCTGCAATGGGGTAAGACTCGCAGCAGTTTACCAGCTGTACAATTTTTGGATCAGAAGGAGATGGTTGCATTTGATAGCTCAGGAACAATGTCGAGTACTTAATCATGTATTTCCTGATCTGTGTCTGAACACGTTAGCTCAGCCAGACAGAAACAGGTTTGAGTTACATCTGCCGGTGCTCAGTGGAACAGTGTGGTTGCACAGGTGGCAGCCCTGAAAGAATTTCCCCAGTGGTGAGAATAATTGACAAAGAAAGAGCAATCCTCCTCAATTTCTCAAAGCCTCAGGAAAGTTAGTGAAACAAAAGCACAGGAGAAACTTAAAATGATAAACAGGGCAGATTCACCCGGGAAAATGTTGGTAAACGTGACCGCTCATAAGGCAGCTTGAATTCTCTTCTCCTAGTGGAGCCACACGTAAACTTTCATTTGAATTTTTAGTGATATTTTCCTCTAAACTTAAAAGTCTGCACTAACATTACACTTGCAGGCTTAATTCAAAAGCACATAAAACCCTTGCAAGCAAACTGAGAAGGGGCACAATACAAGTGCTAGCATGCTGCCCTCTTCTAATGTCATTGTTAAATCTACTGCGACCACGCACCATGATAAAAATAGTGCTTCATGTTGGTACTGAGCCTTGGGACCTCTGGTTGAGACTGACATTGCAGCTGCGTTCCAGATTCATCAGTACGTGCGGTACCTAATCCTTGTGTCTTCTAGGTAAAGACAAGAAGGGAAGTTGCAACCTGTCTCGTGTTGACAGTACCACCTGCCTTTTCCCTGTTGAGGAGAAAGCTGTAGAGTACTACTTTGCTTCTGATGCTAGGTAATGTTTTTCAGTATCTTTTAGCATATCTAAAAATACGCCGTTTAAAGCTGAGGCCTTGAACAAGAGAGGGGGAGGCTGTTGTTTCTTTATGAATAATAGTAAATTGTGTATTTGTGGCCATTATTTACAAACATTAACTAGTCACCGTATGCGGCCCTGAAAGAGACAGAGGTGGATGAGATGAGAGTTTCTGTTAAAGAACTGAACACTCGCTTAGGAATAGTGGTGTTAGCCTCTCATGCGCATCTGTTGGTAAGATTTCAGAGGTGAGTGATAGGAAACCTGAGAGAGTACTGACCTAAATGAACAGGACGGATGCTAATTAGCAGGAGAATTGTGTGGATTCTCCTGGGATCTCTGCATACATGCAATCCCTTTATCATCAAAGGTGGCTTATTTTAATCCCAGTGGAGGGAGGAAAGACTAACTTGACAGCTGCCTTACCAGAACTTTTGCTTTTCTCTATAGTAGGGAAATGAATACTTGTTCCAGAAACATACAAATACTGCTACGGTTGACTTCTGCAGCTCTTGTTGTCAGAGCCTTTTGGAGAGTCTTAGGACATCCTGATGTGTTCTGATTTTTAGAGAGCTTTTCAGTGACTTGCCCAAGGTCAGAACAAAAGCTACTAAAACAGGGAGCCAATGTATTTCAGTACAGCTTGCCTTGTTCAGCCGAGAGAGAGTACAGGCTAAAACCTGGTCAAAGATTTTAAACACCATTGGTAATTCCAGTATTGACATTCCCCAAGTAAACTGCAGGCAGGGAAGGTATTCAGTAGTACCTAATTCTTGGAGTGCTTCTAGGCAGATCTCAGAGTACTTTAATAGGTGGCTAAGCTGTCCCCAGTTTCACAGATGGAAAATGAGATGCAGGGAGGGACAATGGCTTATCACTGGAAAAACCAAGAAAGGCATCTGCACCTATAGTTGAGCACCCTGTGTGCCAGGGCAAATTACTGTCTTCCTGACTTCCGCTCTCTAGCTCCTAACGGTTAGATCACATTGCTGCACGTGCCGCTTTGTCTGAGGAATTCATAGTTTCTTCTTAAAGCAGGCACTGAAATTAATAATGAGGTAGGTGGAAAAAATCCAGTTATATTGGTAGTGTGGAAATGTACTTTACAGCACTCCTCTTATTTTAAAAGAAATTCCATTGAAATGAGTAAGTTTCTTGAATCAAAAGCTGTATGTTGGATTATAAATAGGGCTGTAGCCCTCGTCTTTCTGTGAAGAATAATGTCTTATGGCAAACGGTGTATGCTTTTATAGTGCTGTCATTGAGCATACCAACAGAGTGATTTTCCTTGAAGATGATGATGTAGCAGCTGTGGTCGATGGCCGTCTTTCCATCCACCGGATTAAACGCACAGCCGGCGATCACCCCGGACGTGCCGTCCAAACCCTGCAGATGGAACTTCAGCAAATTATGAAGGGTAAAAATCTTTTGGATGTCACCTGTGTAGATCCACAAGTCCTCCCCGGAGTCACAGAGTAAGTCAGGTTGGAAAAGACCTCTGGAGGTCACCTGGTGCAATCCCTGTGTTAAAGGCAGGGCCCAGTAGACCAGAGGGGGCTGAGGGTTTTGCCTCCTGCTTGGAGGCATCCATTTTTTCCAAGACTGATCCCTAGCAGGCTTGCCATTCCAGATCTGACCCTTCACTGACCTGTTCTAGTAACTTGAAGCTAGCTCTCGTGATGAGCTGATGCTTTGGTAGAAAAAGAAATATCATCTGAATAACCTCTGACCAGTAACTGGCCTGTTAGTGACTCTGGTCCAAGCTTTTCTCTATATACGTAGGAAAAATCTGAATTACCAGGAGATAATTTAGTGTTCTCATTTGTTTTGTTTCTTTCCTTTATAGGTAACTTCAGTTCATTTATGCAGAAGGAAATTTTTGAACAGCCAGAATCTGTCGTTAATACAATGAGAGGAAGGGTCAACTTTGATGACTACACTGGTAATTGAGATTAAGCTTCCTCTAGTTTTGACAGCTCAGTATCTAGTAGTTATAGAGGAGGAAGTAGGTGATGACATGGGAGATGAAAACATGCTGGTATAAGACGATGTGCGTGTCTCACAGGGAGCGCTTCCAGAATTACTCGCGCTGGTGGCAAGATTACTTTTTGTGATGTTTTTTTTGCAAAGTGGTTGATGGTGATTGTAACGTGCTGCATTAGCACCACTAATCTTGAGGATTTCTGCTACCTGGCCAGCCTGATTTTTCTCTCTGAATCTTGCTTACAGTAAATCTTGGTGGGTTGAAGGATCACATTAAGGAGATTCAGAGGTGTCGTCGTTTAATCCTTATTGCTTGTGGGACAAGTTACCATGCTGGAGTTGCGGTAAGTGGTCAGTCTTGGTCTGTTTGCAAACTGTAGGCAGAATTGAACAGTGGACACAGTATGGCACGTGTCAAGCAGGTGAAGGATTGATTTAAGGTTAAGACAGAGCAGGCGCACACCGATGAATGAAGACCCTTTCGAAAGCTGAATACACCAGACTTTCAATTCACCAGCGACAGCAGTAGGAAATAAAAGCTGAAGAACTTGAATCCTTATGAAAATGTTGCCTGTGACTTTTATTGCTATGGAAAGCTTTAAAAAACAAAACCTGCTCTGTCATAAAAGACGGTTGGCAGGGGAAGAGACAATGCAAGAGCAGAATGCAAATGCTGCAGCAAGGTAGGGGCTGCCGTGAGCCCGATAGGATTTCCTCCTTTGCTATTTACGCAGACAGCAATCGTGCCTGCACAGAGACATCTCTGTGCTTGCCCAGCGCAGTGAAGGGATTTTGCCTTGTACCTTACAGAAGTACTGGCTGTGTGATTTTTGTTTCGTCAGGGACTGACCTAATCATTGGTTAAAATGTGATGGTTGTAGATGAAGCATTTTGAGATTGTAGCTTGGCAGCCCATAATGTTGCAATTAAAAGTGCTCCGCAATTTTGCAGAGGAATCTTTTAGCTTCTCTCAGCAATGCTGTGAAACACAGCTACGTTCGCTGATTTGCAAGGACCAGAAAAGACAATTTTTGTTCACTTTGGCTAGCTCTGTAAGGTAACGTTAACAGTAATCCGCCGACTAGCCAAAACAAGGTTCTGGCTTGGCCTGGACACAGGTGGTGGTCTCTGAGTTCTTCAGTACCACAAGTTATAGTCTGATAGAAGGATGCCCTGTATTATATAATATATACGTAGTCTTATATAATAAGTGAGACTTATTTAAGAACAGTCTATGTGTGAGGGAGGAGTTGGCCTCGCAGGCTTTTTGTGGTGCCAAACGCAGGGTCGTTTTTCACTGGGATATTTGTGTGACTTGCGTACTGGTATACTGAGTAATTAAAATATAATCCAGCACTAATTTTCACATGGTATTTCGCTAGTAATATTTTCCAGTGTGTGGCAACTAGAAGGCTTTTTTTGTACTCCAAACACTTGGGTTTTTTTTAAACACAATATTATATGCAACTTTGTGACATCTCCTTTTACCAGACCCGTCAGGTTCTGGAAGAACTGACTGAATTACCTGTTATGGTTGAACTAGCCAGTGATTTCTTGGACAGAAACACCCCTGTCTTCAGAGACGATGTTTGCTTTTTCATCAGCCAGTCAGGTATGGTCTCGCTTTACCACCCACTCACTCCCCGCTTTCCTGTAAATGTTAGCTTGGGAGGGAGAAGGCAGTAGGGCCAAATTCTTGCGCCTGTCTGTAGGATTGCATGTGGTACATGTGAGAGAAGAAATTGGCACACACGTACCAGAGATGGGGGAAAAAATAGAGTGGTTCTCCTCCTGTCCATCTGCGTGCTGGTGCAGGATTTTGTTTAGCGGAGTCTTACCTATGGTAACAGTAGTTTTGTTTCCTTTCTCCATGAGGAAATATTCCATCAATCAAAAGACTAAAAAAAAAAATGCTACTGAGCTCTGGGTAAAGGCAGCTCGATAGTTTCTTTTGAATAGTTTTAGTTCTCTAGTTAAAGCACTGCCAAATACTAAGCTATATGGTAGCTATTTTTTTCTTCTCTATGTCAAGTAATTCAGAACATCCTTTCTTTGTAGGGGCTCTTGTAAACGTTCAGGTTTTACCTGGGTTTTTGGGATACACGTGCAGATGTTGCTTTTAGAAACTGTACTGTCCCAGTCTAACAGGGAACATGACTGAGGGCGTGCTAGGGGATGCATCTTTCCCCTGAAGTGTTGGATATGGCAAGCTAACAAAAATTTTCCTGGAACCTGAGCTTGGTCATCAGGCAATACAAAACCAAAGTAAATATTGAGCTCAAATAACCTCAGTTTCCCCCACCCATAAATCTGTTTTTCTAGCCTTAGATTCCCACCCTACATGACTTGCTTTAAGTAGCGCAGTATGCGGAGCAGTTTTTATGCATTGGTGTACTGAAGGAGAAGTGTACTGAACTAACCTTGGGGGTTTTTTGTTCTCTATTGTCCCCTTACACGTGCAGAGTACTCAAGAGGTGTGTCCTTTTAGGACAAAAGCAAACTCTTAACAGTAAGTGGAACACACAGTAGCTTCTAGTTCTAGTCGCATCTCTGGAGCTCAGCTCGCACGCAGCGCTGCTGGGATCATCGGTGCAAGGTTTCCTTCCCCACCCCATCATGTTCATTTAAACCAACTTTTTCTGCTTCCTTATAGAATCAGCACATTAAGTGAAGTCTGATCTAAGCCAGCTTGTGTTTGCATAGCGCAAACAATTTTGAACAGGGGTAATTAGTTTTAGAAGTAATCTCTTTGGTAACAGATTTTGCAAGCTCCCATGTTGTTGGTAAGCGCTACCAACAAACAGTTCCGTGGGTTTCAACGGCAGTAAGGTGGCGGCAGGACTCAAAAGACTAGCTGTAACTTAATGCTGTTGCATCCACTGCACACTTCAGCTATCCCTAATAGGTGTTTTCCCCCCACCCCTCCTTGCCCCAGGTGGATTTTTATTAACCAGGAAAAAGAAGAAAGTTGCATTTGTTGAAGATACACTTGTTTTTTTGGTTGTTTTTTTTTGTTTTGGTTTGGTTGTTTTGTTTTTTTTTTTTTTTAAAAAAAAACATAGCAGAACACTGACTTTTCCTTACACCAAACACTATTGTTAGGTTTTGCATTTTCTAGATTTCACTGTCATCGGTTTAGGGTTAAAACACAGTGTGCTGGGGCTGAAATAACTACGGACTCCTTTGACTTGCAGGCACATACAAACCTGTAAGATTCTATTTGGGAACTCACTGCAATTTTCCATCTGCAGTGACAGCGGTAACCGATAGGGAACCACAGCATTGTCAATACCTGTCTTTTCAGGTGAGACAGCAGATACTTTGATGGGTCTTCGGTACTGCAAAGAGAGAGGAGCCTTAACTGTAGGAATAACTAACACAGTTGGCAGCTCTATATCACGAGAGACAGATTGTGGGGTCCATATCAATGCAGGACCAGAGATCGGGGTTGCCAGTACCAAGGTAAGTAGGAAGTTTATAGGCTTCACTTTATTATTATTATTATTACTACTATTATTTTTATTTATTTATTTGTTTATACTAATAGTAGTAGAAATACTACTACTACTAGTAAGTCATATTATTATTACTACTACTATTCTTAGTATTATTGTTGTTACTGAAACTCCCCCTGATGGTGTTGCCTGTAGCACAGGTCCTCAGTTAAATGCTTTTTGTTCCTTTTGTACCGGTTGCTGTTGACAATGGTGTAGTTAATGACCATGTGCCCAGCGATCATAGAGTCATAGAATGGTTTGGGTTGGAAGGGACCTTTAGAGGCCATCTAGTCCAACCCCCTGCGGTGAGCAGGGACATCCCCAACTAGATCAGGTTGCTCAGAGCCCCGTCCAACCTGACCTTGGATGTCTCTGGGGATGGGGCATCTACCACTTCTCTGGGCAACCTGGGCCTGTGTTTCACCACCCTCAGTGTAAAAAATTTTTTCCTTATATCCAGTCTAAATCTACCCTCCTTTAGTTTAAAACCATCAGCCCTTGTCCTGTCGCAACAGGCCTTGCTAAAGAGACTGCCCCCATCCTTCCTATAGTCCCCCTTTAAGTACTGGAAGGCTGCAATAAGGTCTCCCCGCAGCCTTCTCTTCTCCAGGCTGAACAACCCCAACTCTCTCAGCCTGTCCTCGTAGGAGAGGTGCTCCAGCCCTCGGATCATGTTTGTGGCCTCCTCTGGACCCGCTCCAACAGTTCCACATCCTTCTTGTGCTGAGGACCCCAGAGCTGGACGCAGCACTCCAGGCAGGGTCTCACCAGAGCGGAGCAGAGGGGCAGAATCCCCTCCCTCAACCTGCTGGCCATGCTGCTTTTGATGCAGCCCACGATACGGTTGGCTTTCTGGGCTGTGAGCGCACATCGCCGGCTCATGTCCAGCTTTTTGTCCACCAGTACCCCCAAGCCCTTCTCCGCGGGGCTGCTCTCAATCCCTCCATCCCCCAGCCTGTATTGGTATTGGGGGTTGCCCCGACCCAGGTGCAGGACCTTGCACTTGCACAATGCTCTTCATCTTCTTTTTCTTCTGTCTTGCAAAGGGCTTTTTTTTTTTTTCTTGGTAAATGAAATATTCTAAGGAAGCACTATTAAATATTGAAAACAAAGGGGTCTCAGAGGGAAGAATCCCCTAAGAGGCAAGAATTCTCTCCTCTTTCCCATCATTTGTCTTGAGGTGCAGGTTCAAGCTAAGGTCTAAAGATGAAAAAGGAAACCAGAAGACAAGATTATAGAAAGTTTGACAGCATGTTACCACCCTCAGCGGCACTGCTTTCCTAAAGAAAACGTGATATTAAAACTATACTTTTGGCAAATGGGGGAATGGTCTTTTACAGAAACCCAGTATTTATGTCCATCTAACAGAATTATTCTGTGATTGATGCATCTGGCTACACGTGATACAGTATAAAATAACTTACTTTGCTGCATTTCATTTTGATGAAGTGCTTCTGCATGGTGAAATCTGCTTTGATTTAGTTCTATTTAGAGGCGAGATGATGTCAATCTGTTACATAAATTCAGCCAAAAACCACATTTGAGTTTAATAGTTCATTGGGGAATTTGATCATGGAAAATTCATGAGTCTTTTACAAGAAACTCTTGAACGAGTTGTTTGTCCCTGGGTTGTTTTCACATAGCCAACATTACAGTTTGGAGATAACTGAAAATGGTATTTTCTCTCTGGTGATGTGAGGAGTTACTGAAGTTGTGTGTATACGAAATATGAACTTGAAAAGATTCTGCCCTACGGTTGTCCAGAACTTCATTTTGAGAACATATTACAAACAGCCCAGGCATTGTTAGCATGACTGTTTGCTGCTATTTACTCTGTAACCTTCAGCTGCACCAAAACAAAGTAGATCACGTTCCATGTCAAACTCTGCTAGTCAGCGTAACTGAAGCTTTTTTTAGATTCCTTCAGAGCTATTTAAATCTTCTCCAATATAGCAACATGAAAGTCTGTCTGATCATTGTTTAGGAAGGGACAGAAATACTATAAACCTTAGTCTTATTTCTAAGCAACTCCAATCCCAGGCTGGCACCACAGACCATTTCATAACAGTTGTCTTACAAGGACTTCAAAGGCTAGCCTTTGCAATAGCTGTTTGATACTGTGCCTGAAATGTTTTTGCGAATAGAATTGCCTTAACGTGAGCACTGATTTCGCTTGCCTGTGCAGCTGTTTTTTCCCCAAAGTCACTGACACCAGCCACTATGGTCTTTTAGACAAATATGGAGCCTTAACACAGTGAAGAGTTCAGGATCTGTTCTTAAGGAAGGCGGGTGGGAAATCACTTACCTTTTCAGCTGCCTTTGTGTTCCTTGAATGCGGTCCAAATAACTTTCAGCTAGCTGTCCTGTTGCCATGGCCCGATGTTAGTGGTGGGCTTCCACTGTACATCTCCCGTCAACGGGTCTGCCTGTCCTAGTGTTTTCAGCATTTACTTGCAGTAGAGAGGGCACAGGTATGGTCACAAAACAGGATTTAATAGTCGCCATGGAATCTTAAAAATATTCCATTTTGTTTGTTGTATCTTAATCTGTCAGCGCATAAGGAGATCATGCCATTGCACGCCTCCATTTGAGATTTGCTCAAATGAGATTTGCTCTGTGAATTTGATGTTCATCTTTGCTACTTAATTGGAATGAAAGCTGCCATTTGGTACCGTGTTAGGAATAAAGTCAACAGCTAGTCTGAGGATTTTCCATAGCAGGTGACAACTGGTTGGTTACTGTCTTAATGACGTGCTTTCTCCCCCCCCCCCCCCCCCCCCCCCCCACCTTAGGCCTATACCAGCCAGTTTGTCTCTTTGGTGATGTTCGCTCTGATGATGTGCGATGACAGAATTTCTATGCAGGAAAGGCGCAAGGAAATCATGCGTGGTCTAAAGGGACTGCCAGGTAGGAAACCGGCGCATTTATTGCATCTTGCCAAGTGAAGCTCAAATAGCACAGATGAACTTCAGCAGTGCCTGAACTTTGCTCTTGAAAGACTGAGGGGATCAGATATGGGCAATGTGGCTATTGGCAATAACTTGCATCTGTGTTCTTCACATGGAATAACTACGGACTATTAAAATAGAGTCCAGTTTTTATGCAAGTTACTCCATATACTGTGTATATGAAGTATAGAATCCTGGAATCATTAAGGTTGGAAAAGACCTCTAGGATCATCAAGTCCAACCGTCAACCCAACACCCCCATGGCCTCCTAAACCATGTCCCAAAGTGCCACGTCTACACGTTTTTTGAACACCCCCAGGGATGGTGACTCCACCACCTCTCTGGGCAGCCTGTTCCAATGTCTGACCACTCTTTCAGTAAAGACATTTTTCCTCATATCCAATCTAAACCTCCCCCGACGCAGCTTGAGGCCATTTCCTCACGTCCTATCCCTAGCAACTTGGGAGAAGAGACCAACCCCCACCTCACCACAACCTCCTTTCAGGGAGTTGCAGAGAGCGATAAGGTCTCCCCTCAGCCTCCTCTTCTCCAGGCTAAACCCCCCCAGCTCCCTCAGCCGCTCCCCATCACACTTGTTCTCCAGACCCTTCCCCAGCTCCGTTGCCCTTCTCTGGACACGCTCCAGCACCTCCACGTCCTTCTTATCCCGAGGGGCCCAAAACTGAACACAGCATTCGAGGTGTGGCCTCAGCAGTGCCGAGCATAGGGGCACCATCCCTGCCCTGCTCCTGCTGGCCACACCATTGCTGATACAAGCCAGGATGCCGTTGGCCTCCTTGGCCCCCTGGGCACACTGCTGGCTCGTGTCCAGCCGGCTGTCAGCCAGCACCCCCAGGGCCTTCTCCGCCGGGCAGCTTTCCAGCCACTCTTCCCCAAGCCTGCAGCGGTGCATGGGGTTGCTGTGACCCAAGTGCAGGACCCGGCACTTGGCCTTGTTAAACCTCATACAGTTGACCTCGGCCCCTGGATCCAGCCTGTACAGATCCCTCTGCAGAGCCTTCCTACCCTCGAGCAGATTGACACTCCCGCCCAATTTGGTGTCACCTGCAAACTTACTGAGGGTGCACTCGATCCCCTCGTTCAGGTCTTTGATAAAGATATTAAACAAGACTGGCCCTAAAAGACTGTATAACTGTATGTGTAACTGTATAAGCAGAGAGGCACGGGCATATAAGCACACACAACTTGAATTCTTCTCTTTCCTTCTAGACTTAATTAAAGAAGTGCTGAGTATGGATGATGAGATCCAGAAGCTAGCCACAGAGCTATACCATCAGAAGTCTGTTCTCATCATGGGACGTGGCTACCATTATGCTACGTGTCTTGAGGGAGCTTTGGTAAGAGATTTCTTTATTTGAAGCTGGTTCAAACGCACTTGCTATGGATTTCTGCACAAGAACCAACACATGGCTACAAATTGTTTTAAAAGCAGCTAACAGCTGTGGCATGTTGGCTGACATACTGGGTCAGATAGCTAAAACTCACCGTAATGCTGCTGAGACTGCCACTTAAAGGTACCCGAGTCAAAGAACAGCCACAGGCTACAGTGGGTTGCAAGGATGTGTCTTCAGCATGTGCACTGGGAATGCTTTCCTGTGACAGACTGGGCGCCCTAATAAAACCAGTTCTTTGAACTGTTGGGATGGCATTTCCAGGAATGCTCAGCATCCAAAACTGAGCAGGTACTTTCCAAAACCTGTATATCGCAGTTTTTACCTTTGAGGAGATTTCTGTTTTAAGTGCTGACACCCACTACATGCAAATGCGCCCTCTTTGCATTTGTCTGCCCAGTTCAAGACTATGATGGTAGGGGTGTTGGCTGATGGCAAATCATATAAGGCCTTGCAGAGGGGGGGTTCGGTGTTAGAACTGTAAGTGTTGGTGGCCTGCGAGCAGCTCAGCCCAGATGGACTACTTGGAGCTAGGTTTTCAGGCTGGCTTGTCTACATATAAGATCTGAGGAGAGCCAGAACACATTTTTACAAAGATACAAAGAAAAATAAAGAAGCCACAGAGATGGTTAAAAAAAAAAAAAAAATCAAAAGTTTGCCCAAAGCTTTATGAATGATTTTTTTTTCCCCATCTAGAAAATAAAAGAAATTACCTACATGCACTCCGAAGGGATATTGGCAGGTGAGCTGAAGCACGGCCCTCTCGCGCTGGTGGACAAACTCATGCCCGTTATCATGATCATCATGAGAGACCATACCTATGCCAAGTGCCAGAACGCTCTCCAGCAGGTCATTGCACGGCAAGTAAGTACATCAGAAATGTGGCTTTTAATATAAAAGCAGTTTACAGGGCACCCAAGCTATTTGCTTTAGTGTCACTGCCAAGAATGTGAATTCAGTAGATATTCTGGGCATTTCAAGTGCAATTTGTGCAGCAGATTGCAGAAGCTTAGTGTGGTTTGTTTACCCCTTAAAATATGCTACAGGGGTGCCTATGGGATGCTAAGCTGGTTTGCTATAAATTAAGTAAAAAGTTCTTGCCACTGGTACTCAGAACAGAAGTGAGAAAAGAACCTTCCAGACCTGTTTTTGTTCAACATTTCCCTTTGTTGCAGGGGCGACCTGTCGTGATTTGTGATAAGGAAGACATTGAGACAATTAAGAACAATAAAAGAACAATCAAAGTTCCCCATTCAGTGGACTGTCTGCAGGGGATCCTGAGTGTTATCCCCCTCCAGCTGCTGGCTTTCCATCTTGCAGTTCTCAGAGGATATGATGTAAGTACACTATTCCTTCCCTTCTGCACTCATGTTTGCTATCTGCAGATCTGAAGAGATGCGTTGGGTGATGCTGGAAGTCTGTGGGGGTTGTCTGCATAATTGCTTGAGCTACTGCAACAACCAGGTTAAATGGTAGACCTGGCAATTACAGAAGCTTCTCGTGACCAGAAGTTGAAGGCAGTCTAGTACACTTGGCCGAGTCTCATGCAGTTTGAGTTTGGACATGTGTCTGTTTTCTGGGACAAGCGTGCAATTTCTGGAGGGCTGGTAGGAAGCTAAGAGGAAGGTAACAACCCACAGAAGGATGTCTGCCAAGCAGAGTCTGTGTTAGGTATTTGATCTTAATACAGACACTGGCCTCTACCTTTTATCATCTGAGCACTGTACCAACGTAGACTAAACAGAGGAGTCGTAACAATTGAGGTTTATGGACTTTTTCTGCACCAGTTATCCTAAATTAACACGGGAGTATGTTCAGTCGTTTTCAATTTAAACGCAGAACAAACGTTCCACGCATTACAAAGTTATACACAAACAAAGAAAGTGTGTAAATACTCACAAGCATGTTCTTTCTCCTCCCTCTCTGCAGGTTGATTTTCCAAGAAATCTGGCCAAGTCCGTAACTGTAGAGTGAAAGATCATCTGAATCATAGGGGCAAAGGGGAATTAAATGAAAGACTTTTTTTGGTACCAAAATAACTTGATTTTAAAGTCCCCTAGGTAAATCTTATTTTGGTAAATACCATTACATTAGTGATTGTCAAATTGATTCCACATGCTATGTCAATAGCTTTGGGTTTTGTTGAATGATAGACTTCCATGAAAGATGTTAAATGGTTTTCTTTAACGATTACTGAGTCTTCTAGGTAAGGGGCCCTCCACTTTAAGATAATGTCATTGTTTCTTAGCCAGTGTGGCTCATTCCAACCCTTGATGAGAAACCATTGAATGAATGACCTGTCGTGCTCTCAGGCAGTGAAGCAGGATACCAGAATATACAACTGGAACAAGAGCTGTTACTGGTCACACTCGTGCAGATATTTTAACAGTGAATGAAACTGTAAACAAGCATTTGGGGTCAATTTCTGCCTCAGGTACAAAAGGGAATTCAGCTGACCTGTCACAACCTCCTAAATTTTAGGCACATGGTAAATGTGCCAAGAAAATAATGTTGCTTCAGAAGGAATTTTTCTATGCCAAATACCTAGCAAGTGACAATCTCATAGACTCGGTGGACCACAACGCACTGTGTAACACCAGCATATACCTGTAGTTGTGCCCATGAAGACAGTGGAACTCACACCTTCGAGTGTAAATGGAAGCAGTGTCTGACTCGGTATGGATGCTTACCAAAGTGGGGGAAAAGAGAGGAATAAGAACAGTGCTCAGTTTGTGCTGGTCTTTTGTTGTTGCTGCTGTTTGGTTTTGTTGTTTTTTTTTAAATGAATAGAAGCCTTCCCGTGTTGAGGATTTTTCCCTTTGAGCTGAGCACTGTGGCACTATAAACACATCCTAAGGAGGCTGTGTTTATACGGCTGCAGGTCACTTACTAGTCTGAATGCGTAGGAGAAAGTTTCTGCCTTGTATCTCTCCAGCAGGGAGACGGCACTAAAGCTCCCTTTCTGAGGCTTACTATGTTAGCCAAAGTCCCTTAATGAAAGCATGGGTTCTGGTTTATTTAGGAGCAGTTCGTATGTGACTGCTTATGTTCGTGTGTCAAATTCAGCTGGTTTAAAATTGGAGGGGATAAAAAAGCTCAATAGACACAACAGAAATATATACCTTGGTAATAATTTTGTAACAAGGTTGCAGAGAATCAGAAATTACACCTTCAAGGCTTGACACTGACTTCTTCAAACTCATTAAAGAGCAGTTAGCTTTGTATTTTCTAATGCAGAAAGGTGAATTTCCTACCAGCCTGACGGGTTTTGAATAAGCTTTACACACGCACCCTAAAAAGACAAACACACTACGAGGCGTAAAGTAACGCTTGCCCAGCGCTGGTGAATATTCCAGGTCGGTTACTTCCCCTGAAGAATCACAAACGCCCGCAGTGCTTGGGGACCGCCCAGTTCCCTTGCACAGATGCTGGGCTATTGCTGAGCAGCAGTTATGCAGGCTGACTCGTGCAATGGAAGATGGCCGCTGAGAGCGAGGTGTTTCCAGAGACTCTGTCTGTAGCAATTCTACTTTCTATAAAACCACAGTAACTATTTAACTTCAATTCAGTATCAGCTTAAGGCTTAGTTTTATTATGAGAATGAAATGCTACGTCCCTGGAAACAGCTTCTTGAAACTCATATATGTACATTTATTAATACATCATATTCAGACTATTATTTTACGAACACATTGTGCTGCCAGTGTCTGTTTAAGAACAAAGTGGTAAATATTGCATTTTAGTTCTACAGCGTTTGCTTATGAGGCACTGACTCGTAACAGTTAGGTGCCTCTGCCTAAACATGACCAGTAGACTTCCCTGCTTCATTTGAAGACAATACTTATCCTTAAGGGAAAAACGACGTGTGTTCAATGCTAAGAATTTTAAGACAGTTGTTCTTCCTCCTCCCACTCAGCTTGCTTAAGAGAAAAGAAACTGTGCAAACCTTTCACTTGGAGGGCTGGAACCAAGGCAGGGCTCCTCCCTGTATCCCCCCCCCAGCACAAGGACTCACAGTATCCCATTCTGTATTCTCATTAGCATGGGATCTAATGTGAAGGAACCCTGCAAGAGAATTATTTTAAGATCTTTTTCTCCTATTCCACTCAGAAGAAAAGCAGCAAGCATTGTTTTTATCTAACCTTGTACAGATGATTGTCCGCTAGCTTACCGAGTCTCCTAGCAAGCAGGATGGTAGCCATCCCTGTTAAAATACAAGTTGCTATTCAGTAAAAGTTTGATAATGCAGGCTGTTAATTATTTATGAAAGTAAGTTGTATGTATCCAAAGAGGACCAAAGAACAGGAGTCTAAGTTAGAAATACAAGTCTGACACTCTCATGTCGGGTGTAACTGTACAGATATTGCTGAGCTATTTGGTTTTATGCTGTGATAAATTAGAAACAATAAGGATTTGTCTAAGGCATTAAAACTCATGACAGATTCTTCATTGTCAGAAGTAAAGGTAGTATTCACCCCCTGCATTCTGCAAGTTGCCAGCAAACTGCCTGAAGTGTATAAAACTCTGCCTGCCAAAACAGAGGTTTAGTTGCTACTTGCAACTAGGCTGTCGGATGTTGTAGTGCTTAATATCAAAGAACGTTGTGGAGCACACTTGCTATGAAGAATTTCTCTGATGAGCATGGTAGGGAATCCGTTAAGCATCTTGTTGTTAATTGCCATGCCTGTGTGAAGTGAGAATGTATAAAGGACTCTTCTTAGCTTTCCTTACCTCATTTTGTCTAGATGTGTTGCATTTTGATGAACAGATGATGTTTCTCTTTTCCTTAGAAAATTTTTAGAATGTCTTGTGATATTTATTAACAGCCAGTCAGTCTTCTGCTCTCCAAAATGAATGTTTTGCTTACTGAGCCAGTAAAATTCCCTCCTTCCTAATTGAGGTGTTTAAAAATTCAGTAGCCCTTCACTAAAATTGAGCCACAGGTAAATACAGATAAAGGCCTTTGCCATTTGGAATAGCAGCTGCCTATTACTGCGTACTTTTGTCAGAATTTATTTTGATTTAAGTAACCGTTTTCCTTATCTACGTCCACAGAGGCTTAAAGGGAAGCGCATGCCCATAGGCCTTAGGGTTCTTTAATTACCAACAACCAGAGAACTTCAGGCTCAGCACGTGTTGTTTCTGCCTAACAGATCTTCGACAAATTCCACACCACCACTAAGGTTATTCCACACACAATAGGCAGTTAAGTTGTACATGGAATATACTTCTGTCAGAAAGGTTTTCCCTCCTAGATCTACTGAAGAAAGGCTCTAGGCAGCACTCTCCTGAATTTGTCAGATGACTAGGTACTGTCTGCATTGCATATTCTTGTAAAGAGCCCAAACCTGTGTTTGGGTAGCCGTGTCCTCGTACGGTGCAACAGTGACATGGCAAATGCCATCTCCTTTTTAGCATGGTCTTAGCTGCCTTGGAGGGAATCACGCCCCACTGACACGGGGATGCCCTTCTAGCCAGAAGGCTGCCTTGACACCCGTATTTGTGAAGTCTCAAGCCCTCTGTGCTGAAAGAGCTGAATGCTTCACACAGACCGTTTCCAAGTCAAGTGGGAGGGAGCTCATGGCCATGACACAACACATAATCATGCTCAGGTTAGGAGCCTTAAGACTAGCCTAGACACACTAGGTTTGGTTAAGTTGCAGATTGGAAGGTCTAAAGGCATAAGGAAGACCAACACATGAGTGCAAAATCAGGCTTTTCTCCTCTCCAGCTGTCAGTAGTAGTCCTTGATGCCACATGTAGGTGCCTGGCAGCAGCACGTCGGAGGGAGGGAGGGATTGAAATGCAGTGCTTGAAGTAACACGTCAGTGTTTAGCTGTGGCTAATTTTAGATCCTACATGAATGTACCAAACTTGCCTCAAAGCATGGAGTCCCTCCTCTACATCAGAAACAGGAAGAAGAAGAAACAAAGAAATATTTGGTTTGAATAAAAAGAGAGAGACCTATTTGCCTTCAATTCAGTTTATGTAAATAGACATTTGAAGTGGCAAACACCACCATTTCTTCCCTTCTAGATCTATTTGCCTCTGCCTGTACATACCCGGCTGGCTTGGTTTGTGGGGACCAGTCTGTATCTTGTTTCCTGTTGTATGCTGTACGCAGAAGATGTCTTACTTTTGTCTGTAGTGTTTTATAATTTGGGTTTTGTCTTTTTGCTTACTTTTTTTGTATCTCACCCTTTGAATAAAATCAAGTGCCCTACATTAAACAAATGGAATTGCTGGTCTTTAGTTAAATCCATTTAAGAACAGGTAACCCCTGTGAAAGTTAAGGGCAGTACGTACAAAGCAAACACAGGGCTTAACTCACCTCTCTCCTAACCGGCCAGGCTTTTTTTTCATGTAGATAGGAAAAGGCAGTTGAAATATATTCTAACTAAGAAGGAAGCCCCCAAAATACCCTTAAGGCAGAACAGTCAGTTTTACCTTCTGTATCTTAATTCTCATTTAACTCCCACTTCTATGTCACCAGGCAAGACAAAATTGCAGTCAGCACAGCCCATACACGACCCATGCTTAGTGAATATTACGGCTTCTTTTTCAAGAAAAAAACCTGTTTGGGTAACGTAGAAGCAGGCTGCCTTGCAAACCCAGCAGTGGAGGACTACGACACAGATGCTGAGATAGTACAATTCAGTGCACATTCTTGTGAGACAACAGCTGGGGGCTCAAAGATTGTTCATGGCTAAAAAATGCCTGGATAACTTTGTAAGCGAAACCCACAATGACAAAAGACTGTCTGAAATTCCACCCCTCCTCCAGTCGGAGCCATTCATGGATTAATTTCCTCAGGGACCTTTACCTCTTCAGGGGAAGAATCATTTATTTTCCTAGATAAAGTGAGCAGCTTGGACTTGTTCTTCTCACAAATACCCTTCCTATATGAGTACCAGTATTAAAAGGTCACGAGGCTACTTTTTAAGGCTTATTGCCTTGAAACAATGCACATATGTTCTTAGTACCACAATAAAAGCTGGTGCCTGCGCAGATGTTGGGAGCAAGACAGTCCACTTTTGCTTGCTCAGATCTGCAAAAGTAAACAGCAGTTCTAGCTTCTATTACAGTCATAAAACCAGGTCGAAGAGCTCAAAGCCTTAGGCTTTCATTGTCATAGCTGTAGGTCACATCTGTGCAGGACACTAAAGGAGCACAACGACTCCGCACGGAAAGTTGGCTGTGTGCAGAATCTTCCCGAAGCGGCTCCAGGGCTGCACCACCCTCCGTCTCTCGTTCAGCACAAGGCAGCCGTTCTCAGGCTCTACGCCGCAAAGCAGAGAGTTGAGATTCTCGTCAGCTGCTGTCTGCAGCTGGGGCTGGCTGCGGTTCCAGTCACACCGGGGAGGGGACAGGGCACCCCTGTGTCTTTAATACATTCCAAGTACTATGCTCTGAAGAGCAAGAGCGCTCTGTCATCACACAAGACACTGCCAGGGTTCTCATTTGCTCATTCTTCCATCTGGGCTATCTAAGCACACACATTATACAGCACATTTAATTTAAGCTAATAAAAATGGCAGAAGACAAATGCAAAGGGACACATCCAGGGTCCTTAGCAAGTCGGTCCTGAGCTCTGGGTGCAAGAAAGCCATTTCCTTAAATCTTAATGTGGCTAAAAGCAGGCCCTTTGCACAGAAACTCTTCAATCCACATAAAATTCATCTTGTACAGTACAACATTTGAAGATAAATAAACCCCCAGAAGCTAAATGAGATTTACAGAAGGGCACAAGCATTTGGCTTGAATAAATTATAACAGATAGCCTGCTCCAAAGCGTTCCTAGGCCCCTCTAGAGCAACCTGCTTCCTGACATTTACCCTTCACACTCTTCCACAGTGCGTGGGCTGAGCCTCAAGCTGCTGGCTATACACATGCATGCAAGGTTCTTTAATTTACCTACATTTCCATTTTCTGCTCTAAAGCAGCGATCACCCTTGCTTGCAGGAGTATTGTGCATAGCCAAGACCCTGGAAATGGTGTTTATTCAACAACTTATTCTCCTCTTGCTCTCTGGTAAACTGTTTTTCACCACTGCAGAGCACACCTGTAGCCCTGCACAATAACTGCTTGCACAGGAAACACCCATGTAGCACCTGGGATCAGCAATATGCCACCTGCCCCAGCAAAAAAAAGCCAGTTCTCAGGTCACTAAGACGCTCAGTGGGGAAGCAGCAGTCCATAGGGTTTGCTGTGGGGAATTCTTGCCCCAGACCCTTTTTGGACACAAGTTTGGAAAGAAAATGGTACGCAGCAATATTTTTGCTGGGCACAGGCAGAACAAGGAGGGGACGTTTCGCCTGTAAAACTGACTCCCTGTTTCCAGGGTGCTATGTCACAGAAACACCGACTAGCAGCAGAGCCATTCTTACACATCAGCCGGATCTGTGGCCCAGGGCAGGCTGGTGTTCATAGACAGCACTTCTTGGTTTGAGAAAAGCCACCATTCCTTACAGCACCTCAGAAAGCAGTAAAAGCTATTTTCTAATTTCCCCCCGCAAGAAAGCAGACAACCACTCTCATGGCAATGGTGTGAAGATACACAAAGTGAATGACCTGCCCCTACTTTGTACAGAGACCAGCAGTAGAGAGCACCAAGCATTCAGGGCAACACACCGTTACCAAGTGGACAGCCTGACCTGTTGCGCTTGCAGGCCCTGAGATCCTGATGGTTTCGCCAGCCCCACAGCATCACCGTGCAGTGCCCAAGCAGCACCCCTTGGCATTCAGAGCATTAACGTGGAAGATTTAAGGGCCTTAGCTTTAGTGACAGCTGACAGGCCTTCCTGGGAAACACTAAAAACTGCTGTAGGGGCATGGAAATTCATCTCAGTGAAGCATCCTGGCCAGTTCCACTGCTGAGTAGCTGCCATCCCCATTGCCCGCACCCCCTCTTTGCTGGGCTGCTCTTCCAGCAGCTCCTTGCTGCTATCACATCTATTTGTGGCTCACCACATTTCCAGCTCCTACAGCTTGCAATGTCCAACAAGCAACGTGCTGCAGCAGCTCGACTTCATTTCCCATCTCTGCTACAACTCCCTGTGCAATCTCTGCCCATGCCACCCCTGAGGCCACCCCAACCTTCCCATCAGAGCACTAACAGCCCCCCAGGAGCCCACGTTGCTCTGCACAGCCTTATGCATTTCATTTATCAGACAGGAGAACATCACTGTCCTTTCCCAAAGCAGCGAGAAGGCAAATCCTTAGGTACTGCTTTAGTGGCACAGGCAAACGCATAGAGAGAGAGACTGCAGAGACAGCCGAGATCATTCACTGCCATCGGAGGGACAGCCTGTGCTTGTGCTTGGACAAGCTGGGTTCTTCAGCACCAGCTCGGACATGAAAGCAGCATTTCTGAACTACTGCAAGCCTGACCCAAAAGCTGACCTGTGTGCTTAAAAAGAGGCTATTCCTGATCTATTTCTATGCATATATCAGCTGACTGGAATACATCGCAGGCATTTGAAAAAAACAAAGAAGGAAAAAAAGCAAGCTGACTTGCCAACATGGCCCATTCAGTGCTGAAGAGGTTACCCAGCCTAAGAGAAAAGTCAGACCCACAAATCAGACTTGACGGGACTCCTTCCCCTCTCCTCAGTCTCATTCCTTATTGTTTAGGTCAAATAAAATATGTTCCCATGGTCCTTACAAATTCCTATGGAAACAAGTTTAAACAAACAAGCTGCTAGCCTGTGTCTGGACAGCGAGCAGCAGCATTACTTTAGCACAGGATCCTAAAAGCGGCGGTGAGGCCAGACGCACTGGAGGCGCTCACAATACCACCACAGCTCAGAGCTAAGAGCCAATTAGGTTCCCAAGGGCTCCCATGCATCGGGAGATACATCCAGCCCATGTGCAGGTGGCAGCACAGCAGGCCCGGCCAGCTTATTCTGGGCAGTAGGAGGGTGCCCAAAGACCTTACCAAGCAGAAAATTGCCCTGCAGAGCAAACCCCGCACCTCGGCTGTACCAGAGTGACGGTGCAGCTCCTGCTAAGGGGAGCAATCAGCAAACCTGCATGGGATGCAGCTAAAACCTCCCTGCTCCTCTCATTTCCATCTCTGCCCGGAATTAACCTGCACTAGACGAGAGCGCATGTCCAGGGGCAGGGGATGCGTGGGAGCCTCCCAGCCGGAGCAGGCTGGCAGCTCTGCCTCGACAGATTTCTGCATGCCCAGCAGAGCGAGGCATGGGACACAAGAGTGCTGCAGAGGACGGCACGCTCCAGCAGCTCCATACACACCAGTGAGTCATTGCTAGGAAGGAGACGCCGCCTCTCCTCCCTTGTGATGCCAGTTGCCACTTGAACAAGCCTTCCTCAAGCTCACAAACGGGTGCTTTCTGGCACCCAGTACTAGGCAAGACACTGCCTGCCCGCACAGCATGACTCGCGTTGTATTGGCAAACCCTGAGGACATGCCTGGAAGTTGGTTTCACAACCAAAGCCACCTTTCAGGGCTATCAGCATATGGCCACCGGCACACCTGCCCCAGGAAAACCCAGCCTGAGCTACAAAACCTCCTCTCCACCACTTGCATGAGACCCATGAGACCAGTGCAAGAGCACTACGAGAACAGACAGAATGGCCCCTGTGGTCACCGGCTGGACCGCTCTGCTGTAAACTGTGGCAGGGACTCACATACCTTCTCACATTTTTTGCAGCATCTCTTATCCTCAGGAAGACTGGATTTTCCAAGCCCAGCCAGAAACACTGCTGAAAATTAAAATTCTCTTCTATCCAAACAGCCCCAACTGGTCCACTGGTGAAAACTCAAGACACGCATGCACCACACCAAGACAGGACGTTCATGTTCAGTGGGTGGCCTCCCTGGCAATGTGACATCAAGCCGGTGCTGCAAGCCATCGCCAGGTGGAATTTAGGGGGGATTTCAGAGCTGCACAAAGCTGCGAATTACGCACGCAGGAAAAACTCCCACTGAACCACACCACGAGGAGTCACAGGTTTCGGTGACCCAGTGAACGTGTATTACACCCCTCCCTGATCATGCTGCTAAAGGGGAACGGCAGTCCTCATCCCCCTGCTCTCCATAGGTTGGACTTGAGCCTACAGAACAGCCACGTCCTCTCCCTTAGCATAACTGGCAGACGGCCTTCAGGAAGGGCTCACGACAAGGCTTAAAATGTAGGATGAGTTAATTGCCTTGAGGACTGTCCCTGCAGGACCACATCCAAGTAAGGCAGGGGGCAAGTGGGTCTTGAGGCCAACATGAGCTAACCCAGAAAGGCACCTGCTTGCAAGTGGAGCAGCTGGGGTTAGGACGGAATGTTTGCTGTGGGGTTGTATGGACACAAGAGTTGGGGTAGGGATCAGCAGGGATGTAAGTCATCTGCTCCTATTCCCCCTCCAGGTGTTATCAGCCAGGAACAAGGGTTGTCATGGTCCAAAGCTCCATCTTGGGCTTTGCTAGTCTAGCTGGGAGGGGGCAGGAATGGGTTCAGGGAGCACCTGCAGGCTGGGTCTCACCTTGGTGAAGCCACGGGACAGTTACCTCCTGAAAGGGGAAGGAGGCAGAGGCCTGGGGACAATCATCTCTTCTCCAGGCAGTACTGGATCCAGAAAAGGACAGCTGTCCTTTCCCCTTCTAATCTAGATTTGGAGGTTATTGTTCAGTCACCAGATGCCACTTTGTCCAGCGGAAGGAAGGCATGGCTCCTGGTGAGCAGGCGAGACGAAGCGAGAACTCAAACCTGCTCCTAAACCCATTGCAGCTTAAAATCAGTCACGTCTCTCTAAGAAGTGTTCTGTATCTCATCACTTCACCCCTCCCATTTGGGTTACCACGTGTCCAAGTGGTATCGTGGCCAATGCCTACATGGAAAAGCAATAAAGCAAGTAATTTATTTGTAGCTGTCTTCAATTTAATGCACCAGCTGGATGTGACCAGCTGGTTTGTAGCAGGCCAGCAGCCAGGGCGTTGTGGATAACTGGACGTACACTGGTCACAGCTCTGAGAAAAACTGTTCTTGAGTAGATGTGGGTGGTTGGTATTAGCGCAGGGGGAAAAAAAAAAAAAAAAAAAGAGAACTGCAGCGAGACCTGGGCTATAATACCGTGGAAACACCAGCTAAGAAACACTTTTCTCATCGGTACGAACAAGCAAGAAAATGTTCAGCTGGGACAAGGGCTCACCAGCCTGGGAATGCTGCTGTCTCTGACGTTTTCTGGTTGTTTCAGTGACTATGGAAAGCACTATATAAAGTCCTGTTCCAAAGGAAATATCTGCCGTTATTCTATGGCTGGAAAAAGTAGAGGAAGAACTACAGCTGCTGCTAAGACCACGTAGCCTATGTGGATGCTGCTTCCCAGAATGGAAACAGGTAGAAAAGCCCAAAGTGAGGGGTCCTGCGTGACCCACAGGCAGTTTCAAAGCAGCACCCAACCTGGCCCAGAGCCTGTAGCTGACACTGCTAATTACGCTGGTGGTACCTGCCTTCCCCCAGATGGGTTTGGGAGTTCACACCCCAGCCTCTTGGTCCCTTCGGAGCCTCAGCTTTACCAGAGGCCCAGTGCAAGGTTGTTTCAACAGAGAAACAGCAGCCAAGACCAGACCTGTTTCAGTGCTGGACTTGCAGCAAATGACCCAATTTCCAGCCTGCCCAGTGTGTTTCAACAGTAACTGTATCTCAGTGTCCCAAAAATACAATCACTGAATCACAAACACCCGACTCCCCCCTAGGGCTGCACAGCTATTTGCAAACTCCCACCACTGTCCCAAAGGTGCAGGGGAGGTAGCATTAGCCTCCGCAGTCGTTAACAGATAGGCAAGAAAGAGAAGTGGAGCTATACTACAACACATGTCCCTTGAGAGCAAAGATTAACCCCCCCATCATGCCAAGTTTTTCCTGTAGTATCTCAGTTACAGCGAGTACTCCCATCAAGTCTGGATTGTTATCCTGCATGCACGAAGTCCTCCTTTGTTTAAGCCCAGAATTAACACTGCAGAAAGCAGATACCCTTATCTCCAGGGTTTTTGAAACCCCACACTACTATTTCTGTGGCTGACAGGTCCGAACCACCAGCTGTCCGTGGCGGTGCCCCCGTTTCTCGGTGCCGCATCGGCACTCCTTACTGCAGCTGGAGTCGAAGCACGGCTGCACTTCCCCGCTCACATGGCTGTTCTTTTCACAGCTGCCTGTCCTTTTTGCAGGTGGACCGCATTGCTGCCTCCAGAGACTGAATGCCATCACCGCTTTGCCACTGCGTGAGCAACTCTCCTCCCATGCAGCTGTCCAAGAGCCTCGAGGAGAAGCAGCAAGAGGGGTGAGCTGCAGGCAGCCAAAACAACATCCCTGGGCTGCCACCTTCTCTGCCCACACCCGAGGGCCCTCTGTGGCAGCAATGAGCCTAGTCAGATCCTGTCTGCTCTGCATAGCACAGGTGGCCCCAGATTTGAGTGTTTTGCACTAAGGCATAGAAAAAAACCCTAGATAAGTGACAGACAGTCACAGATTACTCTACTTGCTGGTTGCATTTTGCATTGCAGTTCTTGCCTTGTTTTTAGGTTTTAAATAATAAAAGTCTCCAAAGATGTCTTGATTTTTAAAGCAAATGCCAAAAGCAGAGCATTCTGTTTTGGAGATACCAGTTTGTCTTTTCTTGGATGGCTCCTTCCCATTTTGGCTTCTGCAGCCCAAGAAACAAAGCCAAGTTCATGACTCCTCCCTGCTCCCTCTTCTTTCTCTGTTCAATGACAGTTTTGATGGCGTAAGTCTGTGTTGCTTTGACTTGAATTTCTAGCCTGCAAGCTAGCATGGTGAGGATGCATCTTTTATAGACAGCACGTGAAGGCTGGACCTGGAGTCCTTGTGATGGTTTTGTCACAAGAGCCTGGCTGGACAGCCCTGAATCTCAATTCCTATGCTTAACACACCAGACCCACACAGACAAGAACAGCTAGCCAAAATAAAACCAAATAAAACACAAAAACCTGCTGAAATGTCTATGGCAAGCTCCTGGGAGTGGAGAAAAACCATCACCTTCCATATGATTAGATTAGAAAACTACAAAACCAGTACGAGACACAGAGGAGCGGTGGCTTGGTGTTAACACTGTGGGGCTGGGATGTCAAGAAACACCTCTTGGCTTGGTGGGGAACATTGCTTACAGTGACCATCATCACAGATAGGCTGAGGACACAGCTAGGAAGAGGTGGGGAGTCTGACTTGCAGAGGCATAAAGCTTCCACTGCTATAAACCCAGTGGGTTATGAATTCCTGAAGGTAGCAAGCAACAAGCCAGCCAGAATAACCAAAGATCCCACTTGGTCCCTGGTCACAGGTCAGAGATCATCACTATCTGGCAGTTATTACCCCAGAAACAACCAGGACTCACCCAGACTATTTAGCTGTGACAACTACCAGCATTTTGCACATGCAGCGTTCACACAGGTGCCATTTACATGGCGTCACAGGACTGATGCTCTTGTGCAAAGTGCTTTGAGCTTTGATAACACAGATCTCAGCAAGGACGTGAAGGAGGCGTTGGTGTGATACGTGGCAATAGTTGTGGCTGGGTTATACAACTACAAGACTTTGAAGGCAGTAAGTTTGGGAGCCTTCATTTGCCTCCCTCTGCTCACAGCTTTTTGGAGTGAAAGATCAAGCTTTTCTGTTTTTAAACAGAGCCCAAGATGCTCAGTCACACACCTCTAGGCACCAAAGCTTCAACAGACCTGTGATAACACCGTGAGAGACAGGTGGGTGGCACGGTTGTGCCCGAGGCCGTCCACAGACCTACACAGGACCTGCCACCACCCCCAGAGCGCCTGCAATCTGTTGACAATAATCAGTATGACCCAGAATGTGGGGAAAAATCCCCTAAAATACAACAAATGAACACCCCAAAATACTGTTTGTAACGTTTAAGCTAACCCAGACCATTTTGGCCAGCCTGGGCAAGGAAGCTGCACAGGCAGTTGTGCCTCCAGATCAAGGGCACATGATAAAATTAAAAGACATGCAGACAAAGGTCATTCTTTAGCAGAGGGCAGTCTATCGCAAACAGGAGGAAATATTAATTACAGCAGCATTGCAGAAGTAAATCTGCTGAAGGCAGTGGATGAGTTTTCTGCCTGACTCATAACACCAATTTGTACAGGCACCCAGCGGCAGCGCAGATGCTTAGGGTCTGATGTCAGACACTGCAGTACGGGGGAAATCTTTCCAGTAGCTTCAGCAAGCTTTGGATCAGGCTGGGCAGGGGGGATGCAGGACTGGATGAGATCTTGTGCCTCTTAACCCGGGGTCACCATGCCACCTAACCCCACCCTCAAATCAAACCAGGCCAGTAAGCTCCTGCTTGGCCACTGTTCCACGTCAGCCCTGAAATATCCTCACTTTTCCTGCCATCTGAACAAGAGTGTGGCTGCTGTTTGCCAGAACCATATTTTAGGATAATGAAGGACAGTTGTGTGTATGTGAAAGAAATTTGTCCTCTCCTACTTGCACTGTTTTCAAAAGCCTAAATAAACAAGCTGACTGCACTCTGCATACTTGCATCGGTTACCATTGCACAAGACACTTACTCACAGACACCACGGGCCGGATCTAGTACAAATCTGTTCCTCTGATTGAAATCATTTAAAAAAATTAATATAGAGCAAAAATGTTTCCAGACTGTACCAGCCTAAATTAGACTGACAAGGCAAAGCTGGAAAAAACCTTGATGCTTCCCCACAAAACTGAAGCACCAACAGTGCAGACGCGGGTCCGAAGGCTGCTTGAATCCCTCCCGCTCCGCTCTGCAGCTGAACAGCATAACCAGCAGATCCACTCCTGCTGCAAACCTGTGCAGCTGTGCAAGAAATTGCTACTTGAGACAACATCCCCCCTCTTTCATGGCCTAAAGATACTTGAAACTCCTCCAACAGCCTGAATATGTTCCTGCCTTCCCTGGAGCATGGGAAGCAACTGTGAAATCCTGCAGTATTTATGCATTAGGAAACTGCAGCATTTTGAACTTGCCAGCACACAGAGTATCCCACCCCCAGCTGCAAACCCTTCCGAGGAAGGGGGTGAGTGTGGAAATGGCTTTCAGCGCAGCTCATCTCTTTCACATCTTTTCTTCTAGAAAGAGGGAGGCGGAGGGGGGGGGGAAGCCAAACCAACAACCTGAGCTTCCAGACATTTATCACTGAGCTGGCTGCAAACAGACAGATGCACATCACCATTGCAAATGAGTCCTGCCTGACTGTCTCCCCAGTGGAGTTAGCTGTGATTAAATCATATTCCAACAACGGCAGAGAGGGAGGAAAAAAGAAGTCAGGAGGGAAGAGGATTAAACGGGAGTGGCATATCAAGCGTGAAAGACATGACCTGTTTACTGCTCTCTGGTGCACAGTTTCTGTCCCCTCCTCCAGCAGCCTGGGGCAGGGCTTTATTGCCACAGGGGCAGGTACCTGCTGGGAGCCAGGCCCCGTCCCCCCTTGCCACAGACTCCTCTCCTGATGGTGGTGAAATCCTTCTCTCACCAAGGTCTGTGCGAGCTCAGCTGAGCTGCAAGCCCAGAAGGAGCTGGCATTACTTGAATCCACATCGCATTTCTGTGGGCATATGCACGTTCCTCTGAACAAGGCAGGGAGCACAGGAAAAGGAACATCCTCACGTAATTCACTATAGCCTTCCCCTTACAGGCACGAACACACCGCCTGCAATTAGAACAATCCAAATGAACTTAAAAACAATTCTGTGTTTGTTTTAGCTCAGAATTATTTGAAAGAGGATTGCACTAAACTTATTTCGTTCCTGAACTGATTTTATTCTCAGGCAGGGATGAACCAAAGACCAAGACCATTGGTGGTGGCAGCAAAGTTCCCATCTCCGTTGCAGGAGGAACACACCATTGCATGACACACAGCTGTCCCCAGTTGTCACTGGCCTAACTGGTGGGGGGAACCACTCAGGGAAACTATCCCACAGCCTCCAGCCATGAGCACCCGTCAGATGAGTCTTCTAGAGAAGGAATCCATAAGGCTGTATGAAAATTACTTGGCTCTGCCAAGTCTGACATGTTTTAGACATGTGCATTAGAGCCTACAGTAACATTCGTCAGTTTAAAAAAATACATTCAATCTTAAAAAGGCCTCTAGTAAAAGGAAGAAAAAAGAAAAAAAAAGTTTCTTTTTCATTTTTCGCCAAACCACAGTTTTCAGTAAATATTCTTTTTCGGATAAATAATTTGTTGTTGTTGTTTTTAAACAAATAAAGCTCGCTTGTTAAAGGCCAAATCCGAATTACTTTTTAGGGAAATGAAAACATTTCCCTTCGGCTTTTCATCAGCATTCCCCTCCCTGCTAAATACTGCAGTAAACACAGACAAGAAAAGAAGATCTCCAGGAAAAAATCCTGCCTCTGTGCAGACAGCTCTACACTGCAAAATATCAGTGGTCGCCGCCAGCGGGTTCTGCAGCTCTGCGTCATGCCCTCATCCCCCCCAGAACCACCGCCCCATCTCCCACGCGTGCTCTGCTCCAGGAGCATGGCCCCAGCTCACCACCGACCTTTGGGGCCAGGGGAAGTTTCGATTCCTCCTTGGCAGTCCTCTGCGGTGATTTGTTTAAACTGGTTTCCCCGCACCACGCTTCCAGAGCTGTTCTGCTGCTGGTGCTCTGGGGTGTCAGGGTTTGCAACGGTAGGGTTCTTTCTCTCAATCTAGATTAGCATGTTCTCATGACCTTCGCCTGCTAACACTGAAATATGAAAAGATCCCATAAGCTAGTGGGCTCCCTACCTACTGTTCTGATCAAGATCTGCGTTTATCCTACTGAATCAATGGATTCTCTGGCAGGTTTCCAGCAGTTCATGCCTTCTTTTTTGTTTCTCACATTCTGGTCTGTTTCTTATTTATTTAATTTTATGTTGTGGGAATGTAAAAATGTGCCACAGTGGATTAGGCCAGTGGCCTGGGTGGTCCAACACTTGGCCTCAGCTGGTGTCTGTTTCAGCCAAACTGTTTCAGTAAGAAATCATTCTGAAGAGGTATAAAGCAAAGGCCAAATCCTACAGTCCTTATTCAGGCAAAAATCCCTGCAGACCAGTGAGGGGCAGGATGCCCCACCACTTACAGCATCGGCAGCTTTCTCCAGACACAAGTCCCTTCCCTTCAGCTCACTGCAATGCAGACACCTGTGTCAGCAGGGGACAAACCCCCTCCACAGTCAGGAGGCACATAATGCTGCCCATTCTAGAGATGGAGATGCACCAATTAAGCCAACAGGAAGATCTGTGCTGGAAAAAGGCACATACAATGACGCAGGACCCCTATGATTTATGCCACCCAGCCACTGAGCAGTACTTAGCCTTAAGACCATAGGCTACGGGAACATACGTGTGCGGATACTGTATTCTGCTGCACTGCAACAGATAGGAGGGATCTGCAAATACATCTCCCAACAGGGTGAGCCAGGGACAGGGCACAGCGCAGGCTGCGGGGAGCCCCTCTGTATTTCCCTGGTGCTTTTTGACTGTCTAAACAGCATGGAGAAAACCATCTCACTGCAGAGGTCAATAGCCACCCGTTGCTGCAGGAACAGGAGAGAAACACGAGGCATGAAACTGCTCTGTTGCTGCTTATAACCTGCTCGCAGCAGCTCCTTTGTGAAAGATGGACGGCACAAAGCGAACGTGGCATTTCTCTGGCATTCATGCGCATGCTTCTCACAGCTGTCTGGTATATATGACACATGAGGCCCTTCTGTTTTATGAGGAAGTTTGTTATTGAAGGCCAGGCTTGGAAGGCTTTAAGCATGGCTATGGAGTCACAGCTGGAACAGGCATGAGATCAATATATCTGGAGACAAAGGGAAGCTCTTGCCAAGAGAAAAATCAGAAGTTGTTTTGCAAGGGGAGCCAGATTCTTTTCTAAGGCATCCTATAGATCAAGGCCTAAATCCTGGAGCGCTTGTCTTGGCCCAAGTCCTACTGTACCAACCTCCCAAATATACATCAATGCTACCTGGAGGACAAACAGCACTTCTGCAAAGCTCCAAGTGCTGCTGCGGCCTCTCCTACACGCACTGCAACAGGAAACAGCATGCCCGTGGCCTGCAATGGTCCACAGTGAAAAAAGACTCGGTTAGATCCACCATATACACACACACCAAGATATGTGTGTACCATCACTTCACAACATGTCCCAGACTAATAAGAAGTTTGGGGAGTTTTCATGGTTTGCAGAGGACCTTCAGATCATAGGATACAGTTACTGATGCTGGTCCCATTTTCCAAGATGCTTCTCAGGAATGTCTGAAAAGCTTTTGCCTTTGGGAAGAAAACCCAAGACATCGCTCCCCTTTGACATTTGCCTTTCATTTGTTCCCACGTGTCAAACAGAACAGCCCTGCACAGGGAACTCCTTTGTCTGCTTGGCCTTTGCATGGAAATAAGACAGGATGGAGTGCTGATAGCATCCAGTCACAATCAGCAGCCAGAGCAGGGCTTTCTTAGTCACTATCTCTGATGTCTTCCATTTATAATGGGCACTCTTTAAAACCTTGCCAATTTGGCCTCAGATAAGTAGATAGAGTTACCTCCATATTTGCAGCATTACCTAAACTTTCCTTTGCCTGCTATAGAGCATGTTTGGATATTTAAAGAACCAGCAATGTGCCAACAAGAACTAATCCTGTTTCTTTCTCAAAAAGCCCCAAAAACTACGCAGTTGTGCCGGCCCTAACAGAACAGCAACGGAACCGAGATCGAGCTATAGGGGATGGCACTAGTCAAGATCCTGGCCCCAGGACCTACTGCAAGACTGAAGGACATGGGCACCGTGAGGGATGCCCAGGCCCTTGCACAAAGCCAGCACCAGACCTGGGGTCAGAGCACAGATCTCTTCAGAGTACATGTGCAACACCTGGTTCGAGTCATTAACCATAATGCCAAAGGAATGTGTGCGCTAGCTAGAAACAGCTTGTGAGGTAACAAATGACCAGGTTTTAACTGTTAAAAAAAAAGAAAGCTTTCATTCTATAATGAATATTATAACAATATAAATACATTAGCAGCAAAAGGAGGGCTAAGGACAATCTCCAGCCTTTATTAGATGTGGAAGGAAACATAGTGACAAAGGATGGGGAAAAGGCTGAGGTACTTAATGCCTTCTTTGCCTCAGTCTTTAATAGTAAGACCAGTTGTTCTCTGGGTACCCAGCCCCTTGAGCTGGAAGACAGGGACCAGAATGGAGCCCCCATAATCCAAGGGGAAATGGTTAGCGACCTGCTACACCACCTGGACACACACAAGTCTATGGGACCAGATGGGATCCACCCAACAGTACTGAAGGAACTGGCGGAAGTGCTCACCAAGACGCTTTCCATCATTTATCAGCAGTCCTGGCTAACTGGGGAGGTCCCAGTTGACTGGAGATTAGCAAATGTGATGCCCATCTACAAGAAGGGCCAGAAGGAGGATCTGGGGAACTACAGGTCTGTCAGCCTGACCTTGGTACCAGGGAAGGTTCATCTTGAGTGCCACCATGTGGCACATACAGGATAACCAAGTGATCAGGCCCAGTCAGCATGGGTTTAGGAAAGGCAGGTCCTGCTTAACTATCCTGATCTTCTATGGCCAGGTGACCCGCCTGGTGGGGGAGGGAAAGGCTGTGGATGTTGTCTGCCTGGACTTTAGTAAAGCCTTGGACACAGTCTCCCACAGCATCCTCCTAGAGAAGCTGGCAGCTCATGGCTTAGACAGGTGTACTCTTTGCTGGGTAAAAAACTGGCTGGATGGCCGAGCCCAGAGAGTTGTGGTGAACGGAGCTAAATCCAGTTGGCGGCCGGTCATGAGCGGTGTTCCCCAGGGCTCAGTGTTGGGGCAGTCTTGTTTAATATCTTTATCAAAGACCTGGATGAGGGGATCGAGTGCACCCTCAGTAAGTTTGCAGGTGACACCAAATTGGGCGGGAGTGTCGATCTGCTCGAGGGCAGGAAGGCTCTGCAGAGGGATCTGGATAGGCTGGATCCAGGGGCCGAGGTCAACTGTATGAGGTTTAACAAGGCCAAGTGCCGGGTCCTGCACTTGGGTCACAGCAACCCCAGGCACCGCTGCAGGCTTGGGGAAGAGTGGCTGGAAAGCTGCCCGGCGGAGAAGGCCCTGGCGGTGCTGGCTGACAGCCGGCTGGACACGAGCCAGCAGTGTGCCCAGGGGGCCAAGGAGGCCAACGGCATCCTGGCTTGTATCAGCAATGGTGTGGCCAGCAGGAGCAGGGCAGGGATGGTGCCCCTGTGCTCGGCACTGGTGAGGCCGCACCTCGAATACTGTGTTCAGTTTTGGGCCCCTCGGGATAAGAAGGACGTGGAGGTGCTGGAGCGTGTCCAGAGAAGGGCAACGGAGCTGGGGAAGGGTCTGGAGAACAAGTGTGATGGGGAGCGGCTGAGGGAGCTGGGGGGGTTTAGCCTGGAGAAGAGGAGGCTGAGGGGAGACCTTATCGCTCTCTGCAACTCCCTGAAAGGAGGTTGTGGTGAGGTGGGGGTTGGTCTCTTCTCCCAAGTTACTAGTGATAGGACGTGAGGAAATGACCTCAAGCTGTGGTCAGGAATTAAAACTGCATTTCTAACTCACTGCATTATTTGAGTCAATGCAAATGACTCAGTCTCCTAAAAAAGCAGCTTATAAGATCTCCTACAACTGAAAAGAAGAAAACAATGGTTTGCTGTCATGTTTTGAGGACAGGCTATTGTCACAGGAGGCTAAGCACATAGGATGCAAGTAATAGCTATGCCAAGAACTACCTCTTTCATCCTTGACAGGTTATTTACCTCCATATACTTCTCTAACAAAAAAATATAACACTTATTTTATAAGTGTTTTTTATTTTATAAGCAAGCCACTCTGAGCCAATTATTTCCACCAGATTATCTCAAGCAGGCTGGGGGAGCAATATGGACCAAGCCACCCATATCCCTACCCAGACAGGAACAGTCAGAGGCAGACAAGTGAGAATGACCTCAGAATTTGACCTTCTGAGCTGGACTGTTGAAAAAAAAAAAAAAAAAAGCCCAAAAAAAACCCCAAACCTGTCTGATGCTACTACAGTTATTTCAATGCATTTTTAGCAACTACAAATCTCTCCAGTTTCCATGACAGCCTGTGAAATAGGCATCTGTAATTGCTATTACTTTAAGCCAACAGTGTATCACACACACACACACAGAAAGACACTAGTCTTACCCCAAAAAAAGTAACTACTGTCAAATTCACACTGTATCACATCAAAACAGAAATTCCCAAGTTCTGCCCTGTGGGCTTTTTTCTGGCAGTCAATGGAAATGCTGCCCATATATCCCATGCTGACTCCCTTGGCTCCTTGCTGCTGCACTGCATTAGAGACAGCTAAAAATACCTTCGATCCATTCCTAGTATTTTTTCCACGTCTGCCGTTGCTGTAGTTACCAGAGAGCCTGCTATGCCATTCTGAATAGGGAGGGTTAGGCACTTTGCTCAGCCATGAATGGTGAAGGAACCGTCCAGAAACACGATCTCTCTATTAAACACACCCTGTGAAACACTCCCAGCAAAACACTCCCAGCAGCTCCTCTGAGTGCAGGCAGGGTTTGCTATGGTTTCCCAGGAGCAGAGGCAAACCTGGAATCAGGCTCCATGAGTAGTAGGGGCTCTTCCCAAGCAGCAGCCACTGCCCCTTTGCTGTCCCCAAGAAACACCCCTTTGCCGATGCCTAGCTTGATCCCTGACCCTGCTCCCGGTGACTCCCCAGCTCTGCCCCACAGCTCTGATCCCTGCCTCATGCCAAAAGCACAGGTAAATGTTTGAACATTGGGCCAAACCAGGCAGGAACACCAATTTCTGATTTTCATTTGAAAATGATAATACCACAGCCCATCAGGGCACTTGTGAGCCCTACTTTAAATAAAACCTGGGAAACAAAACTAGCATTCTCCTCAGCTGTACCACTTCAGTCCGGTCTGGAGCTTTTGAGGTGTACAGAAATTTTAATTTTATCTGGACTCAGGCACTGCAGAGCCAAGATGAGCCAAAAAAATCTCACCTTCCCAAAGATTTTTCCCAGCTTTTCTTAAAAACAGTTCAAGGTTTGCCTACACAGGTCATAGCAATGGCAAGATAGGATATTACATGGCAATGCTGACAGGCAGACAAACATTTCTAAGGCCAAAGATGCTCACATTTTTCATGTCACCCATCACCAAAAACAGATTTAAGGAATGCAGACATACTCTATTTCTGCCTGGGTTTTACTTTCCCAGAGACTTTCCATTGAGTAGGAAATACTTAGGAAAAGGATCCTGACCCCACCATTCCCAGTAGGCTACTAGTGAGCCCTGGATGTACAGAGAGACCACAAGATCTCACATGCAAGAAGCAAGCACTAAGCATCTTCTTGAAGCAGCTGAAGACAAACACACCCAGCTCCAAACCTCAATGATATGCCAGGAAGGATTTCAAATGGGAACGGAAAGTGGAATATAGGAATCCCCAGCTTTCTTGCAAGTAAAGTTACCTCATCTGCTAAGTTCAGTTTTCCACTCTGTGGTATTTTTGCATGCTACAGTTTCTCCATCCCTATTAATTCCTCCAGCTCTGAAGAAGGCCCCACAATTTAATGTCTGTGAAGAACTAGAAAAATTCCTGTTCATGCTGCAGCATGGTTAGCTCATGAGATTGTACGAGATCACAGCCGAAGGCAGTGCAGCACAGGCTACAGCTCCAGGCCACATCCAGCATGAGCCAGGAAATCCCGCTGGTGGAGGGGACAGTCTTTCACTATCAGGGACATGTTGCTTTGGGCAACATCTACACTGACCTAGTGGCATGAGACAACACCTTCCTTGGTGCTCTGGACCTTTCAAAGATATTTTACCTCCCCCTGCTAGCAAGAAGGACCTTTGAAAGCATTTAAATATTAAAAGATATTTAAATAACCTTAAGAAGTTTGTTCTGGCAATGTGCTACAGACTTTCAGCCACTGTCTGCATCTGACATAATTTATTCTGTAGCTCATATTATTTTTACAAGTTATTTTGTAGCTGTTTCTTCAAAAAAGTGCATTATACTCTCCAGCACCACCACCAGCAAAAAGAGGATCCTACTATGCTTTGGGTCTCACTGGTGCTTCCACCAGCCCCCAGTAAAAAGCCTTACCTATGACTCAGAAGGGGCTTTCTCTGCCAGAATTAGAAAAAACAGTCATTTCTTTCCCTGCCAAGCAAGGAACTCCTCAGCTGCCCAAAGCCCGATGAGCCTTTAGAAGAAGTGTTCATCTGCAAGAAGAGCCCTGTGAGCAGACGGCACACACAAACACAAACACTGTTCAGTAATTAGGCAGCTCTCTGCACCCCACTCACATACCTGTGTGCTAAGGTAGGTACTGCTAACTACCGTCTACCCCAGTGCAGCCTCTAGCCAGCAGCGCAAAGCCCAGGAGAAAACAGGCTCTCTCCCTTGCAGCCTCAACAGAGAAATAAAAGAAGTTGCTGGACATGGCCCAGCCAGGACTCACCATTTTGGCTTCTATCCAGCTGCTGCAGGCACCATCCCAGTCTCCTTTACTTCCCTGCTCTGTAGACAAGCCGAGTCCCAAGTCACTCTGTCACCAAGCACTCCAAGATCACCTCATGCAGCCAGAAAGCCACCCATTCCCTCCCTCAGCAGCCCCAGCTCTGCAGCCCAGACCTGCTCCCAGGTGGGGCTTGTTGAGGGACACAGTTGGCTAATTAGGACCAAGACCAAGATGGGGGTGGCTACATGCTCAGGGCTACTTAGCAGCCTTGTGTCCACATATCCTTGCTTTGGAGTAACTTTGCTCCAAAAAATTTCTGTCTGGGGAAATTTTGTCCTGTTGCCTGTACGGTGATGAAGTCTGCCATGATGGTAGCACAATGTGGTTCCTTGAGCAGGGAACGGGCTCAGGGAGCAGAGACTTTCCTGAGGCAGCAGGGCTGGCAGCTGATCGAAAGAGGAAACAAGCCTGCCTGGGTCTTGCTACAGTGTTTTCTCAGGTTTTTTTCCTCAATGTAGTGATGGGACTTCATGCAAAGTCTGGCTGCACAGCCTATTCTGTGTAAATGCAAGCCCTGAAAGACCCAGAGCTACCATCAAGGCTTGGTGGGCTTTGCCTCACCTCTTTGCTGTTTGGGCTATGCTGAGGTCTAACTTCCCTTGTATTTTTTTCTTTTTCACCTGTCGTCTATTGAGAAGAGCAACTGATTTTCGACAGTCTCCATTTAAAAAGCACCTTTTTTCAGAGCAAGAGAGCAGGATCTGTTGAGTACTGTGGCTTCCCTCTTTGCATTTACTAGATGCAAGTTTGGTTTAAATAAAACACAGCAAGAAAAATCCAGACTGAGTCTAGACTTGCAAGGTATGATTTGCTGAGGAAACTGCTTGCTCACGTTTTCAGAGGAAGCTAAAAAGCCTGGGCTTGCATGCTTTGCTGAAAGAGGGCAGAGCGTTGAGGCTGAACTTCTTCATGCTGTTAGTCTTCTTTGTGGAATAAAATCTTCCAACCATATGGAAATCCAGATGAGTTAGTGATAGTTAAGCAGAGAGGAAGAAAGAAGGACTATCAGCAAATGTGAGAGGAAACATGCTTAGTTATTTCCAGTAGTGGTTATGCTTTGTTAAAGGACGCCTTTGTTAAAGGTTGCCGAGTTAGCTGTGCAAAATGAGACGTTATCCTGCATTTGGAAGGCAAAGCTCTGGGTATCAGCGGAGGAGCAGATGGTTTAGGCTGTGTCACGTCCAAATGAAAATAGCTTTTGTGTCAGGCAGAAGTGCTCTGGGCTGTTGGGAAGAAAAGCACCAAGTTTGACTTCTCCAGGATGACGGAAAGCCAGTTTTATGAGAAAACTTGTCGCCCGGGATTCTCCTGCCTCCTGCTTCGTTCACTTTGCCTAGTCAATGAATCTGATGGAGCCCAACGCAAATTTGTGTAGTTCTTTAATAATAACATCAAGGTCAGCAAGAATAATGACTGAATTTAACAAATGACACATGCAACAAACAGAGGGATTAAAACATCATTGCACAGCACTGGCTGAACTAACAAAATGTAATTCAACATCAAAACAGAGGGCTTGTTTCTTTTCCTTTGCTGCATCAGCACCCCATATAAGGCGATGTTACCGATTGGTTACCCTCAAATCTTGCCAGAGCTCTCAGAAGCCAGACATTCCCCACCTTCCACAAAATATACAGTGACAGAAGATGCCTTCACACACCAAGGAGAGAGAATTCGGATGACCACAAAGTTCACATGGGTGAATGCTTCAAAATACAGCCAGCAACAATTTGTAATATTTTAGCAATTAAAAAAAAATCTGAATCTTTGTCAAATGCAGCTGCTTAGTCCTTTGAGGCTGCAAGACACACTGACAGAAATTTTGCATGATCAAAAAACAATGGGAGTAATCAAAGTGACCTGTTTAGAGCAGATGAAACAACTGTTCATTTAATACCATCAAACATCTGTTTATTGCTGCTTAGACCAGCCTATATAGGAGCATGTGCAACTAGTAAACAGTGAGACCTGCTGAAGTCTTTTGAAATTGCAGAGCAGATGTAGTGCCACTCAACTCCTTTCGATCTATAATGAATGTTTACTTAAAAATTGGCTAGTGTGGATTGATAGCCTGTGTAATGTGTTTCTAGGAAAGTTTTATAGACAGAGAATACATAGGGTACCATATATCAGTATATGGTACACCAGCTAATTCAACCTCATTTACATAGCATTAATTGTCAGTGGAAGCTGATTTAAATTCAGGACCAAATTTTCGCTCTTGATTGCCTTACGTTAAGTTCCTAAGTTAATCTTTACAGACCGGCATAAAGGAGTATGGTTTTTAAAAGCACGTGCAGTACTTTTGGGAAGCCATTTTAGCAGCCACATTTAGGTTGAGCCTAAATAAAAGAGCAGGTACAAAGTCCACCATCAAACATGCTCTAATTTTTCTGAGAACATTAGCAAGGGTCCACCACGACTGATTCACTGGCAGCAGCACGGGTGCTCTGCTTCGGCATCCAGTCACCCCACACCCGTTTTGTTTGTCTCTCCCCACTGCGCTCTGGCCGTATCCCACCCTGGATCGATGTGCACAACTCTCTGCCAATGGATCGAGGGAGCGGACAGCCTGGAGCTCTAATGTTTCAATTAATGCTATGTAAAATAGGTGTTCGTCACTACAGGAAATATTTGTACATTTATAAAAAAGCAATACAACCATAAAGAAAAAAATACAACAAGCACAGCTTGATACGATAACATGCCATGAAATGTCATTGGCTTTATAATAATTTACTACAACTTGAAAAATGTTCTTTTATCCACAATGGATAGGAAATGCTTCCATCTAACATATGGTAAGCATGCAGTAACAATATGTACAACAAAAAAATTTGGAGTTTGTTTTTTATTCATAAACTGAATGATTATGTAGGGGGTATTTTAAAATTATCATTTTTCTAGCCTGATCTCGGTTTTATTTTGCTTCTTTAATACTGTAGGGTCATTTTTCGCTTAGTTTGGGGAGAATGATGAATATTTCTATATACATCTGCAAGAAGTTAGCTTTAGTCATGGAGTGTACACTGCTTTTATTTTTTTTTCCCCAGCAGTAGGTTTAGATTTATTCGTTAACTGTCACTTAAAAAAAATAAAATCCTCGGTGCCGTATTATTGAAAATCAATTTCCTTTCCAAACATTTTTGAAATACTGAGGATCTGTTAGGAGAAATATCTGTTGATCCTGTATTACACTATTCCCCGTTTTTACACCTGTCATCATGAAACCAAATCAAACAGCTATTTAACTAGATCCATTCCATCACAAGAGGGAGTCCAACCAAACCTGTGTCAGGGTGTTAAAAGCTTCCCACTCCCACCTGACAATCACAAAGTCGTCTTGTTGAACTAACCATGGCCTGTAGCTGATACAATCTGACATAGCGAGTAGCAAAACCGTTGGTTTTGCTCCTAATGGGGGACTGCTCTGTGCTGCCTGCAGACAAAACAGTGTTCTGGGTGAATTAATCAGCCTTTTTTGCAGAACAGCCAGCCTTGGCTGTAGATTGAGTCTTCAGATCCATCGTGACTGATGTACTTATCTCACCTGATAGATGACATACTGACCTAGTGGTGGGTAAGGCTGGTGAATGACAGTTAGACCGACTCTGAGTCTCATGGTAGGGGTTCATTCACAAATGTCCGTACCAAAAGGGTCCAGGTCAAGTCTCCACTGAGTCCTTTCCGTCTGTTCCTTTTCCTCCTTGAGCATTTTTTTTCTTTTTCCTTTTTTCTTTTTTGCTAGAAAAGCTAGAATTAATATTTCCAACAGCACTGAAGTAAGTACGTGGCAAAGCATTCCTTTATCTGGTAAAAAATCATATGATTATGAGAACCCTTAGATATTCATAGAACTGCAGCTACAAAGACAGTTTACCTTTTATGACTTCGCAATTTCCAGAGAGAGAGTCATTTTGTGAGAACTGATCCTGACAGTAAATTAGAGACCCAGAGGTTTGACTGAAGTGCTGAGTGATCTCACCTATTTCTAGCACTGTGTTGCAAAGGCAGGTGCTCAGAAGGTTTGCTATAGGATAAAACATGTGCGTATGTAATACTGTGGAATATGGTGGGGGTCCCATGAAGGCGAGGAGAAAGCATGGAGAAATGCAGCCAGTGCATTTCTTGGAAGACTGATTCCCATCTTGCATGTCCGGTGTGTTGATTTTTGCCTTAGTCAACAACTGCTAATAGAAGTGATGTTGTTGAGAGCTGACAGGAGTGAGTAAGCACACTGGCTCTTCTTCACTACGAGTTTGGAAGGCATCTGCTACTTATTCAGGAAAGGAAAACAAAAAATAAAAATCCATGTGGAAACATTTCTAGGGCAAAAGAACGCAGTTTACAGAAAAAACAGAAATGCATCAGTGGTAACCATTTCAAACTGACAACAACAAGGAGCCCAAGCAGACTGGATTTAGAGAAATCGATACACCTAACCTCTTGTTTATATTCAGAAACTTTCCTTTTAAAATGGAAACGAGCATTAAATTACACTGCTGAACTGCAGAGCTATTAACTTGATGGACACAATTAGCCTAAACTGAATGCAAAGACTCTTCTGTCAACCATACCTTTCCCAGATTCCTTTGCTCAATTTTTATGAACTCCTCTGTCCCACTGGGAGCACTGAAGGCTGACCTGTCGTCACTTATTCCTTGTCGTCAGGGGGTGGGGTCAAAGCCTTGTGACATACTGACTGGTTTATTTTTCCATGTAATTGTTTTTCCTAGTGGCATTCCATTTTCATTCACCTGCACTTCCACATACCAACATACGCAAATCCAGACACCAGAGACCTACCCCTTCTCCTTTCTGGACCCTCCGAGATGACAATACCTTCCCTTTTCCAATTCATGGTCCATGGGAACAGCTGCCTGTCATTTTCAGATTTACAAGGGTTTCTGTACTTGCAGACCTGCTGTTGTCATTATTTGCTTGGCAGCTGGCACGTGAGTGAGATGTGATCAGCTTTCTGCCATACCTTCAGTCTTGTACCATGAAGTTTGTGCAGTTGTCTCCAGGTAGCTAGCTGGGATGTCTGCACTTGGAAGAGTCTTTTGCAGTCCTTCCCTGGGGAGAATTGCCTTTCTGGAGAGCTCACTCTAGTTATTCATTCTTTTTTTTTCAATGTATCCTGGAATCACCATGGTAAGGCACAGGGAAGTGTCGGGGACGAAGAGCAGGGAGAGCCTGGCTGAAATGGAACTCAAGTTATTTGCCTTGTTCTTGCAGTCTCTTGGCTTTTCTTGCTTCGATTGTTTGGTGGCACTGATGCACAAGGGATTTTAAAAATAAAAGAAAACTAAAGGAGAAAGACGACTACAAAGTCGTTTGTTCTGTTGTCACCCATTTCAAAAACGGTCCGGCTTCCTCTAGCCACCCCCCCAACCCCCCCCCCAGGAAGATGGATGTGATACAGTACTGCTGAAAAAGCCTCTCAAACGCTTGTGGAAGAGACGGGAGCAAGGCCAACCCCCTAGACTGTTGGGCGAGGTGGGGGCCGAGATGGGGGGGGGGCCCGGTTGGGTGGTGGGGCTTGGGGCGGTGGGGGGAGTGGTGGGAGCGTGGAAGACGGGGATGGGGTGTGGGGTGTGGATGAGCTGGGTGGAGGGGGGGTATAGATCGGAGCCGGGGGCGGGGGGTTGTAGATGGGTGCTGGAGGTGGAGATGAAGAAGGGTATGCGTTGTTGAGCGGGTATTTGGGTGGGGCCTCTGTGTTCTTCACTCTGGTGAAATTGATGCAACGGCCCTAAAACAAAAGAGAACAAAGTGTAAAAGCACAGTTACTGATTGAGGCAATGGCATCGCAGCTGAGATACCTTCCTGGCTGTGCGTAAATCTGACGTCAGTTGAAGTGTTCCTGGGCACACCGCTTTGTTCCCTCACTTTCTCAGAAATGGATGTTGTAAGAGCAAGTCCTGTACTGAGCAACCAAGAGGTTAAACCCTAACAACAGCTTTTGTAGTGAAGGAGGATGATATCCTCTCATACTGTTTGCTGACTCCAGGATCTTTAAACAGAGCATTGAGTACTTCAAGTCATACTGAAGCTGCAAGAGCTGGAAAGAGTCTTTCCTGTTCTTCTGAGCTGGTGTCTGAGTCAGTGCACAACCCGTGGTCCCTGCCTCTACACGTGCCTCTTCCTAGACCTCAGTCTTAAACTTCCAACAGCATGAAATCTGGACTTTGCACCTTTGGAGCCCCTCTCTCCTTCAAATACCTGGCTTTTGTGTCCTATTTCTAATCATTTACCAACCAGGCAAAAGGGAAGATTTGTTTAACTAAGAGTTTCTTGCTCAGATTTTTTCCTGAAATACAGCCATTCTTCGTTAGGATATGTTGATATTCTAGTGCTCTTGAGAAGCCAACAAACTGCTTTTCTCGCTCTTTGGTGCTAAGTTACAGTTTGTTGTACATTTTTAAACAAAACCTTTGCCCTCCGAGCTGTTCTTTTTTTCTTTCTCCTAAGTTCCACCTGTGAAAGATCCCACTGTAAATACTCAAATGTCATAATCAGCACTATTGTATTATGGATTCATTCTTTCAGATATGAAATAATCCAAAAAGGCACTAGAGGATTTCTAAGTCCATACTTTGTTTTTGGATTTGTGAGCGTGAGCTTATTTTCTGTTTTCCTCTTTCCTCTCCCAAAGTAAATGTTTTTCCTGGTGAAAAAATGCCAAATGGAGCATTGAGCCCATGCAGGCTGGAGGAGATCTGTTGGGGTAACAACATCAGGCATTTTGAATCCTCTGCACAGCTCTGTATCTTCTCCCTGCTGTACCCAGCCTACGGACAAATGCCCTGCAGAAGAGGGACCCAAAGTGAAGTAAGGGAGATGCTGGTAGAAAGGCAGAAGGGTGCTGGAGAAGGATTTGACAGGGATGAGAGGAGCTGGCGTGGAAGGGGCTGACACATAAAGAGATACAGACAGCTCGTCTCCAAGAGCTCTGCTAATTATATCATCATGCTCTGTGGATATGAAGAAACATCTGTCCGAGCCTTAGCCGTTCAGCAGAGGAAAGTGGATTCCTTGCTGAAGCGATGAAGCATGCAGAGCAGCCCACAGCTGAATGCAGGCTGTCTTGTGCAAGCAAAGGTCATTTAAGGAAAACAAAGATTTCACAGTGCCTTGAACTGCATCAAGTTCAAGATGAGAGCATCACCTCAGAGCTGCGCTAAGCGTGGTGGCAGCTGAACCCTCTCCATATGGCTCGGCCCTGGCCTTCTGTCAGCGGGAAGAACCTCTGGCCTCAGCTCAGGCTCTCCTCGAGGAATCAGGCTCCAGGGCAGAGCAGAGACCCGTGTAATGGTCATGAATACACCCATGGTAATGCCTCTCCTTGAGGATTAATGCTCTCTCAGTTAAGGCTTGTCCTTACAGCATGACAACATGGAGGGGGAAAGGGTTGACCACTGCTGTGTACTCTGTGCCACCATTGGCATCTGTGCAGTGGGGAGATGTTCTCCATCCCTTGCACAGGACAAAATGCCAATATAAAATGAAGGCCAGAGTGGGCAACAGCCCTGACCAGAAACACTGCGCTCCCTCCGCAGCATCTTCATCTCTGTGCTGACCAAAAAGGGGGCACCATCTGATAGGCAGAGGAAAGCCTGAAATAAGCACACCGCTGTCTCATCTCAGAGCGTCCCTGCTTCTGTTTGCTATTTGTGGGCTGGCCTCTCTGCTTTAACATCATTTTAATGCACTTTGCTGTGATTTTAAGTAAATATTGTGGGGCAGGCCTGCTGAGTGAATGAAAGTCTGAGCCCAAGATTAACCAATTCTACTCAGAAAAAAAAAAACAAAACCAAAACCATGAGAATGTTTTCCTTCTTCTAGTTCCACATCTCCTGCAATGCAACTTTAGTAGTTTCAGGCTATTACTTGCACTAGTTTTGTCTTCTTTATTTATGTTGAGAATAAAATAAACGCGAACAAAAAGCAGCAATCCAGGAATCCCAGCCAGAGAACAAAAAGTTGCAATTGTTTTCCTGTGGAGAGATAGTCTGTCTGGATGCTCCAGGGGTGAGGTTATGGTGCTGCTGATCCAAATGGAACTGAGCACCACCCTAAGAGCATTCAAGAGGATGCAGTGAGGCTCAGAAATCTTTGGGTTTGGGGCCAGGGAAGGGCTCGAGGACTAAAAGCCATCTAGTACTCACGGCAGTGCCCAAGGCACAATCCAAAAGGGTAAGAGAGTACGTCCTCTGCATCCTGTGCACTGGCAAAGATTTGACTTCTTATTGATGAAAACTGGCTGGGATAGATCAGCAGTGCCACTGTCATAAAAAAGGTGCTAGTGTTTCATACCAATGTACAGCTGCACTGTGTTTACACTAGTTTTCGTAGTCAGCTATGACCTAGTGAGCCTGTGTTCATGAACTACTGCTTATATCCATGACTAATGATATCTCTTTTTCTCCAGTAATAAGGTTGCTTGGAAATTAGAGAGTTCTTTTTTCAAACGTGATTACGTCTCCACTTAATCCATCCTATCCATTTAATCTCCACTATCCTTGATAACTACGCTTTAACACAGGCTTGTTGGACATGCTGTCTGGTTTGAACAAGTAGTTGGACTGGAGTCTGAGCATAAGCCATTCATTCAGATGCAGACCAGAGAACAGACAGCACGGGAGTGCAGACAGGAGAGCCAGACTTGACCCAGAGCTAGCACAGCATGTAGCTGCACTCATCAGATACCTCTTCCCCACTCCCTCGTGCATTACTCTGGTCTAACTTCAGAGTTCAAACCTTCTTCCCCTTAAAACAGCGTAGAGTGTGCCTTTTTCTCAGATCGAGCATGCCATTCCCTATCTCCTCCTATTTCCTTTGCTGCCTGGGTCAGCTGCTCTGCAGTGAATTGACAGTGACCTGTTTGGCAACACTTTCTGCTACTGTGCAACGGGTAATTCTGCAGGGCATCCAACATGCGTGAAGGGCAGATACACAGTTCAGGCTTTCTCCTCCTTTCACGTGAACTGAAAAACGAAGGGAGTTCTTGTGTTTCATTGCTTGACATTTCTCTCACCCATGCAGATGGGGACGAGAATGCCAGACAGGAGTTTTCAGTCCAGATGGACTGAGATGGACTTTGGCAGCTACACTGCCTCAGAGGAGTTGGAGAAGCCAACATCTCCTAGGGGAAGAGAATAAGAGAATTGTCAGATTGAATGACAAGGAGATATCCAGGAAACAAATTACTATGCCATTGCACATGAGAGGCAGAAAATGTTTTACTAGTGCCTTGGGTACAAATGCAAAGCAGCAGACCCAGGAGGAAGAGAGCTACTTTAACCAAAAAGCTGGATGTTAAACAGGGCTCTCATCTTGTATCTAGCAATATGATAACAGACAGAAAAGTGCAGAGGTTGTGCTAGCCAGAGTGTGACCACAAACAAGTAATCCTAGAGCTCCGGAAGACACAGCTTTCTCTGAAATGCATGGCAAGAGATGTGTTTTCCCACCTGCACTTACCAGAAGGGGTCCCTGATTCACAGCTGGACTTTGTACCATGCAATTGCAATAGAAAAATAAAACACCAGCATCATCGACCTACTCCATAGTTCAGTGCTGTTTTATCTGGAAAACTGTCTGGATGAAGATCAAGTTGGCTGGCTATTCACCCATCCATTCAGGCTTTTACAGGGTTCTCCATTGCCAGCACAGTTCAGTTCATCCCACAGATAACAGAAGTTGATGTGAACAGTAACAGACCCTCTAAATAAATGGGCCCAAATGCCTAGTTCAGCCTTGGGATCTGGATGCAAAACTAGAGTGAGTGTCTGAGGTACTACAGGTAAGAGGAATCCAGGATCTCTCTACAAGCAGTGGAAATATAAGGACCTTCACATCGCTGTGATTTTAGGAGGGTCTCAATGGCCGCCAGTTAGCAGCCCCTCTTGACTATCCACCAAAGTTTATCACCTCATTTAGGTGTCCAGATTTAGATGGGGAGGATATGGAAGATGGTGGCAGAACACCCAGGAGGCAGGAAATGAACCCATTTCCACTAAATGCTACTCTGCATCCTTAAACAGAAGTCACCTTTCATCCCGGAGAAAAACTCCTTAACCAGATTATACCACAGCTTCGAGAATAAGAGGAGCCAATTCTATTAGTCTTTCTAGCAGGGAGACAGTAGTTGGAGATACAGAATGTATGAACGTAGGGAACAGGCTGTATATTAAAAGGCTGCTGTGTTGAATGCCTTGGCTAGGTTTTATTTCCCTTCCTGCAGCCACAACGCTTCAGGGAGGAGAGTCACAGCTGTGCCTCAGAAGAGACAATTGAAGCAATATGGAGACATTATTAGATCTGAAATTTAGTGGAATCAGCAAAATCAGTGAGGGCAATTCACTCTTGCATTTTATGTTGTTTTTCTAGAAAGTACTGCTTGCAGGCATATGCATAATGAATTCTGCTTGGAGTGGCCTTGCTCTTTCACCTTCACAGCTAATTATCTTAGGGATGAAGGCAGGCAGCATTGCCTTTAGGACAAAAAAGCACTCAGCTGTGGGAGGCTGGTCTCCTCTGACCATGGGCCTCACCCTGCGAGCTCTTTGCATGCAGAGTGCTGTAGGGCTGCACACTTGATCCAAGCTTTTCCTTTTGTTCTTCACATCTGGTTGACTGAGGAGCGCTGCCAGGGTTGAAAGAGAAGGGTGGGATGTGGGGTGAGGGGGACATTAGACTACTGAGGTCGTAGCACAGGGTGGTGGTTGCTGACCGTTCAAGAGAGTGAGCTGGAGCACTTGTGTCTTGGACAGGCATCTGGCAATCAGAGGTGCAAAGAGCAGCAGATGCCTCAGCCAAGCTGTGACATTTCCTAGGAACTCCACAGCCTTGTCCAAGCCATTTCCCACCTCCTCCTGCCTCTCTTTCTGCTTTTATCTGAGTCTGGAAACTAACTGGGAGAGGGACTGTCACTTAGAGCACAGTGCACAATGACCTGCACAGAGACATTGACTGGGATTCGGCACGTTGAATCCAGCTGCAGGGAGGATGGACCTTTCTCTTGGGACACTGCAGTATTTCTTTTTTCTCTAAACAGCTAGCTCTCCAGCCCCCATCACAGCAGGACTGAAACTAGGAGGAAGCTTTTTTCTGTATTGCATTTCAGCCCTGCTTTCAGTGGTTCCAGCTGTTCAGGGTGAGGCTCACACACGGCACAACAGAAAGATAATTTAGGAAAGGGAAGTTGGTCCCAGAGCAGTGGCATACCCTCCACAGTACTGAAAAGACATCTCTTTAACAGAGGAAGATGGAGCACATTTTTCTGAAGTGAAGATGAAAAATGTTTCTGTTTCTCTTGGTTTCCTATCAAGCTGGAATTAATACCTGGGAAAAAATCAACATTTTAAGATCATAAAACACTGGGACTGGCTTCTGAGCTCCTGGGTTTAAAAAGAGGCACTGGAAAAGATATGAACCTTAATGTTGTTTTGTATGGGTCATCAGTAATTCAAACTTTCCATAAACAATATCCTGGTCTACCCTTTTGTTATGAGAAAGGGGAGAGAGAGATAAAAAGAAATATAAAGAGATAAGAAAGAGAAAGAAAGAGAAAAAGGAAAAGTAAGAGAGAGGGAGAAAAATGTAAAAATTAACCTGTGATTTAGTACCTGATTCTGAATCAAGCATGCACGAAAACTTGTAGGAGATACTGGCGAAATGAATAAAAGGCAACCATTAAATATATTTAATAAATGTCAGAGTTACCACTAGTGTCTGCAAAGACATGACTTATTAAACTGTAGGTACTTTAAAAGCAAAGCACATACATGGATGAGAGAAACGAACACTAAATTCTCCAAGCCAAACCCTCCCTACCAAGGATCCCGGGTGCTCGATTTGAACTCAGTCCAGGCATGAAACTTCCACGAACATCTGTGAGGGTGATGAGTGCGGAGAGAAGGAGGAATACAGAGTGGAGAGTCACAGTGGATCTGATAGCAGCTCTGAGCCCCACAGGGAGAGGAAGGCGGTAAACTGGCAGTTTGCCCGTCCGCAGCCTGCAAGAGCCAAATGGCACAGACAGCTCATGCTGCCCCTCCTGTGGCTACAGAGAAAATCTGCCTATAGCCAATGTGGTGTGGATCCCTTCTCGTGAAAGTGGTCTTTGCATAGGGTACTTTACGAAACCTCTCTGCAAAAATGCATCCCTTTGCGCCTGGACAGGGACCTGGACCAGGACGAGAATAATTGATATCTGCTTCGCACCAACATTTTATCAGTTGGTCAGGGAGCTCTTGGGCTCTCAGGGGGTTTTGCTGCTCTGAACCACCATCAAGATAACCCCCAAAATACCAGGTGGCTTCTGCTATGTGGTAGGGTTCTGCGAGCTTGAAATACCCCTGCTTGCACGACCTGAGCTGGCAGCATGCTGCCTTTTAAATCACACAAGGGTGTCTGGAGACAGTTTTAGGAAACTGTTAACTAGCTTCTGGGCTTTGTTAGCCAGCCTCTCTCAGGGAGATCAGTCTGTGTTGACTATGCTTGGTAATGCCAGGAAACACTGCCTCCTGCAGCAAGCACACTAATTTACAGCTACCTCTGTATCTGTTAGTCACCAAACAACTATTAAAACTGTCTCATCTTGTGATAAAACATCACCGCAACAAAACCATTCCCATCTGTGTCTCATTACTAAATGCAGAGCCTAGAACTCAGTGTTGCTCATAACACCTACCATTCTCAAAGCATTCCTGCCACCTTGGCCACTCGATAAATATTGAATTGGAGGCTTGACCTATTTTCTCCCAAAATTAAGAGGAAGACTTCCATTGATAAGATCATCACTCCAACAGGGTTCTAATAACATGGTCTCTTATTGCAGGGGCAGCACTGAAGACTATGGACTGTTATGGTTTACCTTAAAAGACCTTGTGAAAAGTACTGCAGAGTGATAAAGTTTGGAGCAAGATCTAGAGTTCTCTGTCAGGTCTCAGTACGACACATCACGCTATATTTGACTAACTTCCAGGAACAGAGTGGTACAAAATGGTGTTTCCTTCTGAAGCCAATAAGGAGGTGGGACTTAGCCCAAGTGAGAATGATAAACACGTTATCAAAACCAGTGGCAAGTGATCTTACACATGAACTCTAATTATATCAGAGGCAGTTTCCTACACTGCCAACAAACATCCTGCCTAGATTCAGAAGGAAAAAAAAAAGCAGAAAAACTACCTAACTTTCTTTGATGCCTTGATATGGTTTGGTGTATTCAGATGTTAAAGCAGTGGTTTTTATTTGTATTTATATGACTCTGTTCTGTTCAAGCAACCCAAAAGCAGCTTACATTGAAGAATAGAGGAAACTACTTTAAATATCATGAAGTATTGCAATTTTCACAGATCTTTCAGAGAATTTTAAGTAAGAGCATATTTAAAGTATCAGCTCAGTCATGTTGGCTTATGACTAAAGCTCACATACCCCTGTGTATCTAGCACTGTGTACCTGAGGGCCCCACAGTACAAAGAGTGGTTCTGCCAATTCAACCTCCAGTTGAAATCTTACTCATAAGCTTACTCATAACTTCTTGTCTGTGCCTGGCTCTTCAGACCTTGCCCAACCCAGATAATACCCGTTGCTCTGCCAGCCTCTGGTTCTTGATATCTGTAACTACATGATGCAGGACTGAACCAGCTGGGGAACCTACTGAAAAGAAAACATTCAGAGCAAACTCCTACAAAAAGCGAAACAAGATGATACAGGCTTCTACCTTGCCAAATTTGAGCGTGGGAATGAGCTTAATAGCCACAATCTTTGGCTCGTGCAAGAGTTCAGAAGCATGGCTCTTCAGTGATGAGTGGGCATTTGTATGTCAGCAAACAGGCCTGATTACTTTTGCAGGAGCTAGTTTTGGCTTATTTATGCTGTGGGATGGGTGTCATTTCCAGGAAGATCTGGTCATTCTTCCCATTGTCTTTCTGGAAAGAGGTAGCTAGTCTTGGAGTAATGCTGAGTGACATATCAAGGACACTGTCTCGCACAGGATTGTAATCTTTCATCTGGAGGTTGAATAACAAAGCCTGCTGCGTATGAGAAAAAGCGAGAAAAAATCAAATGAAAAATGAAACACTCTTTTGGCAGCGATAACTGGAACAACTAATCAAGGGCAGGGGTAAACATCCCTCTGGAGAGGAAGAAAGAGCCTGCAGGATCTTGCAGCCTGCAGAAATCAGTGAGCTGGGGAGGGTCTCTCTGGGTGCAGTTTGTCTTTGGGCAAAGAAGACAGGGCATGGTTCAGGACAGGATCTTCCACAATGTGAATGTGAGAACACCACAACTCAAGGGCTGTTTTTACGTTACATGACTCAGGAAAATTACCCTGTGCAGGGCAGTGCTAATGGCTCGAGGAAACGGGAATTATTGTCTGCTGAATATTGTCCTAGAGTATCTAGTGAGAAATAATTCCCGTCCCTGCAATCCCTGTTTGCTAGATTTGCCTTGGCTTCTGAGGCAGATCTCTGACCATTAATGGTAAAGGCATAACCTTGTAATTCTGCCTAGGGGAAATTTTGACCTGGATCGAGATATGACTGGGATGTTCCCCTTTATGAGCTGGCTACTCCCTGCTTCAGAAACAGAGGTCCAGTAATTCAAGAGCTAGCTTTGTGTTTTGTTTTTACAGTAATGAGCAGTCTGTTTTGCAGTAGTCCTGCAAGCTGATGAGCAGATCACCAGGCTTTTGGCCTTGGAGCTGTTAGTTCCAGGAAAAAGAGCTAATGTTTAGGTTAACTTTTCCATGGCTGTTAATGGAAAACCACACAGCAATAGTATGTACGGAAAGGTTACAGTTTTGTTCTCAAGCTCTGCAGCCTATCAACAGAAACCTGCTAGCTTAGACTTAATGATGGGTTAAACAACAGCTCCTTATTAGCACCTGTGCATTTTTGAGTCTGCAGAAAGAAGAATCATCAAGCAAGTAGCAACATAGCAACCTATATGTGTGGCGGGGGGTGACCTGGGAGTCCACACAGCTGGTTTTATTCTCAGGTCTGAAAAGGGAACATGGTCTAGTGTTTAAAGCAGGGGAATTTGAAATCATATCTGGTGGTTTCTGTTTTTTGTTTCAGGAGGAGGCTTCTATTCATGACACTGTGAAACAGCATGGTGTGAAATCAGACATTTACATTTACCTTAAATCTGAATTCCCTCATCTCTAAAATAGACTCCTAATTCAAAATAAGAGAGGAGTCAGGGGACTTTCCAGGATGATAGATTTTGCTCATGCGCTTTGTGATATTAACAGTTAATTGGTAATACCTAGCCTTCCCCGTATTACCATTCATTTTGGCTACTCTATAATGAAATAGATTTCATGACTTTCAGTGAACTCACTAGAGGTTTGTGTGGCAGAATTTGCGCCTCAGTATCCAATTATGAACAAGTAATTACAGCTTTGGGGATGTTTTCATCGGATTTGTATACTCCAAGCAAAGGCCCAGGCTGCTACATTCCTTCTGTATTTTTTGATATAGCTCTAATAATGCAGCCTTAAGTTAAAAACAGTATTCCTGTGCACCAGCAATACATAATGGGATTACAGTTCCTCATGAACTTGCTAACGGCTGAGTTTATTGCAAGTGCATAATAGCTGACGACCAATCATTGGTGATAACGCCAAAATAAATTGCCTTTGTGCTCCCTGTGGTCTGTAAGTCACTGGTGGTATGGGGTGGGACGTAGGCCACGATTTACCAAGTATAGGTGCCTACTTCTTGTAGGGACATACAGGAAGAGGTTCTTCTTACTGGTAGAGTCCTGCACTCCTCTCTGAAAGAGACTGGGCTTTGCCTATCCACTTGCCTTGGGCGAGGGGTGGCACACACAGCACAGTACCTGCAGAGTTCAGTGGGACACCAGTTACAGCAGAGGTAAGAGGGAGAGCTGAAGCCCTGGCAGCAGAAGAGCATTACAGAAAGCAGCACAAGGCCAGCTGGAGTTACAGTAGCCACCCACACAGGGTGGTTGCTGCCTTGCCACGCACTACCGTGTCTCTTTATGGCTCTTCTGAAATACCACTTACATGTTTGGAATTTGTATGTGTATTAACAAAAATGGATCAGGAAGCAGGGCCCTGCAGTTATTAGGACGTACACATGTGTAATGCCAGGGATGGCTGACCAGAGAGGTGAGGCTCTAACGCTACCAACGTTATGCTTCAACCCGTCTGTTGTGTGACACACCGATATGGTGTGAGCCACTCTACTGACTGCCCCACTCCTAGATCCACCATGCCTTTGTCTTCACAACTTCCATCCTAAATCTTCAATCTGACGCTGATTGCTCTTTTTGCACTTCGTGCAGGATATTTGCCCAGGGTCCTGCAGGTACCACATGCTTTCACATCCAGGATGGGGACCTGACCAGGGAAAGCCAAGGATTGAATTAAGCTGTTGTTAAGTCATCCCTTTCTGTGCCTTGGACTACAGGTGAAACATCTGCTGTCAGTGCTTTTGTTTCTGGGTGGCTTTGCAAGTCCCCAAGGGCCCTCTGATTGCTGATGTAAGACCTAGGGTTCCCCTTGCAAGTTCTCAGTGCAGATGAACGCAGACACAGTCCAAATTTTTCAGCTGGGGCTGCTGCTTATTTTTAGGAATTTATTGCAATCCCACAGGAAACAATGACCTCGCTTTCCCATAAGGATAAGGCGAGTAAGTCCAGCCCACTGCTGGAAGCTGCATGAGGGAAACACAACACAAATGCAACATCAACATTCACTCAGCATAAACACGCATGGGAGAGATGGGTTTTCTAGACATCTGTCACAAGGTGATTCTCTCTGCATCAAAATCCTATTCTTTCTGTTATAGGAGTTTCATTTCCTATGTTTTTACTGATTTCTAAGAACCTAAACACCTACTGAACAAATTTGCAATGTTTTCTGTGAGAATTTACATACCTAGACACTTTTCTGCATCTGGCCTCCTGGGTTCCATAATTCTACCCCCACAGCACAGCATTATTGTCATTGCACTGCTCCAGTAAGGGTTTTACTCCAATAGTTATTTCATTCACCCCACAGCTGCAGAACTACTCACTCCATGCAGAGGAAAGTTTGAACTATGCTGTTCCATTGGCTTGTTTTGCCTTCTGCTCTTTAAAATAAACTGGAAACCCCCTTTGTTTCTCAGCTCATTATACTGAAGGCTGCCCTTTCCATGAGCCCCATGCAGGAGTATCCTCTGAGCAGAGAGCCTGCCCAGTCTCTCACTGCTCTGGAAATCTCAAGTCAATGCTTAAGTACGGTAATTTCTTGCCTCAATTCAAATCACACTTTACAGTAAAGCTCAGCACTTGTGACAGTTTCAGTGCTGTACCAAAATCCGGACAAACCCCATTTTGTACAGTCTCTCAGAGGAACAAAATATAGTTGTGTGCTTGGGGCTAGGGAGGATGGGAGGGGAAGAGGAACTGGAGTGAAAACACAAGCACCTGCCTTTGTATCAAGAGGGGAGGTACTACAGAGTTAGATGGAGAAACCCACATCACCATCTAAGTGCTTGCGCCTAGACATCTGTCCTCTGGCAAACTAAAATATATTCTGCAAGTTTTGCACAGTTAGACACACCTGACGGTCTAATTCCCTGTCCCACTGGTCCAGAAGAGGTTTGCTGTGACCCAGCAAGAGTTTTGCACTCTCCCACTCCTACGGCCCGACCTCCAGAGACAGTGCCTGCTCCGGGCTCTCACACACATGCATGCATGCACGCACACATGTATTCAGTTTTGGCTGGGACTCTGCACTGCTCCTTCTTTGGAAGCTGCATGGGAGATGTGCTGAGGGAGAATGAGCTAGCAGAAGTTGCTCCTTGTGGTTAAAGGAAGATTTGAGCTACTTTAACAGATTATTGCAGCTGGTGTATAGATCCACTGTTCAGCATTCAGATGAATTAGTACTGCCACATTGTCTCAGTGTTTCTCACTGTATCTGTCTATACTTGCTCTTGCCCCTTGCCTCAAACAAGGCTGAGATTCTGGTTTTATTTTACGCCTCTACAGCACCTGACACAATGGGTTTGATTTAAGCTGATCCTGGAGCATATGAATACACCACTGTAACAAACAAGGAGCAAGACCCCAGGCTATGTGGCAGCACTGTCTCTCTCTTTTTAGTTTAGGTTTAATTTCCTTCCATTTCAACACTGTGTGGGCAGTGAGAGACGACTAGTTATTTCCCAGATAGGTCTTTGCAAGCACACAGCTTTCTCCACAAGACAGGGAAAGTCATGGAAAGGAGACTTTGTTTTCGGAGAGTTTGAATTTGCCAGATATAAAAAGACACTCACATTCCTCAAATGGCACAGCAGCCAGTGCTAATCTCTTCTGTGAAACACCCAATTATCTGCAGCAGATTAAATGTTTTTCAGGTTTTTCAAAGCTTAAGAATGGAGAGAGAAGAAGGAAATTTTACTGTAACGTGGTAATGATTCAGGCTGCCTTTTTCTTGCTCTGCATTTTTTTAGACACAATGATTGCCCACTCAGCTAAGGAGCACTTGGGAGGGCTGTCCCAAGAACTGAGAATCTTGGTCTGCTGAAACAGGTCAGCTCCTGCCACAGGTGCCAAAAATGGCATGTGGACAGACTTGACAAAGCTAGGTCCTGGTTCCCACCGAGTTTCTTCTTGAAACACCTCAGCTTGCAACAGAAAAACAAATCATGTAAGAAACAATGTCAGACTTCTACTTTAAACTATCTGAGCACCATACAGGTCTAAAATGTACAGACCAGAACCTCCAAACCCTGAATCTCTGTACTGTTAGCATCATGTTGTAACCACATGAACCCACAGGCCACTGTGCAAACCTATACACATACCTGCAAATACAGCTGTCCCTGCCCGCAGCCATGGCAGTTGCTAATCCTTTAAATTTATTACCAAGTTCCAGCCTTCATTTTCACAAATGCTTTAGTAAAGAAAATATGTTGGATTAGCCTCATTTAGAGGACAGGAAAAGCCTCTGAGAAATGGAAGGTGATAAAGTAGCTTAGTAAAGGTCACTCTATGTGTCAGTGGCAGAGACTGGAGCAACTCTAGGCTTCAACTCCCAGTCTAGTGCCGAAACCTCAGATTTCCCTGCTGCCATGTGAGAATAGCCCACAAACCTCCAGCTCAGTTGGACATCTTAGATCTAGAATTATAATGGCAGGATGGAAATCAAAAGAGCTACCCATCTCTAGGCTTAAGACTTTGAGACCATTGTTGGCTGGGGTCGGACAGCTCTTTGCTGTCCCCTGTTGCACAGCTGTGCTCCAGTGATTCTCCAGAAATGCAGTGGGACTTCACACGCAGAAGCAAGTCCTTCCTTTGCAGGATTCAGCCCTTCACAAAAAACACTCATTTGGGATGAATGGCTGATATAATCCAGAATGGTTATCTCAACTCCTTAGGCTGCACAAAACGTTCACAGTGAAGCTTGAAACCAAGTTAAATGAGGTTTTTCTCCGTATTTATACCCATCTACATCTATATTTACCTATACAAACACAAAATGCTCCCAGATTGAGATGTTTCTGGCCTGGCCAAGTCTGAGTTTGAAACACATTTTAATAATCTCCCCATAATTTCCTGACAGAACCATGTTTATCAAGGAAATGTAACTGGCACTTTGAAGAGGCGCTAATTATTTGGATCCTGTGCTTAGTAAGCAATTTGCACATATAAGCATTCCATTACTCCATGATAAAAGCAATGAAGTTTTCTAAAAAATATATATATATTTTTACATCACCCCTATCTGATGATGTTTCAAATGTAAAAATAACCTCATTAATGCTGACAAGAATGCAAACCTAGTCTCTTGAAAATGTGAGAAGACCACAGGAATCCCATGTGACTCTGACTTCCTTGCCTTATTGGAAACATCTGTGTCTGTTGGTAACCTCAGACCACTTCCAGGTTTGACTCCAAAAAAAGAATTTCACAACCTTTTTGTGCATCTCAGCCTCTCTGGGTGCACTTCAAATCAGGTCCTGAACATCCCTCTCTTTTCCTTTTGCTTTGGGAAAAAAGATGCATTTTTAAAAGCCTTCTGCAAACCAGACCAAACTTTGCTTCATGGATTGTTCTTGCAAATGCAGACAGGCATGTGGCCAGTTGTTGCAGACATGCTGATCAGGACCTGTTGCTGATATTGAAAACCATAGCTTTCACAGAGCTATAGTGGTCAGAGCCAGGTAAGACTCCGGCTCAGGCTGCTGCGATGCTATGGGCAGGCATCCTTTCTGGCAGTTCTCCTTGAAGAGTTCTCAGCTCTCTGTTGTCCAGAAACATCTAACCCTGTATCCAGCACTTACTAGTCAGTTATTTCTCTAACTGTACCTTTTGCAGCAAAGAAACAGTCCTAGTACAAGGCATCTCAACCTTGATTAAAGGGTTCAGGGCATGAACAGACAACAGGCAAAGAGAAGGGATTGCCTGAGGTCACACAGAGGAGGAGGACTGGAATTTAAGCTTCAGCCCCCACATTATCCACTGCAATGTATATAAATTGCAAATTTATTAGTCACTAGCCTTGAACCAATGTCTTGGTACAGACTAATGTGAACTTCAGGGTGGGGACGTCTTTCTTGATGATTTGTATGGTACCTAGGAAGCTGCGTGGGCTACAGCAGATAAACAGTAACAATTAGTCAACACAGTGTTTGAAGCTGAATCCATGTTTCATTCTACGCAAGTGACCTTTTTGAACAGCTCAGCTAATATGCTGGCAGTGGATATAGTAACTGAGTATAGCAAGGGATTGCTTATATATGAAAATGATGTAACCCTGGGATTAAGTCCAATTCCTTTTCAGGCTCCAAAGCAGAGATGCCTTTCAGTTATTTTTCATCTGGCTTCACTCTTTTATGTTGACCAGTGGGTGAATTAAGGTGCCCATTTGATGGCACCAAGAGTCTGAAATCTGCTTCCTTCTTTTCTTCAGGAAAGAGAAGGAAGGAGGTACAAATTGCTTTCAGAACAGCTCCTCCTTGTAGCTTTTAGGAATATCATATGGTCAAAGGCTCCTATCTGTGAATTTCAGGCTCCTCTTTACTAGCCATAAATTTTGCCTGCAAGGGTTCAAATATTCATCTAGTCTGAGAATGCACCATGTGGTGGGTTTTTAATCTGGTGGCTCCATTTGAGGCTGCTGGTTACTGTAGGATGCTTTGCTAATCACTGCTTCCCTCATTCCCAGGGCATGTCCATGCTGTAAAGCCTGCTATGGCTGGCAGTTTGTACATAGCTGGCAGTGTGGGCATGCTAGTTTGCTGCTAAGTAACTCTGAAGTATTTATTCAGCTTGTGTCATGAAGTCTACACTGAGTGGCTGCACAGCATGATTGAAACTGAGCTAGTTAGTCTGAAACTCCTCTGGGAGACTGCCAGGTAGACAAACCAGAGCGCCCAGCCCAGCCTCCATCGCCTAGCACTCCTGCAGAGGACCTGGGATAGGAGTGATGGGAGACCTGCTCCCCTACGGCACAGCAGATAGCACACACTGCAGCACCCTGTGAAAGGATGGCATCGGGATGAAGTTAGGCAGTCAGGAAGAAGCTGGAAAGCTGAAGCTGCCCTGCCTTGTGAAGCAATACCTCAAAGCCCTGCATCTGACTGCCTGAAGCTTTCCCTCTTCTGCAACTGGCAAGGCTGGGTTTACACCAGTGCATCAGGGCTGAAGTTTCAATCATCTGTGCCTCCACTTTAAAACCACACAACTGGCTTGGAGTTGTCAGTACCAGCTCTGATGGGCCCCCTTTGCTGACAAGCTGGGTAGAGCGCTCCTTTACCTACACTTCCCAGTAGAACAGGATCAAATCCGAATTTGCCAGTGGACAGCTATGAAAGCCCGCAGACTTGCCGCTCAAAATTTTGCAACCTGGTGAGGACCAAGTCTGTCCTTGCTGTGCCCCTGGTCCACGCTGCCTGGTCCAAAGGAGCTATTTAGAATCACATGGAGAGGCCACAGGAATTTATAGCTGAGCTCACTGCTGCCAAAACGATTCTTACAGCTCTACCCTGATGGCTAATCTTTAGTGCTGGCAAGCCCTGCACCAGAAGCACATGGCTGGGAGAGCATCTAGGTGTCTCTGTGTGAACATGCAGCACTGCCTGGGTGTGAATGTCCTCCACAGTGCTGTCCTTCAGCATCTCCTGCACTAGGAACATCTAAACCTGTTGGATACAGCCAGCTGGCCTCAATCTGCATGTCAGGTCAAGGAGGTGATGTGCCATATCTCAGAGCACTGTGTCAAAAGACATCTTCTTCACACTAGCTGTCAGCCATACCATATGTTTGGCAGCATTCCTGGCATGTGACCAGGTGTATAAATGTGCCTGCTAAGTGACCCAGTGTATCCATGGACCCATCACATAAGTGATCCTGTCTTTGGACAGCAAAGGGTTGAAATGTGTTGCTGCAAGCCGGAGACATGCCAAGAACTATGTCCCAGCTTGGATGAAGGAAATGATGAATAGATTATTAAATCTATATTATCAAACATCCATTTCAGAGGAAGGGCTGTGTTTATAAGTAATCGAGAGGCCCTCTCATTGTGATAGTGGTGAAAAGTCTCCAACCTAATGGCAGGGATTGGATCCAAGCTCATCCAAACCAGCCCTGACTTCCCAGGCGGGGGATTCTGGCCACGCAGCTGTTTGCACGGGTAGAAATTTCCCATCATGTCAGTGCAACACATCTGATCCTTTTCTTTTGCAACACTGTCCTACAGACACAGTTTTGTTTCAAAAAAAAAAAAAAGATTTGCTGTGGAATTGCTCCTTTCCCTTAATATTTTTTCTTGCAAGGAAAGCAAACTATTCATACTGACTCAGGACTATCTGCATTGAAGGCAGTGACAGCTGCAGTCAACACTGGCAGATGTTTCCATGCTGCCGTCCCCATCAGATTTCCAATCACACCAACACAGTAATGTGTTTTATGAGCTTATATTTGATGTTTGCTGACTTGGGAGAAGCCACTAGCCTTAAAGCAGCCTGAATCATGCAGCCTTTGTATCCTAAGGTTTGGACACGCATTTAAATTTCTCTTAGAAGAACAGTGGTGCAGAGAAGAATAGAGGGAGATTGGCAGGGATCAAATAGGGCTTAGAGTCTCCTTATTTTGTGAGGTGCAAATTTTGCAACAATTTTTGCAACCTTTTGCTTTTCTTTTTGACTAATTTGTCTCCCAAAGGCACAGTTTTAGGTTGTGGTAGGATCACTTAACAGCAATATTGTCTCATCCCTCCCAAGTCCCTTGCATGAAACCTTGAAATGTTGTAAAGTCAACCTTCCTGAGGCCCAGCTCTGGTAAAATCACCTACATCTACAAAGGAGAAAGCGAGGTACAGCAGACTAAAACTAGCATCCAAATTATGGGAAATGTCTATAGCAAGATGGGAGATGACTCAGAAATCACAAAGCTGAAGCCAGTGCTTGAAAGCTAGATTTTTCTCCCTACTTTAAATCTGAAGTAGGGAAACAAACCCCCCGCATTTTTGCTGAATAGGGGAGGGGAAAATCCTGCCTAATTCTGCCATTTCAGCTGTGTAAACTAATGAAAGTCATTTTAGTGTTTTACAGTGAGTTCTCATATTGGTTTTGCCTGTACTGTTGGGGGTGACATCACCTGGTAGTTATGTCACTACTGTAAAGGAATAAACATAAACTGCTCACTTCAGTCTGAAAGTGATTAAAAACATCGAGAGGGTCACACATGGTCATTCAAAGAAGACAAACACTCAGGCTCACAGTTTTGTTTACACGAAGGAAAACAAATGTTCTAAGAGCAGTCTAGCCTCACAGAAAGTCAAAGACGAACTTCATATCTACACAGGAAAGTGCCCAAAGGTTTGCAAGTCTTCCGGGAGTCAGCAGGAGAGAAACAGGTATTTTAGCAGCTATAAGCCTAGGTGCATTTTCAGCCAGGTTCTCTTTCACACTAAATTTCACTTGCACCCAAGTCAGAGATCCTTTATAGCAAAACAGATTCATAAAGAGCTTAATATACTTTGAGGCTGGATCATATAACACCTATATGGGCTAATTCTGCTATTGCTTATGCTGACAGGACACAGAACTGCATGTCTAAGAGACACATAAGCAGAAAGGGATGGAGCCTGCTGTCAGTTGCTCTAGTATAAATTGTTGTTAACTGTATCAGCTTCAGTTAAACTGCTCTGGATTTTCCCTAGCATAAATCAAAGTGTCATTTTTCATGCAAATAATCTTAGCTTGTCAAGTCAAAAAAGTTATTCACAGAACAGGCATTCTTCAAGCCCTGATTTCTGAGGGAAAATTGCCAGGCATTAGCAATCTGTATGATACGACCTTTTCTCCCAGAAAGATATGAAGATATGAAGGTATGAAGATATTTTAGCAAATCTTCCCCCTGAAGGAATAAAAAATTAAACCTTTTTATTCACAGAAGTTCATTGGTCCTGTATAAGTGGAAAACCTTACAGGGAGCCAAATGTTACAGAACTGTAACTCTCCACCAAAAAAATATATTGTTTCATGTGCCATTGAGTTTCCTGAAGCCTTCACAATACTACACAGTTACTTACACTTTGGGCAAATCTATTCCTGAAGCAACTCCAAGCTTTCTTGTTGATTTATGTCAGAGGTGTGTAAACTGACTGCATAAGACATTAATCTAACTGACAGTTTTCACCAGGAGGTGAATATGGACAGGGGCTCAGAGAGACGTTGAATCTCCACCCTTGGAGATATTAAAAATTGGACTGTGAACAGCCCTAGGCAACTGGGTGTAACCACTTAAATTGCAAGGAGTTAGGGGATGTCTTATGGCTACCACAAGGATTTCAATTCACCCAGGTTTTGTACCTTGAACACACAATAAATTTGCAAAGCTCAGGTCCAGCTCTCACGCTCCCTTCCCAGCTGCATGTCTCTGCATGTCTGCTGGGTGCTTAGAGCTGAACACAACACCTGAGTGTGTGTTGGCCACTTCAGTGCTCAGCCAGGTACCGCTAGAGATAGTTTGGGATAACTGTCCTGAGATTATTTGGGAAGCACCTAGACTTTTAATTCTACTGAAAAGGAAGAGATTAGTACCTTGGAGATGAGAGGTACCTCTATAGTATCCTGATGTCATAGACAGTATCATTCCTGTAGAGTGACATTAGTCCTTTTTCTTCAGTGGCTTCTGTTTCCACCCATAAGCACACATGAATGTACAGAAATTTGCATGAACCCAGTTTTTGCTAGAAATATATGGGAATACTTTCTCCATCTCACACAACAGTCCAAACCTCATTCTGCAAACTTTGCTTTGTAAAAGTGCCTGTGAAGTTTAAAATTATGTAGCAAAATATATTTTTGTATGTTCAGAGTTTTATTGCAGAATGTAAGATTTTAATGAATGGCAATATGCATAAATATGCCTTACTATTCATTAGAATTACTTACGTAATTAATCGAAAGCAGCTATATTATCTCAGAGCAAGGCTATGCTGGGCTCTTCAACGGGTATTTCCATCACTGCACCTGGACAGTTTTCATGCTTGAAACTGAATCAGTCAAACTGCATGAACTGCAGTTGCAAACAAAGCTGACAGACGTGACTGAATTTTTGTTTCTAAGCTGTCACGAGTATCTGCCTTCAGTCCCACTTGTAAACGCAGTCAGAAGCTTTAGAGGGATTTTATTTTTCCCTAGCTGTAAAAAAATGTTTTGAGGCACAGTACCTTGTCTCCTGGCTGTGGGCGCATCACAGATACGCGGTCGTAACCTTTCCGCAGCAAGACCCAGAGAGCATCCAATTTCCCCTGCAATCAAAAGAAACACAGTGTTACCTTCTGTGCAAGGACGAGTGCGCTGTGCAAAGTGCAGTGCAGGGACAATGCAGCTTAGACCTACACATTTTTTACTTAATCATTTCCTGTGCTTGTACAAGATGCTGGAGAGCAATGTTTTCTCTCACATAAACTTGCTCTGAACTTGCTGCAAGTGCAAAGGAAGAGGCTTTCAGATGAGCAATAAGCAGATATGTCTGAGAGTCAACAGTATCCATGTGTCTACCCTTTACATATTCTTCTGAAAATTTCCGAAAGTAATAGGTGACTTAGACTCAGCCCCTCCTGGGCTGAGAGAGAGTCTAACACCTACTCAGCTCCTGACATCATTGCTAGCAAAATGCTAAATCAATGCAGAAAGCGATCAGGTGAATTTATACGATGCTCTTCCTAACTATTCTGCCTCCTCCCCTGGCTGGCTGAGTGGCTTGCCTCTAGCTCTAGATGACCACTGTGACATATTAGAAATAATTTTGATTTATATCTCAAAACAATCTGCTGGGGAGAACTGACTGAAAAACCATCTCTCCACACAGCCAAGACAGCTGAGTCACAGCTAGCTGCTATGTAACGACCCACTTAATCTTTCATGTCAGCTACATGCTAGCAAAAGAGCATCAGGTTACTGGGTCTCACACAAGCTCCCCAGTCCCATCCCATATGTCAGTTTATATTTGCATCTTTTCCAAGCAATAACACACATAGAATCTTTCAAAGTCCTCCATTCCTCTGAGCTCACTGTCAGCTGCCCTACAGATGCCACCTTCAACACACAGCACTGGTTTTGTCAAACTGCTCACCTCACTGTGTGGTCTCATACCCAAATGCACATGCACATACCTAGACAAGTTTTGCTGAAAACCCAAAGTGTTGAAATCTCTTATGACAGAAAGTTTGGTTGAGATGTGGGGTCGGACCCTCCTTGCCATTCCCGCAACGCTTCTCTGCAATGCAGACAAAGCATTCAGTCCTGATTGAAATTCAGCAGCAACACAAAATGCCAAGCCTGCGGTTATTTTCCAAATGAGCTGAACAAGGCCAGAAGGAGCAGCACAGGGCTCTGCAGTGTAGAAATATCCACCAAATCATCTGCTCTAAAACATCTGCTGCTGAAGGATTCCCTGCTACATCCCCATTCTAATAGGCCAGGGTTTCACTTTTCAAAATGGGAGATCTGCAGAAGGGTTTGTGCGAGTGCAGCATGTTGACTAGCTTGGTGGAAGGCTACAGACATATTACAAGCTGCAGATTAATTTATCAAACTCTCTTCACATTAACTTCATCTGCCCCTTGGTCTGTTAAGCGCATGACACCCAGAGATTTGTAAAAATTTCTTGAAAGGGTTAACAACAGGCAGTATTTATTAAGCTTCCCATTAGTATTGTTCTGAATGCAACAAATGCTATATTAGAGCAGGTACCATTAGCGAAGCCCCTACCAGTAACAGTCAATAAACTTTATTGTATCTGCAGAGACGGAGACAAGCGACTCTGAGAATGTACAAAGACGTCCATTGGTACAAAACTATTTCCTGCAGTAGAGAGGATCAAACCCAAAGACCTAGCTACCCCTGACAGGACTCAGAAACTCCTGTTTCCTGGAAATAAAGACTACAAAAATTTTATGATAGCAGAATTGCCTCATATAACTATCATGGGACAAAACTAAGCAAATGGAAATGTAAGCTGAATATTGTAATTGTGGTGGGAAAAGAGCAAGTAGCTTCATCAACAGTAAGGAAGCTTGTTTTCCTGAGAGCTTGGGTCTCATGGATGATAGTCAACCTTATTGTCTGTGAAGGTGAGACCTTCCTGACAGCCAGGGTATTTAGAAGGCCCTTCTTTGTCCCTGGCTCTCTGGTATCTAATCAAAGACTCAATGCACTCACTGTACACTCTTCCTTTCACAGGCACATAGAGTCTTTCTCTTTCCTTTTCAAGAAACCTTTAGGGCTGTAATCCTCTTTGAGACCTATATTCCTCAACCAGTGTGTTGAGCCAATGGTTCAAAGCTTATTTGGGAGTTGGAGGGATACAGGGGTGGAGACCGACAGACACACAGAATGACTGCATAGATCTTGTTTCCATAGGATACTGGGGAAAAGACTTCCTAAGGTGAGAGCCAGGAAAGTCTGTTATTCTCAAAGGAAGAAGCAAGAAACTCCTCTGTCAGACTCTTCTGCATTTGGACAGCACAACTCTTAGACCTGAGGGAAGCCATCCCTGTCTATCCCAATCCATCTTTCCCCCTACATCAGAGCTGGTTGAAGCTCTTGATCTTCTGTCCCCTCTGACAAATTAAGAAATAAGTAGCTTTTTCTTCCATTTCTCCTTTAGGAAACTAGAGGGAAAATTACAACTTTCCACAGAACAAAAATGTCCTTTTTACTCTGCAGTCCTAATTTCCAAGAGCCTACCAAGATTTCTTGGGAAAAGCCAAGAGCTCCATCTTTGGGAGTCTGAATGGAGCTTCAGGGTCTGCCTGAGACATCTGGGTGGAAAAGAGAGTAGATCATGGAAAGGATGATGTTGGTTGAAGAAATGAAAATGGCAATGCATTCACTTGGAAATATAAACATTTCTGTGCTCTCTAATGCATGGGCTGTCTCTCTGTGTTTGCAAACTCCTTTGGAATTGAAGCACAAGGTCACTTGGAGAAAAAAAAGGTCTGGAGAAAAACAAAGCTTTGAGTCCTACTATGTACAAAGTCCAGAAAGAAGAAACAATCAGGGCAGATGACAAATGAAGGAGGGCATAGTTTCAGCCATTGCTTTAACATGAATGCATTCTGTTCCTGAATTAATGCTTAGTTCAGCACCCTATTGACCCTGGTCTAGTGAATGATGTGATAACTAGAGTGCTCCTGAGATGTGGTATCTGGAGGTGTCAGTTAGAGGCAGTTTTGTAAGCTGCATATAAATCCAAGCTGCCGCGGGGCCTCTTCTAACAAGAAAGCTGTGCCATGTCAGCTTTGTAAATAGAGACAGGAGGGACAAAGGCTAGAAAATGTGCCAGGGACACATGGCTTAGTAAATGCTTAAGTAGTCTCCACTTAAGATTCACCTGAGGTTTCTTTTTGAGAGCACCAGTTGTTGCTTCAACCTCAGCCTTGAGGCAGGTCCTGCATGTGAGTTTTTGTGGATGAACAATGAATTTAGCCTTGTCTTGTGGTCCTTTCTGCATAGTTTTTTAGAGACTGAGAGTGGTCCTTTTGAAGTCAAACAAGTACTATAAATGCTTTGAGGAGGAAGAAGGGAGAGGTAACTAGGTAGACAGGTAGATAAAAGCAGAGGTAGAAATAGAGGTAGGAGGAAAGCTGCTAATCAAACCAAAGCATACACAGCTGCGTGGCTGGCTGTAGCAGGGAGCATGTCCTGAACCAAAGTAAAACTAAAGGCATGGCCCTTTATGATCCTTCGCTTGCATCTACATTTTGTGCTGCCCCTCCCTCTGTCAGATGAACTGAGGATTTAGCAAGTTTCTTAAGAAGTTTTCAGAGTTTTCATTCTCCTTGGATTATTTGCTCTGACTTTCCAAACTGTTGAAATGATATTTTAAAAGTGGGATAATCCAGTTGGCATCGTGCTAAGAAGTAACAGCAGCAAATAAGAATAATAACAATAATAATAACCACAATCTCTTAAATGTCAGTAGCCACACCTGGTAGCAAATAAATCTCTGGAGCATTTCAAAAAGCAGTCTATCTACTCTCAGCTGTCTACCTGCCTTATAGACGTCACTCTGTGAAGAGTAACAAAGAGAGGGAAGAAAAACAACAGATAAATGGGCAAAAGTCAGAACACGCTTAAGTAAAGGCTGGCACTTGTGCTGCATGAAGAAATGGAGGCCTGCTGGCCAGCAAGATGACTGGCCCTAAAATGTTAATTTCCTGCCTGTCTGTAATATTCAAGCTACCTTGGTTCACTGTTCCTGAGATTTAATTCCTTGCCATCTTTCTTTACCAATGATTTTTTTTTCTGAGTAGCTTGTTACACGCATATTTATCTACCTTCTAAAGAGGTGTTTCAACCAGTCCAGTGGAGCGGGTGGAAATTTAACATCTGCTTTAACCAAAGGAGCCGAGCGCACTTGGAGCATGGGTATGAGGGAAAATTTAAGCTGAGTATCAGGAGACATTTCCTATGGGTGAGGTCTGGTAGTCTGTGAAATATTCCCCCCTGAGAAGTGGTGGAAGCCTCTATGTTATTTTAAAAATCAGACTGGAAAAAGCAGTGAAGGAAAGATTCAAGTTAGCAGTCTTTGGCTGAGAGTACAGACCCAATGACATAATAGGCTATCCCGCCTCACCTCCCCCTGCCTGTTATGACTCTGTGATAGCTGCCCTGCATAACACAATGCAAATTCATCTTCATATGCTGACATCTTCAGGACAAGAGCTTCTGCCAAGAGTGCTGATGAATTTTGCCAATTTTGCTAATTTCTTATTGCACAAGAATAATAGCAGGACCCCCGCTTCATAGCAATGATCCCCTGCTTGTGATGAGTGCTCATGATCGCACGTGGGGAAAGTGTTGGATACAGTCATCCCATCTGCATACGCTGTCTTTTTGGGTGCAGTTCAATAAGGGGTGTGGTGGCAATTAATAATTAGGTAAATTCTTGTCCACAGACAGACTCAGGCTGCTAAATACTACCCAGATGGGGAACACCCCAAAGTTAGGGGAGTATTTGGATATGGGGTCTTGGATTGGAACAGTCCTTATACTGTATACAATTTGAATAGTAGATGAGAGATATTTCTAAAGGAATTAAGAATACTTATCACCCATGAGATACTCCTAGTATTGTAGGCCTCCTTACAACTGAATTCTTGCTGTTACGGAGCAAAAGCTGTTCCTAGTCAGAGTCAGAACTGAACTTGAACCCATTACCTACATTGAATCTTTTCTCCAAGCCTCTCTTGAACTTTGGAGAATTTCCAGCTGGGACACACATCTGCAAACCTGACTCCTCTGTTCAGAACTGATTTCCTACCATGCTGAATAAACTCTGAAAATTAACTAAAAGTCTCCTGAGGCTGCAATCCGACAGCATGAACTGGTGAAGGAAGAGGGGAGAAACTCAGCAATATCTTCTATGGGAAAGGACCCAGCTCTCAACTAATGATCTCAGGTAGTTGTACCCACATGGATTCCAGCTGCCTGAGCATGTATTCAGGGCTCTTTGTGCTAAAACCAGTGTTTCTGTCAGCTCCGCAGTGGTTAGAGTATAGCCTTGCATGCTATGAACCCGCTGACTGCAGCATGCAAAAAGCAACTGAGCTGCATCTCTCAGCTGGATGAGGTCATTCCCATGAGCCCACAGAAGGAGTGAAAATTCTCCCAGATGGGATGAGTGTGTTTTACAAACGTTTTGCACTAGATGCAAAACGACAATGCAATGCATTTAGGAACAAAGGAACAGCTATATGGGATGGTGCTTACTGCATTCCCCACTCTGAAAACAGTTGACTCTCTAACCTGTCCCACTGTGGGAATGAATAACCTTCATGAACACATCTTGAAGTCATTATAACACAATTGCAAATGACTTGTTGGTAGGCTATGTTTATTAGATGATAATCTTTAAGGGGGAAAAGAGAGAGGGCATTAGACCAAATTTTCAAAGAGGCTCACATTTCCGTATCCTCCGGAAAACACTCTTACTCCCTTGTGCGTCCTTGCCATTCCCATCACTGGATTCGAACCAGCTGCAAGATCAATGACTGAGGAAAGCGAAAACACGTGACTTGCCCAAATTCCTATGGGCACTGCTTGGAGGTGAGCAGTAACAAGTTACAATGGAGGGAAGCCTGGGTATACTGCAGGGTAATATATCTGCATTGCAATAACTTGGCTAATAGAATATGTCTGACTAGATTGACTGCTACTGGGGAGGAAGAAAACAGGAGAATAAACCTTCTAATTTCCAGCAGTGAGGCACTTCCCCATTCCCCAACACAAAGATTAAGGTGAGCTCTATACACCAAGAGGTGTACTACATATGTTACACACACCGTCTTTGCAGACTGCTTGCAGATAAATTGCCTGTAGAGGGTTTCTAAGACCCTAACCAGCATCTCCACCCTTCAAAATAAAATCCAAGCTCCAGTAGCGCAAGGTTTGCACTTGGATATGAATTGGGCATTTTCAGTCTTTTTTGAGACTGATAACTACAGTGCTGCTACAAATAGCTCCAGACTGAAAAGAGACGAGAAGGGTATTAGCATTTCCCAAAAGAGTTAAACCTGAGAAATAGGAGTGTGGGATTATTTTTTTTTCTTTTCATTAGAGTAGTTCTACAGTAGTTAAGCCATCCTCCTTTCCTGAGGATGGCTTAATTTGTCCTGAATGCAAAAGATTAGCTTTCTGACATTGGAGCACCCTCATACCACTCCCTGGATGATGCGACTAATATCTGTTTTGTGTGGTTTGTTTCTCTTAATCCACGAGAAGCATTCACATGTGCAATGAAGAGTTTTGCTTCAGTGAAGTATTCAGTTGCTTGCTTGCTTCCATTTTGTACACTGCCAACCATTTGTATTAGTGAAGACAAACCGAAGAACAGCTGCCTGCCCTTGGGACAGATGACAGAGAAGGAGAGTCTTCCCAGTTCCTGTGGGTGACTGTTGTGCAGCTTTGCATTGCATGTGACCTGATATCAGTGTGAATTTGACCTTCCACATCTGAGGCACTCTAATTCAGCCAAACACTTCTTGCAGGGCATCCCCTCCCTGTGAGGTGAGCCTGCTGCCCTGCAGCAAGCCTGGCCCTGTGACCCATGCCTGCTGGCAGACATCCATCTGCTGCACTGCAATCCTTGATCTGCTGAGGACAAGTCTCCTGGGTGACATTTAGCAGCATTTTTCTTCCTGTTTTCTCCCCTCTTTCTAAGGAAAGAGGATGTTATTTATTCCTTACGTCTCAGGGAACATGCAGTGTGGACTTTTCTGTGAGAAGCTGCTAGAAGCTTCCCTTCTGTCCGATAGAGCCAGTGCCAGCTGGCTCCAAGAAGTACCCGCCGCTGGCCAGGGCCGAGCCCATCAGCGATGGTGGTAGCGCCTCTGGGGTAACATATTTAAGAAGGGGGAAAAAAACCTGCACAACTGCAGCCAAAGAGTGAGAATATGTGAGAGGAACAACCCTGCAGACACCAAGGTCAACGAAGAAGGAGGGGAGGAGGTGCTCCAGGTGCCGGAGCAGAGATTCCCCTGCAGCCCATAGAGAAGACCATGGTGAGGCAGGCTGTCCCCCTGCAGCCCATGGGGGTTAATGGTGGAGCAGATCCACCTGCAGCCCGTGGGGACCCCATGCCGGAGCAGGTGGATGCCCAAAGGAGGCTGTGACCCTGTGGGAAGCCCGGGCTGGAGCAGGCTCCTGGCAGGACCTGTGGACCCATGGAGAGAGGAGCCCACGCTGGAGCAGGGGAAGAGTGTGAGGAGTCCTCCCCCTGAGGAGGAAGGAGCAGCAGAAACAACATGTGATGAACTGACCGCAACCCCCATTCCCCATCCCCCTGCACCGCTGGCAGGGAGGAGGTAGAGAAAACTGGGAGTAAAGTTAAGCCCAGGAAGAAGAGACGGGTGGGGGAAGGTGTTTTTTTTAAGATTTGGTTTTATTTCTCATTATCCCAGATTTGGTTGGTAATAAACTAATTTCCCCAAGTCAAGTCTGTTTTGCTCGTGACAGTAATCGGTGAGTGATAGCTCCCTGTCCTTATCTTGACCCATGAGCCTTTTGTTATATTTTCTCTCGCCTGTCCAGCTGAGGAAGAGAGATATAGAGAGGCTTTGGTGGGCACCTGGCTTCCAGCCAGGGTCAATCCACCACAGGACTAAAGGGCCTGCCCTCAGAAGTGCAGCTGAGTGTGTAAGCACTTTACAGAAGGTAGCTACACCACTGGAAGCAATCAGAATCCTACTCTGGTCTAAGAAAGCAATGCAACCCCAAAACCTGATCAACATGGTGGGAAATTCCCATTGCCCCATGTGGCTCCTTTCTACAGCACCTCCCTAGGCACATGTTCAGTGGGAGTCCCTCACGCACAGCTACTTTAGCAGCATCTTGAGATCACAGGTTTGTGGACAGTTCTACATGGATGTGAAAAGACTTAATACAGATCTCCTGGAAACATCCTATGAAGTACAACACTGGACTGGACTTACCTTGATTGGAGAGTACCACTTCCGAGGAGAGGAAGGCCTGCGCATGTTGTTTGCAAGGTTCCTGGGTTCAGGGAACTCATATTCCTGTTCTGGCATCTTGACTCTAGCATTCTTAGCTTTCTCTAACTTAGCGCCTTCTTCTGTGGAGCCCTTTTCTCCCCAGCGCACCTGTAAAGATGGCATGGCATATTACATTAGCAGCTGCTGTACAGAGTTACATCCCTGCTGTAATAATTACACCCTCGTCCATATTTTCCCAGTGTCCAAATCCAAGGTGAAGAGCGAGGCACAGGCTGTGAAGCTTGTTTTTAGACTAGAGCCTAAACTTTCAACTTCTCCTTCTTCGTGATTTATGAGAAATGTGAGAGTGGAGAAGGTTTTCTGAAAAACTAAAAATATTTCCTTGACATTTGTATGGCAACACTGTCCCTGTATCACAGGCATGGACCAGGATCTTACAGTACTAGAGGAAGACGATGGTCCCAAACTTCAGGAACCTATGTTTGGCTCTCAAATATTCCTATATAAAAACGATCTGAGCTCACATGTACAAAAAAAATTTAAAGAAGTTTTTGCCTAGCTCCTCAGTTTCTTCCTGGGTAGATTTGCAGGGCAATATCACAGCTCAGTTCACAAGTAAAATCTTCTGATACATGAACCGGTATCTAATTACCTCCATTCGTTTGATGCCGCCAACTCCTCGTCCACCATAATAAGAGGCATCTACTGTTGGCCATTTCTTCTTTGGAAGGCCATCATCATCCTCCTCCTACAAAACAGAAGGAAAGTGTTGCACTGTTAGGAAGCATGACTAGAGATGGAAGGAAAGGCACAGGCTATGCGGTCCTTTGAGCCTGCTAGAGCCAGTACAGTCAAGGCTCTGGTCTCTCACTGGTTATTTTCCAGAGGGTGTACACTCATGAAAATAAAACGTTACATGATATAAACATCACTACCACTTGAAAGGTACAGTCCAACTCCAGCAAGAATGTGATTTTGGCATTGTTTTTTTTTTTTCCAAGGAGACTTTATCTTTCATCATCTTTAAATTCAGGGAAGTAAACTGTTTCCAAGTTGCAAAATCATGGAAGCAGCCACCAAAATAGCACTCAGCATGGCTCAAGAGCTGGGGTCTTTTGGCTGCAAGTCTGGTTGATATGCTAGCCACAAGTGATGGTAGCAGGGACTTACCTCTTTGCTATTCCTTCAATTATGCCTGTGATTAGGGAGAGAACAGCTGCTGCTCTGAGGAGTGTTCCCTGACTCATGGCTCCCCATGCCAGAGGAACCCTCCAGGGCCCAGATAAATCCCTGTATTGTAGTTCAGATTTGATGGAATGGCGGGGAAAGCAAGAAAGCAAGCAAGTCAAATTTGCTTCTGACTGAAGGCAAAGTAGGAGTACCTTTGGAAACAACCTCTGTGTGAATGCCCAACATGGAGATGAGGTTTTTCTGAGATGAGCTGGCTGAGTGTAAGAGGATGGAAAAGTCTAATGGAAAAGTTAAAAGAATGGAATTAGCTCCTATAATGAACTTCTGCCTCTGCCAGGGAGGCTGCCCATGGAAGTCCATGTGGCTTCAGTGATTCTCATGGGCTTATGCCAGCAGAAAGTCAGGCCCTGTGTGAAAAACAAGACTTAAATTCTGTACAAATTTCAGTGTGTTCTACCCTTACATACTGCAGGCAGAAACCTATGGTACATCACCAAACATGAAGTTAAACATGTTCAGGACCACAGCCTTCACATAAAGCCAAATTAACAAATCAAGAAAATCTCCTTAAATTTATTTAAAATTAGTCTAGCTAACATTCTAGCAAGTGTGTTCTATATATTCTATATTCTTTGTTGTACTACATAACAACTCCATATATGCTCTGACCTACATTGTGCCTTTCCCCTTAATTTCTACAGTTCAGGCTGTGAACTGGCAAAGCAGAAAAGCAGAGTTCATCAAAAACGTGAAGTATTTCCTGTGAAAAATGTGGAGAGAAATGAAAAATGGTCCCTCTCTTTTTTTCTTTCTTTAATTTTTCACAGGGATTTGGCAAAACTCCAAAACATAGGAGCTTTCCAAAACTGGAAAAGCCAAAAATACTTTGAAAGTGAACTCCCCAGTAGGAAAACTGAAAAACTGGGGAAAAAAAACCAAGACAAACTATGTTTTTCATGTCAAACAAAAGCATTTCTGTTTTTCAAAATACACGTAAATTCGGCTGCAAAATTTGTCCTGATCTAAAGAAAGAGTGAACAATTGAGTCATAAATACAAGGTTCCTCTCCTTCATAGCTGACCTCTTTCTCTCGCTCTGGGTTAGAGCTGCTGAGGCTCTTTGCTGCAACCTAAGAACTTAATATCTCTGCATGAAGTTTTCCATGAGGACTTTTTAAAAAAACTGGAATCAAAGCCATCTAAATATTTTCCTTCAGCAATTCTCTTTCTCTCTCTTCAGTTTAGCACAGACTGGACTTCTCACAACAGGAAATACCAAGGTTTAGGAAATCTTCCCCACAAGCCCTTAAAAGCCCTGCAAGTCACTTCAATCTAAGATAGGATTGTTTCTGCCAGAACAACAACAGAAACAGCACACGCACAAAGAGACAACAGTGGACACTTGAAAAACAAAGGAGTCACAAGCTTTCTTCAGGACGAGCCTGTTTACATGTTTTGAAGGGCATGGGAGGTTTTGCAATACAAGTGAAAAAAACCCCCCCACCAGTGATGTCCTACGCGCTTGGCAAATGTGCTCACAACACACGTGAGTAGCTAAAGGAAAGCAACTGGAAACTTGGGGGTCAAGGTAGGGAGACGGCAGGAAAACAAGAAGAAAGAGGGGTACAATCCCCATGTCCACCATCCTAGCTCACTGCCCCATTCACAAGATCTGAGCCAATAAAACAGGGCTGCATTCTCACGTCATGGCTCAGTTTTGCCCATATTTTTCTACACTTAGCTACAACGGGGTTTTTGCCTGAGGAAGAACTGCATAAGGAACTTCAGCTCTGACCCAGCAGCAGTATAAAAAACAGCCCCAGAAAATTCAAGTGCATTTAAGGATGCTGGAAATTGACTGTACAGAACTTGGCATCTTTCCATCCCCAAAATCTGCTTTAGATGGAGCTAGAGTTTCTTTTAAAAAATAAGAAGAAGCAGGACACAGCTACATTTCACAGTCAGAGATCCAGATTCATAACTGCTGGTTTTCAGAAAACAAAGGTCTGTGTTTATCTCAGAGTCCATGCCGGGCTCTGTATACTTCGACCCTGACCTGAGGGAACCTCATCTGTGGGTAACACAAGGATAATTCAGGCTCCGCTAGGGACATCTGAACCACTCAGGGTAAGAACTCAAACTAAATTTGGCCAGATATAAAAAAAGTTTGGATGACTTACCCCTCTCCCCACCCTTATAATTATTTTCACAGTTGTCTCTGCAATGCCTGAATCTTGTCATAATTTAGCATTTACAGAGAGCTCTGCCTGCACAAAGCGCTGTAAGACACGACAGGATAATCATTCCTCTGAGTAAGAGATGTTATCATCTAATTTTACAGCTGAGGAAACATGGAGGTGAACACGCTGTCCTCAAGGCTTCTGGCTCCTTACTGCCTCCTTTTTCTCCCAACACTAAACTCAATTCCAAAGTTCATGGCCACCTCTCAGATGCAGAGGCATTGTTACACTTCGAGGACACCTTGCTCGGTTCTCAAGAAGCATTTCCTCCCTGCTGTGGCAGGTTTTGCTTGTTATGTTATACTCTGCCAGGCATCTAAATTGCAACTAAATAAACTCATTGCTTTGGTTTTTCTCATATCTTTGCGTGTCACTGGCCCAAGCCTGCAAACTATTGTCAGAAGCACCCATAGGTCACAAAAGCATCTAAGAGAAAATGTTCTACTGGTGCTCTACTAAGGAACAGGCTGAAGAAAGACCTCAACTCTCATGAGGCACCAGAAAAAACACACATATAAGCTTATCCTTGAGATACAAATGCTTAGGAAACCAGCCTTTGCTTACTGATCACAGAAACTCCTCGTTTATCTATAGTACAGATGCTTCAAGATCCTGCCTGAAGTTACATCCTCCAAGTGCAAAGAGGTGCATGCGCACAGTTAAGAGAGAACCCCCATTTTGATGAAGGAGAAAGGCTGTTGAGTTATTCCCACTCTATAGATCAGACACTGAGCTACAGGAAGATGAAATAATAACTTATAAGGTCAAGGGAAGTAACACTGGCACTCCAATTGCAACTGTGATGTGATTAAACCCAACTTTCACAGCCTCTTCACTAACCGAGTTTGCTGTGCTGGGACTGCTCTAGATATTTCACATGAAATTTGGCTATAAAACTCCACACCTTCATGGTGTAATACCTACACCTCATCTGTTGCCAATAACATCCCAAGTTTTTTTCTTTTAAATGCCTGTCTCTTTAAAGGTTCCTTTTCTCCTCCTCCCATATTTCCACAACTCACTGTAAAACGGGAAGGAAAAGAGCTGGCATACCACTGTGACCTGGCTTTATTTCAGGAATAACACAATACATTTCCTGCCTTGGTGTCTACCAAAAATTCTTATCAGATCCTTTCTCTGGAGCTTGTTTTGCTATCGCCCCAGCAAGGCTTTTCAGGAAGAAAGAGGAAAACAATTATAAACACCAATAAGTGAGGGTGCAGGCAGCTCCTCAAGCAGTTGAATCCCTCTTAGCCATTCTCTGGCCTCATGAATGTTCGGCTGTGGAAGAAAGAAATTAGTTCACAAAGATCAAGCTGGTTCAAGCTGAACAGGTGGTTTCATCCTTTGGCTTAACAATAGCTGCCATGCAGTGAGTTAAATTCCTCATTTTCATGCTGGCCTCCCATGACAGTGATAATTGCCCTTCAGCATCTCATGCCTGTGCTGCTGTGCAGTCCGTTCTCTCCAGGACTTTGTTGTGTGAGTTTGCCTTGGTGTATGTGGGTAAGATGACAACAGACATAAGAATTATCCAATTACAGGCTGGTTGGTGGCTTGGCTCTGGTGCCATGCTAGGGGTGACTGTGGAGCTCGGGTGATAGAGCAGCATGGAAAAAACGGGTCTGAGTGATGAGGAAAGGGCACGCTCTGGTCATCTGGTAGATCTCCTGCCTGGTTTGCCAGACTTCAGGGAACTTTGTGTCCCCGAATCCATTCTGCAGGAGAAAGCACTTCCATGACAGAAAATGAAGATACAGCAGTGTATTTTAACATTGCCTGGTCTCTGTTTACAGGGCAGGGGAGAGATGAGAAGAGTGTGCATCTCTTGGGGATACTTTGGAGGGCTCCAGTTTACACACCGTCTGACTGCAGTCAGAGTCTGGCCTTCCGTGGGACTGACTAGCAGCAGACCTCTGGCATGGGTCAGGTAGTGAACAGGAAATTGTTGGAAGCTGCAGAGCCCTGCAAGTTGGGTTTTTTTGATGTAGAAGATGGGTTGCTATAGTGAGAACCAGCTTCAGCCTCGTGGTAAGCTTCTGGTCTGAGTTGAGTAAGAGTTGTTCCAATAAGCCCAGCCTGAAGGTGATGGGGCACATGAATAAAAGCAGCTGTGTCTTCCTCCAACAGGGCTAGAAAAAGCCTTCCTATCCACTGGAGGTAGAAGAATGTGGTTTTGATCTGCCATCAATGACTAATCTCAGGCCAGAAAGGTGCTCACTGGCTCCTCGAGGCATTCACCTCTTCCGATTGGCATTAACTCAATCTTTCCTGGCTGTAAGTAAAACCATCTGTCCTTCATCTGGGCTTAACCTCCTCCAGTATCCTGCGTTGTCTGAGGAGCACAGCGGTAAGTTGACGACATTTGCAATTTCTGAATGAATTAATTGAAAGTTTCTAGCCAATAATGATTTCCTTCACCAACAGTGAGCATGTCTCCAATATGTCTCAAAAGGCCTTTAAAGTATAGTTCAATAAAACCTTTGGCAGGTTTGACAGCAATGCTACGTTCCCTTCATTGTTACAGTATAATGCATTCTCCTTGCAGTGCAAAGACATATGGGCCTCAGCTCCCAAATCTGCTGATGCAAGAATTCCTCTTGTCTTTTTTTTGCCAAGATTTTTGGGAGAAGAAAAAAAATCTTACTGTAAGGGTAATGCTGCTGCTTAAGGGATTAGCACTCTTTCATGCTGGAGACAAGCAGTTGCTAGGTATTCTGCAAGGGAGAAAGCTATCTGCAACGTGTAAGAAAAATTGGATTGCAGAAAATTAACTCCATCTTCTATTTGTTTGGAGCAAAGCAGAAAATCTGGAGCATCCAACCTTCTGTGAAGGCACATACTACTGCCAATCCCATTCTGTGGACCTGGCTCTATAACAGTAAATGGGACCAACGAAATGCATCTTTTCAGAGCTTCTCCTGTTTTTCCACTAGCAGGAAGCTCTTCTGTCTGGGAAAAAACCCGCAAGGTGCAAGTGGCAGCTTCAAGCCTTACTAATTTTTGAGCACTGCTCTGATGCTATACAGTTTCTGAAATAGTATAAACTGCATTTTCCTTTTCAAGAAACCTTGGGCTGCTAATTGTAAAAGATGGCTATAAGAAGACTGAGTATTGAGCTTGGGGGATGTGCTCTGGTGGAAAGTACGTGTGAAATTATACCATTAGACTAGTCCCTAAAATGTTGGCACACAGTTGTAACCAAAACCCCCATCCCAGGGTCCCAAAACAGTAAGAATAATAGCCAAAAGATTGTACAGATCTCCTCTTGTATTAACAAGGAAGCAGGTAAACTACAGGTATGAATTAATGCAATTATTCAGGCACTGTGCAGTGCCCTACTCTGGGTACAACCAAAGCCTGAACAAGTCTGCATTTAAAGCCATCATGTATGGGGAGCAAGCCTGAGAACAAGCAGCACAACATTCTGCTTCTATACCAAGAGGATCTGCCCCACGTTCTCCACAGTACAAGACCAGGTTAGTTTAAAATAAAAAGCCAGTGGCAAATATATTGCTAGAGGAAAGCTCTGAAGGAGACAGATGAATTGAGGACTGTTTCATCCAAAGAGCTGCACAGACTGTTCCTCTCTGTCAGAATCAGGGCTGAGAGAAAATATAACACATCCAGAAATATCTTTACACTAGCTTAACTAAACTTAACCTGAGGCAAACATAATTGGTCTGCTGCAACTAGTTTATTTTTCAGCAACTGGTCTGCTTTTGCAGCACTTACTGGTTTGATAAAAGGCTTCCTTATACATGAAGCACGCCCTCTCTCTTAGCACAGAGATGTAATTTCCCCTTCCAGTCCTTGGCCAGTGACCCAGCATTCCAGAATGATGTATTTTAATTAATTTTAGCAATTGAATCCCTTGGCTTGGAGGCATGTGTGATTCAGAACAGAGCATGTGCAATTTCAGGTTAATATTTTCCTTTTCATTCAGAGGATAGAAACTAACAAAGCTAGTGGATTTACATACAGCCCAAACAGAAATGCCTACTTAGGAAAACAGGCCAGATGCCCGCATATAGAGGCATGGGGAGCACTGGATCCAAATGCAAGTCTCTCTTGGGTCCAGGAAGGTTCAGATTTGGAGTTTTGCTTCAGGCTTGTTTTGAAGTGCCACCAAGATGGAGGCCTTGGCTCCAGCTGCCTTGAACTATTTCTCTGTGCTCAGTGCAGGCAGAAGCTAGGTTGGATTCCACCTCCGTAGTGTTGCAGAGGACTGAGCTTTAAGGCCTCTGTCTGCCTTGGCACAGAGCACACTCACTGGGCCAGACTTTATGGAGAGCACAGAGAGGATCATTTCAGCAAGCTTTTCCACTTGCAAGCTGAAGCAGGCAATGAATTTGTCTCCACATGCAAAAAGCAAGGCAGACCAACCAACCAAATCACTCTGAGTGCAGATCTAAGTCTTCTCTTACTTACATAGTTAAGAGGAACCGATCCAAACCCCAGTGAAGTCAATGGAAAAACTCCCATTGACATCACAATGCGCCATGAACACAGCCCAGTGACTTTTCAATGAAATCCCATGTGCAAAACAGTGAAAGCAAAGAAAAGACTCATTGCATGCTGAAAGCAGGACATGGAAAGAGGCAGATGAAAAACTGGGCATGTTTCTGGGCAGAGTCTACTAATTAAGTAGTAGTGACATAACATTAAACCATTTGTTGCTAGATTCATCTTAAAAGGGTAAGCAGAATTAAGATGAGGGTTTTAATGTTGCTTTATTGTTTCTCTCCATTAAAACTTCCCTGGCTACTGCAGCTCTTCTGATGTCAAGATGAATTTACTGGGGTTTTACATCTGCTTAGAATCTGGTCCGCCGTCTTCAGAAACATTGCAAGGACTGTAGGCTGCCTTTGCTCACAGCAACTGTAGTCCAAGGGATCAGCATCGTGAGTTACTGCTCAGCTGTCAGGAGCAGTTATATATGCTAAACCATCAAAATCATTACCATGCCATTCCAGGAAGGCAGTTGAGCATATGTTTAGGTTCCATTAACTTCAAGGTTAAACGTACGCTTATGAGTTGTCCTTTTCGTGAATCACAGCTTAACTCTGTAGTGCTGTTCCGACTAAGTGGAAGTATTGTCTGCCTCCATCCTTCCCTACCTGCTCTGTGGAGTTACTGTATACACAGATCTAACAACACTCTTAAATAAATAAAAAACACATCTCTACCTCTGTAGAAAGCAAAGTGAGCAGAGCGAAACACACATGGCAGACATCAGCTAAAAAGCCCCTAGTTTAGCTAAACCACTACTGACTTTAAGGCTACAAAGCTGAGTACAAAAGGTTTAAATGGTCCATACTCTGCTATGCAGCAGAATCACAACCTCTTCATGAGGAAACTGAACAAAATCTTGTCCTAAACATTGAGGAAATCAGGCTGTCAGTGTTACTCACCTCACTGTCTTCTGCAGGAGGCGGGGGGGGCTCTTTGATGATCTAGAAGGATCAGAAAGAAACAGAATAGTAAATCTATACTTTCTTCTTTAGCACAATTCAAACGTCACTTAAAAAAAACCAAATGAGAAAATAACAGGATATGCCGCCGTGAACATCTCTGAACTTAGTTACAATACTGCATGATTACAGGGTGACTACGTGCACTACTGGTGTCACCGTCACTGAGAGTAAGAGGGGAAACAGGAGGCGTCCCAAAGCCCTGCCATATAGACATTTCCTAAAGGCAGCTCCAGACTCATATTGCTCATTAGGTGACCCCTGTCCTATGTGAGGTAACAGCAAATTCAGAGTCATGTGTCTTTGACTCTCCAGCCTCCTAATCCCAGTAGGAGCCATAGTCAGCGCTGCCTCTAAGCAACAGCTAGCAATCACTGTTTCACTGGAACAACCATGCTAAAAATCAGTGTCTCCTTCTACTGGCCATTGCACACGTGTACCGATCCTGCCTCAAATAATTTACAGTCTGAACAAAGACTGGAAAGCAAAACCAAGGTGAAGTAAAATGCCCTGGAGACATTGCAAAGCAGTAATAAACCCCCAGCCTCTGTCTCCCAGGCCCATACTTCATTCCAGAAGGCTGTGCTGCCTGATGCTCTCATGAAAAATGCTTTTCACATTATCAGGCTAATATAGCTCACTCTCATAAACTTAAAAAAAACCATATATATATATATATATATATATATATATATATATATACGTTTGAGGCTCTCCCAGGGTTTTTAATAAAGCAAGCAGGGTGAGGTTTTAGACCAGTCCAGGATATTCTCCATAGAAACAATTTAAGTTTATGTGGGCGTGAGGCTATTATTTCATGCAAAAAATTTGCATCTAAGGTTCTGCAGGCAGTTGGCTATTATCATAGCCCTCCACTCCAAGAGCAACAGAGAGCCTTCCAAAGGGAAAGCAGTTGCATACAGGCATGTCAAATATCTCTCCCTTACACGAGACGCACCCCAATACACAGCCATTGCAGTCAAGGATTAAATCCAGCCAGTCACGTCAATGCAATTGCCCCAGGGATGGATTTTCTCCAGTAGTTTTAAGTCCATCTGGATGAGGCAGCTCCTCCTTTACACACCAGGCCGACAGTCAGATGCTATCAGGGTGCTGAGCACCTGTGCAGATAGCACTGAGTGTCCTCAGCTCCTCTCAGGACTGGGTATTAGGTATAGAGGCTGCCTAGGCATGGGGTACAAATGTGTAGGAACAAAAATTACCCTTAAAAAAAAAAAAAAATCACAGTCCCAAACAATAACAGCTTTGCTGTTTAAATGCAGAAAGGGAAAATGACAATCACATTAAAGGCCCTGAAGATATAAATATTTACAACAATTCCTCTCACTCGTGTTTTTCCTTCTCTGATGAGCTCACTGTTTTTATTTTCCTCTGCAAACCCGAAGTCATGCAATGTCGCCATTAATGAAGAGCATGTGCCTCTGGCTAGGGAGGAGATCAGGGTTGGATCAGTCCTTTGCATCTCAGCCCAGAGCAATGACTGTTGTAGGGCTCTGCCATTACCTGTTCCTGGGCAGCAGGGCTTTTTTTTTTGGTGGCCTACAGTTCCCTCAGGGAACTCCTGCTAAAGAATCTTCATGCTTTAGGAATCAAGACTGAATCTTTGTTTATGAGCACAGAAGCACAAAGCAGATGTGAAAGCAGGAAATGGCATGCGAGGATTGTGGTAGATGCACCTGCTGTCCTGCTCACAACTTTGCTCATACTGACACAGCAGAACTGTGGGTCAGGCTGTGGCTGTAAAGCCACGGACCACGTTAGGGAGAAAGGAGGGGTGATGCCCCAGAGGAGCTCGGGCTGACTAGCAGAGCTGGCGAGGGTCTGATACAGCATCCACCTCTCTCTGTCTACCCTGTGATTCCTAGCTTGTGCTTGCAGCTCTGGGGGATGCCAGCTCTTTCCGTGATGGAAAGCAATGATGAAAAGCAGATGAAAAGTTGTCTGCATCAGAGCACTGCTCTGTGGAAGGGAAATTGTCGGTATCAGTATGGTTTATTCAAAGTGTTGCTCCTTGGTTTAAGATGGAGACAGTATAATCTCTTATAAGTCTCTTGATAAAACAAATGCTGTCACAACGTGTACAATGCACCCAAATACACAGAAGACTTTTCTAGCCACATTTTCAGATACGTTTTGGACAGCGTGAGGGGTGACACTTGTCACCCGACCTCCTTTTGAACCAAACCCATTAATCCAAACCCATTCAATGCTGAGAAATGTCAGATATCTGATCCAAAATATACCTATTGGAAGTGGCATTATTGCCTCCTCTAACATTATTCTGGTGGAACATCATGGGTTCCAGTGGAGTTTCTCTCATTTGCATTGGCATGAAACATCAGGATAATCCGTCCAATATATGAGGTCCAGCTAAGCATTCAAACACAACTTCTCAGCCAGTATCACTAGAAACTCTTGAGATTACAGGCTTGGAAATGAAGAGATGGCTGTGTTTTTCGTACATTTGCATTCCTTCTCATAACGTATGCACACACATACATGCAACCTAACTGATTTCTATAAACAGATCAAGTTTTTTTCTATCACAGTCCAAGAGGAAAAAAAAAGAGATTCCTTCTATTTTTACGTGCTATGCACTTCTAAGAGCAGCTGAACACCCCATAAGCTGGCAACATAGATTGGTTAGTTTGGACAAGCCTGGATATGGAGAGGGTTTAGTCTTCTCTGCCTTCAAGCCTGTATGAACTTTCAAAGTTCAAGCCTTACAAAAAATATATTTTCTGTCTCGCTGCCCAGGTCACAAAGGCTTTTGGTCCACAAAAACTACAAATCTTTTCCTTCTCCCTTTTGGATTCTTATAGTTACCGCTGTATATGCACGAGACCCTCAGGTACTGTAGGCAGTGAAGCAAATGGGATCTTCGTGCCATCTCACACAAGTGAGCAAAGCAAGCGCCAAGTGGGAATAACAAGGTCCCAGAGCCAAACGACAGTGCCTTACAGCCACTCATTTTGCACAAATAGAAACAATTACTCAAGTACAAGAAAGAAAATGCCATTACAGGGAACTCATCGAGGATATAGCCCACACTGGCACAGAAGACTCAAGTCCGCCACGTTTTGTTCTGGGCCGCACCTCTTGCCTTCCCTCTGCCTCGCCAGATGACACACATGGACCTGCTGAACGCAATCAGCTGGGAGCATGCTTGGCCAAGCAAAATGCTTAGGCTAGTTTAGTTTGGCAAGGCTGAAGTGTTTGTTCATGTGTGCTGCAATTGTTTTGATAACCCCAAGCCATTTCTGCGATTGCTGCTGCAACTGTATCTCCTGTCCCTCTGTTTGAAAGAAGAAAAATATGATTGTTCAGCAACCATATTTGCTTGCTAGTTGAGGAACACCTGAGGGTTTCTACTTCATCACCATGCTATAAAAACCTTACAGTGCGGTCTTTTGTTTTCAAGCAGTAAAGGCCTGTGGGCTGAAGAGGTGGCCATTGGCTTTTCTTGGCAGAGGAAGGAACTTCATGAGTAGTTGTCAGCACTTCTACACACTTAGCCGTGAAAATTCAGGACAGTAAAGTAATTCTTTGCCTTTCATCACAGATCTCAACATACATGTGACTGACACAGATCTCTGCTAGCTGACCCACCCTGATGTCACAGACGCATGGAGAAGCAGCTGTTTCTGATGAATAACCCAGTGTAAAAGCAGAGGAGTGCTATTTGCCACCTTTTAGAAGTTTAAAAGCATTGGAGAGGACTGGTTTTCTGTTGCCGTGAAATTTCTGTAGCCATTTAGGCATAAGAAAGCACATGTTGAATCCAAATTTCGCAAATTCCAGGAAAGTGTCTAGGATGTTTTCCACCTTAGGAAGACCAGAAAACTCCACCAGTTTACAGTGTCCAGCAAGCACATATTCAGTAACTCCCCCTGGAATTTTATATGATAAATAGGGGCAATATGTTTCTTGTCAGTGAAGTGTATCTGCTTTAAGATGAAACAGATCATCATTTAAAATGAGGGCTACACAAAAAAACAGTATAAAATAAGAAAAAAAAGGACTTCGCCTCCAATTAGAACTAAAATTTGGGAAGGAAGCATGCAGTTAACTGAGTGGATTTTTTTGTCCTTATTTACCTTCACTCTTCTGGAAAATACAGAATATGTACTTTTGCTACCCTAATAAGCAGGGGGTTTTTATAGCATTAACTATAATCCATCTGACCCATCTTTTTTTTTTCCCCTTACATATTTATAGTTTTGACCTCCTCTAAGTCCTGTGACAGAGTTTCATAGTTCAGTTACGAGTTGGGTAAAGGAACATTTCATTTTTATTTGTTTCATATCTGCCATGTCTTCTAAGTACCCATTAATTCCTTGGAGATTTGGTCTACACCTCAAAGTTTCCAATACAAGCAGGAGCCTGTCCCTATTTCTTCATCTGCAATACAATACATTCTTCTTCCTAGACATACTAGTAAGAGGTAAATGAAGTCCAATCAGAAAGCTAACTCACACTTTTAAGTTAACCTTTCTTGTCAGCCTGGAAGCAGATCCAGGAATCTCAATTTTAACTCATTAAAACTAGGAGACAAGGCTGTTTCACATGCAAGACTTCAAGCTGACATGATCTGTATTGAATGTGGTTTGCACATAGCACAAGTCAAAATCATCCACTTATGAAAAACATGATATCATGGAAGGAAAAAAAGCCCTCCATTTAATTACTCTGGTACAGTTTGCAACTGAATGGGGCTGACATGCAGTTCTCCAGGGAATGCATGAAAAAAATGTACCATCTGTAAAGGTCATTCCTTTTCCTAGGCTATTTCACTCACACAGATAAACAACGCTAGAATCAGTGGGGTTTGCTCCAAATGTCTGACCCACTTTCTTTGGAAGACTATATAAATTAAATTCATTTTATGGACTAAAGAAAAACATCATAGCTACTTTCAGTTATAAGCAGAAGCCCTTGCTCTCACTCACTGATTGCTAGTGAATTTTCTGGTTAAGTAAGACTATGTCCTAAAGACCTACTTCTCCTTAGCTGGGCTGAGTCAACTTTCTTTGGAAGAGGTGAGAGGCAACCAGGGGGAAAAACAAAGGAAGAAGTCATTTTTATTGAATCAACTACTTCCCATGCAGGACTGGGACAAAGAACAACAGTGCCTCCTCTGTGTTAAGTATCTGTTGTGGTCTGGAACAAAGGGTGCTGAACCTCGTCAAGATTAACAGAATTGGCCTTTGGATCTGGCCTTAAGGAAACGCATTAGCAAGTAAAATGGTTTGGGAATCTGATGTCTAGGCGTACCATCTAAAGGCAAAGAGCTACCTTCCTAACTTTCAGAGGGCAATGCTTAGCACTTTCCAAAAAGGGAAATCCATTAAGATCTTTCCGTGTGGACACCACAGAACTGATGGACACTTTGGAGAATTTGGCTTCAACTTTTTGGTAATGACACATCACTGCAGCACATCAAAGCACCCTAGTGCAGTGTCTGGCACACACACTGTTCTATTAGCCCATTTCTCTACTGGGCTGCTGTAGAGCGGATGGTATTAGCCCAGGCAAAATGCCTCTGCTATGCTATTTTCAGGATCCATGCTAGCCTCTTTAAAAACGGCCAGTTATAGGGCATTATATCCATATCTAAAGCACCCTGATCTGGCTGACAGGAGGCTAAGAGGAGCAGTGAACTGCTGCGGGTACTCTGGATGCTTAAGGTGACTGTCTTTATCCTCCTGCTGCCCTTTGTGCACAGCAATTGCAAAGTCAGGTTCTGTTATTTACACTACTTTAAATCTGCAACAACAGCACTACCTCCAAATGTTTTGAATTGACAGTGCCATAAATGAAGACGCCTATTTGTGGCAGCACACATGGATTCAGAGCTTGGATGTTATACACCACATTAGGCTCCACTAAATCCAGTGAAACTGTACCACATTATACGAGGGGAGTGCTTGCCTCAATAGCTCAGATCCGAACCGAAGGCAGGGGCTGCGGGGTCCACAAGCAATTCCTGCCTGCACATTTGCATCTCTTTCTCTCTTTCTCTTTGTCTCAATAATGTTTCAGATGATTCATGACCCTGTGCCCTCTTCTCCCAAAATCATCATAATGGCAGAAAAACCGTGCCTCGTGCACATGGGAGTGGGTGGGAATCAGAATACGTGGACTTTTGTAAGTAATCTCCATCAAGCCAACATGCACCATGTAATTTTATGACTCTTCAGGGTTGCTGTAGAGTCTATGCATTTCCTCCCCTCCTCTTCCTCTAGTTTAGCCATGATTTTCATGTGGTTTTAATATATATTTTCTGTATTTTCTCCATCCAACTTTTTGTTTCCAAAACTTCTGGTCAGCTGCAGTACAGACTGAGAGCCAAACAAATTGCTGGGTTCTTCCATGCTTCCTTCCAGAAAGCAGCTTTAATGTTAAAACTGGTGTTAGTTGCTTAAATACCAACACCTCATATGCCAGCCACACCCCTGTATTTAAAAAAGCTGCAGTATCAAAATGAGTAAGATGGTGCATATATTCTAAGTGGGCAATTAACACAGACCAGCTTCTCCTTCCCTCCCTGCTCAAGCCACACTGTGTGAATGCATAAGGGAGGCAAAGACTCGTGTTTACCTCATAAAACCGTAAGGAGATGGGATGTACGAGCACGTGGGGAAATGCTTCAAGTCTCAGCGTCTCAGCTGCACCAGGGAGATATTTCCACTCATATCCTCTGCATTTTATCCCCTGGAGTGCCCTAGCTAAGATTCAGCCCAAGGCTCGGGGCAGGCTGGCTGTAGCCACCACTTCAGCTATGCCAGGGCTAATATTTCATGCAGATCCTGTTCAGGTGCAAAGCGTGGCCCAAACACAGCTCATGCAGCCTGCCAATTTTAAGTGTCTATGGAAGACACTTGCTCAGTGTGGGGCTGCATATTGGCACAGGGAAACTGTCCCAGCACAGGCAAGCCTTCCAACTATTGCATTAATTATGCCTTCACTATACATCAAAACAATTTAAGCAGCTCCATTTCCAAGCCAATCTAACAATGTGCCTGCAAAATCCTCCTTAAGATGGTTTTGGAGGCTTATTATCTATTTGGCTTACATCTATGTTAAAATCTATTTGGTTTACATCACTATTAAACCTAAGCCTTATGTTGGCCTCCTACCGGGAACAATTTCACCCTTGGGCACCTACATAGCCTCTTGCACACACAGTTACTACTATGATTGCTCAGACTCCTTCGGGTTATGCTGTGTTCAGGAAAGAGGAGGAACAGAAAGACAACAGCAAAATGCCCACTAACGTCAAAGAGGCCAGGATCTGACATCTGCTGTTTTGCAGATATGCTCCACTCAGGAACCGGGGTGTCATCCTGATATAGATGTCTTTGTATTTGCCATCGTTCTTCTAACATGTACAGTGTCGGGGTTGTCAGCTTAGCAGAATTATCTTTCTTTGTTTTCTGTTGTTGTTGAATAAACATCCTTGAAACCTCTTGAAAGGTTAGCACCTGTCTTCCATGCTTTTATAATATCCCCCCACAGATATTTTGCCTGTGCTGGTATCAGGCACAGCAAAGACCTAATTATTGTTCTGATCCACTAAGCAACAACTGCATCTACTGTAAACTGAGTGGTAAATTCCAGACTTCATCCCAGAATACATCTGAGACCAATAAACTTGGATACACTTGGAAAGAGTACTTCTTTATGGGCGCATGCCAAAGAGATACTGGGTTCCAGATAAATCTCCAGAGTGAGTCTATTGACTTCAGTCCATTTACTCCAGGGATGAAGCTGGCCTGGTGTCTTTCCTGAAGAACTGCTGGATAATAATGATTCCTATTTAATTAAAAAGCATGCCAAGAGGAATTTCAGGGTTTAGAAATGTGCTTGTCACTCAGAAACAAATTTATACTTGGTAAGAAAAAAAAGATTGTTGTGTTTTTTTTCTTTTTCCCTGGACTCATACGCAATTATCTCTGAAACGTCCCTGGGCTTGAGTCCACAGCAGTGTCTCTGGGTCTGCGGTTTGATTATTAGAGGTTATTGCTTGCCTGCCTCTCTTGTCTGTTGTGCAAGCCAGTTCCTCTGCCCTTAATTCACTCTGGGCTTCTGACAGCACTGCATTCCTTAACGTGCCATTACCAAACTAGTAAATAAGCACTGCCCTGCTCTCTTTCTCCCTACCCTAAGCCAAACAGGCTGGGTACTCCTCTGTGGATTTATCTTCCATTTCACAGAATCTTTGGGTAAGCAATAGAGTGAGGTATCTTAGCTACTGATCTACTGCCAAACATACTGGACTGCCATCCCAGAGAGATGGAAGAGATTTCATACAGGGTCTTGAATTAAAATCTTCCCAGCAAATAGAGGGATGTGTTTGACTTACATTTGGAAAATATCGGTGAGATAGTCCCCACTTGGAGATCTTGCTAAGAGGGAATGTGGGAGGTAAAGGAGGAGAGAAGGTGAGGAAATGCTTTTATCTACAACAAATTTTTTAAGTGCAGAATTTCAATCTGGAAAATATTAAGCTTATAAAGTTTCATGTGGACAAGAGACTCTCACTCTCTGCTGCACTGCCTGGCTTATCTGGACTGTATTTCTCACACTTCAAGAACGCTGTTACATGACCACTATCCTCATATCATTCCACTGCAGCAGACCCATACTACTCTCTCAACGCATAGCTCAGCATTCCCTTTCCTTCATAACCTGCTGCTTTTATTCATGCCTTTTTCTTATCAGCTTCATCTTTCTCCTGTAACAGAACCTTAAAATGGCAGCATCACTTAGAGCCTTTACTTTTATCACCTCAATTCTCCACCAAATCCCAGTGTAAACATCCATACAGGGCATATCTCCATTGACTTCTGTGCAGGTGCACCAACAAAGAAGTTGACTCAACTACTCTGGGAACGTGCCATCTAGTTTAGAAAAGTAACTCTGAGCAACTTACTACACTGCTAATCCTTTGTCCATTTTTAGAACTGATCTTTTTATTGTTCTGAAAAGTCCAAATAAATATTTTTTCCCTTCTGGTTTTCATCTCAGGACAGAGGTGCCAAACTACTGTGAAAAGAAGCGATTTACCCCAGAAATAGAAATAGACAACTAAGACTTTTCCTGCGAGATTTCCAACCTTGTTCTGGATAGAGAAATACATCTCACCACAAAGACTCATCCTCAAATGTGGCTGCTCCTGCAGTTTGTGGCTCCAAAGCTCTCAGCACTGGATTGTAGGTTTGGTGCAACATAGTGCAAATTTACAACACTGGGTAAGTGATTTAAAATCAGGAAAAATGATAGTGACCCAGAAACTGGGGCCAGTTTGGGCAGTCTTAAAAGAAGTATCTGAAACTTTACACACAGCCAGTCACCAAAACCAGACTCCAGTTCTGCTGACATTTGTACATCCCTAATTCCTGCTCTATATTTGCAGCAGAAACAAGACCCAAAGCAAGAGCAGAGCTTTACTGGATTGTATGTTCCACAATAATCAGCCTTTGCCCTGATCTTCATTGGAAAAGGCAGCCCTAGGGGACGATCAGCAGAGATGTACAGGGGTACGACAGGTCCTTGCAGGCAAACAGCAGGGTGACGTGCGAGAGAAAAGCTTGTCTCAAGTCCTGTGATTTCCTTCTTGGCTCTCTTGACCTCTTCCTTCTCTCCTGTTTTCTCCTGATTTCTGTCTGCTTTTTAAAATTATTAACTCTGTGACTGTGCTTTTTAACTGCAGAGCATTTTGTGAAAAAGCATGGAGGAAAAGTAATGCTCAGTGAAGCATAGTCATACTTCTACTGAAACTGTCATTTGGATATTTCAAAGTGCTTTTCAGACATGGTGTGCCAGGAAAAAAGTTAATCGTGCAAAAATTTGCACACTTAGAAATGTCTTTTCTCCTTGCACCTGAGGCAGAACAAGGACTCCAGCCTGGGTTCAGCATGCCTGCCCATCTACAGGAGCCTTCCAGCACTGAGATACTGACACAGGGGTTAGAAAAACCAGAAAAAGCCACTCCTTCCTAAAAAGGCATGGCAGCTAATATGTTTCTGCAAACCATTTCCATTTGGTGACCAATAAATAAGACTAAAAGACTCCTGACAAGGTCTGTATGTTAGCAACATTGCTATTTCATGGGTATAGTCCAAAGGTCAGGCAGATGAAATAGAAGCACAAAACAGTGCCAGCAATGGAAGAAGCGCCACCTTGTTCAATGACCAGTCCTATGCTCTTTCTTACTGGAAAACTTTGCCTCCTTCCCACTTGTTTCTTACATACAGGCAACACTGTATTGCTGTTTTGTGCTAACAATTTCTGTTACTTACCACTGTGCAACAAAGAGGCCAGAACCACCAGAGAAGAACCAACGCCAGCAGGAGGAAGAGGATCAGCAAAGCAATAGCCAGGATGGTCCCATCTGACTAGAAGAGAAACACAGAGAGCGTGTGAGCACCACTAACACAAAACTCCCCTCTCCATAGTACCTCACCTGTGCATCCTGCTTCCGGGCAAGTACACATCCCAAAGGCCATTGCCATGCTCCATTTATTTTTCAGACAAAATGCAGTCTTCCTCCCTCCTCATACATCCAAACGTGGCACACCCCACCACCACGACGTTGCAAAGAGGCGGAGACCTCTAGTTCCCTTCCCAGAGTGTTATAGGTTTTGTCTTGATTTTCTGAACCTCACAATTATGTAAACCACTTATTTCACTTCAGATCAAAATTAATGTAATATTCCTCAGAGCATTGTGAAGACTGAAAAAAATATTTAAAAAAGAGCCCACAACACAATGTTTCATTGCAGTTTAAGCATTCTCCTTTCTTTGCAACCGTTCTCCCCTCTTGCAGTATACACTTGAAAGCGATGTTAGAATTAAAGTTTACTCCAAATAGAAAACTTGAAGCAAGATCTCTAGGGGCCCACAACTCAGGTCATCCTGCTCTTCTTAGCAGTGCTGAGTCAGGGTAGTTCTACCATGAGCTTTTCAAGGAGATTTGAACATACACACCATGGCAACAATATACAGGGTTTTTCCACATCAGAAGCCATTAACTCTAGAAGATCCTTCTCCTCTCTAACTGGGATAATTCCCCCATTTAAAAAGGCATTTGCAATTCTCCGATATCAATTAACAATGCAAACTGCTGCACAAGCCAGCTCAATATAGCAATCAAATCCAAATATGCATTATTTCTTATTGCTTAGGTTTAATCCAAACCAGATGTTCTTGGCTTCCTGAGGCATGCCAACTTCCCTATACCGCTGGTTCCCAATATCATCCTATTCCGAGATAAGCAAGCAGGCAGTCCTGGCTTAAGCCTGCTTGAGATGTTCTTGATGTAAGAGCCAGACATTTAAAAAACCGCACCCAAGTGTTAAGATCACAGTGCCAGATTAAGGACACATTCAAGAGCAGACTGACCTGTAGGATGGGAAAATTGGGTGCCTGCTTAAGTCACTGTAATTCAATGGCCAGATGATCTCCCGTCCTACCATAATGGGAAGAGTAATGGAAAAAGAAAAAAAAACAATTGAGAGCATCCTCCAAACTCTCTTCTGGTGTAAAAGAGATTTCTGGAGAACTTGGATCAAGACAACCTGATCTTTGACACTTGGAGACAAAAGACAGGGAGTCCATACAAGAGAAGAATTCACCCAAGACATCTCTGGAAATGGAACTTGACCCCAACACAAAATAAAAGCTCATTTGAGAAGACAGAGCTGTACATTTGGTGCTGTTCCTCTCAACAGACAGCATAAAGTCACATCCATCATCTGGAAAATGGAACCTGCTGATATTCAACACTTTAGAAAATGTGATTCTGACTCTTTGCTGCCATGAAATTGTTGCCTGCCCCTTTTGCCCCTATACTGAAACAAGTATTTTGTTATGATGAATACTCTAGAATCAATTTGCAAAAATACAAAACAAATTAAAGTGGCGTTTTAACTGGTTTCTTCTGGGGATTTTTTTTTTTAATGGGATTTATTTTTACTTCCCCCCCCCCCCCCAAGACAATCTGTAAAGACCAATTTACATTACCCTACCACATCTGTTTCTTTGCAAGGCAGCTGATGTGGCCAGCTGGTATTCTGTGTATCACAGCAGCAAAACAGTCTGGAGGGCTTAAAAGGTTTTGATCTCCCAAATTTTACATTTCTGACTCAGGTAACGCCTGTTGCTAAAGCCAGTGTTGTCTGGAAAGTCTGCAGGAATAAGCCCTCTTCTGACATCCAAAACAGAATACCACCACCCTCAAAAAATAAATTCTGGTTGGATTAATTCCTTTTCTTACATTTGAACAAACATCAAAATATTCCAGACAAATATGAACTGAATATTCTGGGCTCAGCCACAGCTTCAAAGTGGCAAACTGAGACCCTTAATCAGGAACTGCAAAGCCTATCTTCATCTGCTCTGACTGTGCTGTCACTGCTGTAAACCAGGCTTTGAGGTAGCCCTAGCAAGTCAGACCAGGACAAAGCATATACACACAGTAAACCCTAGTGTAATCATCCAGAGTGGCCTGAATTCTGCTTTGGTTTGTTTTATCTTTATTTCATCAGTTTCTGCTAGAATTTAGCCATCATTCTGTGTAATATCTAGAACTATGCTTAGATAGAAACTGCCACTTATCCAAGCTAAATAACAAACAAGAAGGAAAATACGCCTGCTAAAATAGTTTGCAAAAGTTCCACTGACATTTTGAAATCTTTCTCCCAGTCTTATAGCTGGTTAAAAAGGGCTGAAGCATTTGAAACGTCTGTTTTCATTCCATTATCTTTTTTAATCAAAATTTGGAAGAACAATACAAACGCTCATGGAAACACTGAACCATGGAATAATTCAATGAGCTGTGTTTAACACTTACTGAACAAAAGCTGTCAATTCAGACCATGAAAACAATTTTCATTTTAAAGACAAAAAAGAGAATTTTAACACTAAACTAGTGAGTTTTCCATAAAAAGTATCTATGGAGACAAAGAGTGGCTAGCCCCTAAATACACACAGTTTTCTGAAGTCAGCACTGCTTCCCTATAGGGATTCATCTTGACTACTTACAGCAAGATAAAACTGTGGTGCTTGTACCCACAGTGAGATCAACAGCCTAGAACTCCTTTACAGCTGAATGGCTGAGAAAAGCCAGACAAGTAAGGTACCGGTCAGGATGCTAAGTGTAAAACATTGGCAACTTGCTTCTTGACAACTGTTGAAGACCTAGACAATGCCTGGAGTCACTGTTTTGAAATGCCTTGCTATTGTATCAAGAAACAGTAATATGAAAAAGAGCAGGCTCTTTAAATGACCTATCAACATACTACACATTTGACATGTCAAAAGTCTACTGGGTAGACTTCGAAACAAATATGCTGGTAGAGAAAGCAAGGCAGCTGTGCCTTGAAGCCTCCTTTTCCCTGCCAGAGTCCAAGGCCAAGAAAAAGCTGCTTAAGTATTGCTGGCAGTTGAAGTACAATGGAAAACAACCTCTGGAAGATATTGTAAAATATATAGATATCAAGAAATCTGAAGCAGGACACATTAGAGGCGTTTCCTCATACATAAGTAGGGGGGAGGTGTGTGTGCACACGTGTATATGCTTTCACTCAGCAGTTATTGTGAAACCGTTAGGGACTGTGAGAAGACTGGGGGAATCCTTTTATCTCAAGACATAAGCCTGACCTGCCTCTTGGACTGTAGGTACTCCTGGAGAGAAGAGGGGAGGGATGGCAAAGTCTGATCCAGTAAATGGCATGGGGTATTTCCTTAAATCTAGCCACAAACATTCAGATATGTGCTGTCCTACAAAGAAACGCGCTCTTTCAAGGCATGCACACAATCCCTGGGAAGATCCTACTTAACAAAAAGGTTAGTATAAACCAGGTGCATGCACATTCCTTTAACAGTCAGGGAAAAGGGATGACCGCTCCAGAGATGGTCATGCCACAGAGGAAACGACTCATCCTCCAGCATTCTTTTGCTGTTGCCTACCAAGTTTACTGCCTAAGACCAAGGTCCTCAAATTTTGCCCCAGGAAGCACGTATGTAATCACGCTAAGACAGAATCTGTGATTTTAAGCCCCCTATTTCATCTTAGACATCCTCGATGCTTCTAACACAGAAACAAACATAAATCAGTTCACTGACATTTCAATGAAACTATGGCTTGTTTCTGAGGGTTTTCCAAAAAATGCTACTATGCACCAGATGGGCATTTTCTGTTGTGTTTGGTTTGTTTTTTCCAATTTTCTTATTTTTGTTTAAGACTTTATTTCCTAGTTTCTCACTTTACTGCACTGGCATTTGCAGCATACATTAGCCATTCCAGAAAGGTAACCTGGAATAACAACCCCAAAGCGCACAGACCCTCAAAAGCTTTGACTACTGACATTACGGAGTGATGAATGAAGTACTAGGTGCATCTAATAAATGTGCTCATGTACTGTGGCTGATGAATTAATGTACTGTTGATTTATAGGGAGAGGGAGGTGGGTAGCATGCATGCTTGTTACCACAGCAGTAAATGGATTTAACTTTAAGCATGTGTTTAAATGTGCTGAATTCATGCTGTGCCTAAGAGGAATGGACTTCTGTTAAATACATGCATCAAGGGCTTGGCTTTAGTAGGCCTTGAAAGATGGGTTCAGTAAAAGTATTTAGTCCTAACTCCTACAGACTTCACTGGAAAGCAGGAAGTCTAAATACTCTGTTTAATCTGGTTCTGCACCCACTACTCCAGCAAACAAAAGTAAAGTGCCCTATCAGCTAGCTGCTCTCAGGACCACAGGCAGTCTGTCAGTCCCTGTGCTGTGCAGAAGAGCTTGTGAGAGCCTTTCCAGCTGTTAAGTGCAGCAGAGGGCCTCGGGCTGTTGCACAGCCCCTTGATGTCACCTCCAGGGCAGGTGGGAAAGCTGCTGTCGTTACTGCTTCAGGGCTAGGAGTGCAGAAACATCTGCGCTGCTACCAAAAATTGGGAACAGCAGTGTGAAGACAGTCATATAACCAAGTCTCACTTCAGGGTGACTTTACAGTAATAACAACTTAAATAACACTTATCACTGCTAAACCTTAGGTGCTTTACAAAGTGGAGAAATATGGTTAACGTCATTCCAGAGACAGGGAAGATGTGAATGTCTCCTGTATCCCAGTCCTTTTTTACATTTTCCAAGCAGGAAGAGCAATAACATGCCAAAAGCCTTCAGAGGTGTTAGTAGGAAACAGAGTGAAGTGCTTTTAAAAAGCTTTATGAGAATCTGGACTACAGTTTTGAATAAGCATTCAAAATCTGACAGAGGCTTTCTCCCTGGAGAGAAAGGAGAAAGAGTTTTAATGTCCTTTAGTCAATAGAGGAGGAGAAGACAAAGGATGACCCTGCCTTTTCACACCAGAGAGACTCAGGCAGCTTTTATTGTGAAGGAAAGACTCTCCATTTCTGCCCGACTCTCTGGGGGACTCTCCCATCAACAGCAACAGAAACTGATGTCTATCACTTTATTTTATCACACGCAGGAATTTTTTTTAATATAACAGAAACAATCTGGCCTAATTTCTAAAAGGAAATGAAAACTCACTGAAGGCACTGTTCTGCAACGCTAGCCTCTTTGATCGGCGTCTACATGAAGCTGCTTGAGTGGGAGCCAAGCTCAGCAGGGGATGCGAGCAAGAAACACCTGTTCTAGGTCAGCCAGCATAGGTGTTCTCAGCTCCTTTTCCCGAAGTTTACTGTGCTGTGAAATGAGATGCCCCTCGGGCAATGATCTGTTCCCCTCCTCTCTGTCCAGAGCTGAAAGGAGATGACAGTCCGCTTACAGAAGACTTTTCCAGTATCCTACGTTATTTGCTTTACAGCCCATTATAAACACTGGTGAAACCTCACTTCGCCACATGCTGTATAAACCCAGAGCAAGAGACAACCCTTGTCCTGAAGAGTTCACACTCCAAACAGAGCAGGCAAACACATGGCGGGAAGGAGGAGTAATCACTACTCCCTCTGTTACAGGGAAGGATCTTTGGTCAGGGAAAACAATTCTCTAATCCCTGATTGCTGTGTTTATGCTTATGAAAACAAGCTGAACTTGTTCTTCAGAAGACATACTTAAGGTTCAAGCTAAAGAGAAGCATTAGCAACACTTCTGAAAGGCAGATATGGCAGAACTAATGGTCGAATTCGAGTTTGTCCAGTCTCGGGCTAGTGTCTCACCTGTAAGGCACTGCATCTGGGATCCTGCATTAAATACAAAAGGGTCTGGTGGGACAGTTTATGCAAAAAACACAACATGACAAAACCCTGCAGACTGATGAGCTTTCCCTCTTTAACTGTATATACTCTCCATCAGTACTGGGATTCATTATTCTTCAGATGACAGGCACCTCCCTGTTCAGAGGTGTGGAGGTCCAAAGGCCCTCTTGTTTGGTTTTCTAGCTCCCTGGGACATCTCACCTGCTTTGATAAAACACTCCAAATTCTGATACTGTTTCTGATACAAAGCTCCTGATCGCTGAATTTCACCGCCAAGAGACCAACACTGAACCAAAAGTTAAAAATAGTGGTAAGACTTCATGCCACTGAACATCTGCTCAGGTCACTACTAGTCATGCCGTTACCTGTTAATCGTCAAAACTCAGGTGTCACAACTTTAAGAGCCTCACTGCAGGAAGCAGCAGAGATCAAAGGGAGCAGGGCCTCTTGGCTGCAAGCTTTCAGCACTCTAACTACAGATGAGCATCTTAATACTCACACCCTACAGCTACAGGCAGAGGTCATAGCACCTGGGCAGGCCTCAGATTTTGTCTTGGAGGTGAGTGCGCGAGCCTTGGCTTTGTGGCTGGGACATCATGGGCCTGAAATCAGCTAGCGCAAAGGCAGAGGTCTCATGAGTGCTCTTCTTAGGTTCAATCTGCACAAACCCTTGTACTGAAATAATGCCAGCAGCTTGACTGCTCCCCCTCATGACAGTGCATGTTTGGTTGTAGATGTTTCTGTTTTGACTGAGGAAGTACTGAGGAGCTCCTATTCTGAAAAAGCCATCTCTTGTGTAGCTACAAATGTTGTGGGACAAGACCTTTGAGGTGAAACCCAAGCAGTTATTTTGGTTTCCACTTGTGCCTGAAGGCAGTCCTTAAGAAGCAGTATGTTAAATTCATTTCAGAAGGTGAACAGCAACTGGAATAGCAGCGGACAAAATTCTGTGGAATTAGACTTTGTCATAACAGCAACCATTTATGGGTTGATTTAGGTTTACTTCGAGAGGCAGGAAGGGAAGGAAAACAGCATGCTACAGCTCTGGAATGTCTTGCCTCTGTGCACGTCTATAAGATTTGTAGCAGTTAAGCAGCCCTTAAAAAAAAAAATAATCTCAGGATCACCTTCCTTGAGCTAAGAGTCATGCACCCCCCACAAGCTGAACAGGAGAAGTTCCTCAAAGGCCATTGCAGGCGGCTTGCCATGAGTCTGGCAAGGTTAAGAGCGTGCCAGCATGACCGGAACCCACACAACAAGACGTGTTGAGAAAAGTTTCCTGCTGAAACTCAGTTTAAATTGAAATCACATTTTCAACAGAAAAACATTTAAATAAAGCATTTTGTTTCAAACGCACTGTTTCAATTAAATGTTAAATGGGATTTCACTATTAGAGGCATACACGTGTGCAGAGATTAGAGCACGTTTTATAGTTAATTTCACCACTGTCACAGGGAAAAATTCTGCATATCCACAAACTATTTTGATGTTTCCAAATTAAAACTTTGCAAAACTTCCATTCTGTGATTCTGCCCCCACCCCCAATTTATTGGTCTCTTTTGTGAATCCCTACCTTCCAAACCATAGGAACACACCGTTTGTAATATGCCTACCACACTTAAGGGTATTATAAAACAGCCCATGCAGCAATATTAGAGTGAAATAATCTCTGCACATTTAACTCTTAGGGTGACCTGTGATAGCAAGAACATTCACTGCCTATTATATTTGCAGCATAAAGCATTTGAGAGCAATTTCTTTTGGGAACAAACCTGAAATCGTATGCCCTGGAGTTCCCACAGAGCAATACCTCAACTAATAATATACAGGTCAAGGGCCTAGGAAAGTGCTCATTAAATTTACTCTGCAGTTTCATAAAGCCTCTATTGATACAATAGTGAATGCACTTTAATTGCCTGCAGACTTAGGAACACTGATAACTAGCAGAGCCTTAATTGTGCAGCCCAGAACAAAGTCACAATTGAAAAAAACCCACTTCAGCACTGAATTACATGCCTTTTGAATAAAAAACAAACCCTTCAGTGAAGGGCATCATTAGTTTTTACTACAAGCCTGCATTGCTTTCTTGATTTTCTAACTTTTTCTTTCTCCATATTTAAAGATCAGATCCATCCACTATTGTTTAACTCAAAGGTGCAAATTCCTTCAGTCTTTCAAACAGCCACAGGAAGAAAACCAGGATATACCTAGATGTAGTAAACCTGTGCCAGTACCCACCTCCTTTTGTCAAATGCAAAACCTGTCGACGTTAAGAGACCAAATTCCCCTTTTAGCTGACTTCAATGGCTCCTGCACCCTTGCAACTGGAAATGTGAGACCAGAGGGGCTATTTCTTTCCAGAACGGCAGACCAGTTCCCCACCTGTCACCTCAACGATCATCCCAAGCCATTTATTAATGGTTGCCACCAAGGTAACCACTTCATTAGATGATAACCAGTTCTCTGATCTGCCTGTGTAAGACCTTCTCCTGCCCCAAGTTGCTGTCAAGGTGCAATAAGCCGCTGCATCCATTCGTTTCCACATGTATAGTTTCAGGAAGCCCCTTTTCCACAGCCAAGGACTGGCTTGGCCCCACAGCTCGCCAGCAGCTCTCCCCTGGTTTCCAAAATCTGAAATCCTATCCAGGACTGTGGAAGGACTAACTGCCTGGCAGTGTGCTTAACCACCTTGAGACCTTCCCATCCCAGAGTGGTTTTGGAGAACCAGCATCTCAGGTAAGAAGGGGCTCGTATCTACTGGCCCTGGATCAGACCCTAGCTTACAAGGGCAAGACCAGTTTAGGCACTGCATATGCCTCCCAAACGCAGTTGCTTCCCCAAACTGTCCAGACCCAGCACGTCCCTTTTCAGCTGCAAGGCGCTCCTTTTTACAAGCACAATTCCCCTAGCCCTCCTCCTAAAGGAACAGGTTGTGACATAGAAAGGCAGCCATTATGAACTGGATGCACATGGCAAATAAAAATGAGTCTCAATCAATGCTAGTCTAAGGCAAGCCTAATACCCTGCCACAGAAACGTTCTCCCAGCCCACGTGTGGGTACCTCCATTGTCTTGCCTTCTTGCAAAGGAGCCTCATGTATTTCTTACTAGGCGATAGAGGGAATAGGAATATCACCTAGTGACACTCCCTGCTCTTCCAATCAAGAGCTGCCCCGGAAGACCCATTTTACACTATCACTGCAGTCCTGCAGTTTTCACCTCCCTTCCAGTTTTGAGTCTCAGAGTTACTAGTGCAAGAGGTCATTAGTGGTTTTTCCTCTTCTGGGAGCATTTTAGAAAATGAACAAAGACTTATTTTAATTCCCATCCTGGCTTCTCTCTGAGATGCTCTCTTTTTGCACTGAAGAACTTGGCAGCAGCCTTCCAGTCAGCAGAGCAGGACTGACTTCCTGCCTCTGAACACTGCCTTGTAAATTATTTCCTCTATTGTACATTCCCTGTCCTAACAATGCTTGGTGTGCAACCTGCTCTGTGCGCATCTGCATGCATACACATTCATAAAGCAGCATTTTATACTTTCTCCCTCTTTCAGTTCTTCAAACTCCTGACATGCAAACAAGAGTAAATCCCTTTGTAAGAGCTTCCCAACTCCACCAGCCCATTACTTGCTAATTTTTCAAGCAGTGGGGAAAACCACTGCAGCATACACTCCCCAGGCATTAAGAGGTGCAAATGAAAGCAATGCACACTGTGTTCATACCCCTAAAGCCTGATGTGGGGCAACCTGGCACACGAAATTGGTGGTATGCCGAGACTAATAGCTGAGGAAGAAATGTTTTTTTTTTTTTTAAAGTCTTAGCACTAGTGGAAGCTGAGGATGCTCAGTTCCCATTGCATTGTGGTCCTATGCCTTATGCTATTGCTGCCGCAAGATGGGTTTTTTATGTTTAGCAGAGATTAAACTATAGAGTTCTTGGTGCCTTCAACTATCAAAAGTCCACTGACATCAGCAATAGAATGAAACTACTTTTTAAACTCTCATCATTAATCATCTGCCACCCAGTGAAGATATCCTGGTCTGTCAGATAGAAGGTTCAAAGTGTGCAACCACACGATAACACATGTAGCAATGTAAGTCATCAACTTCCAGGCTGGGACTGGAGGCTACATTAATCTTTATTTTCTGCCTTAATGTCTCTTTTGTAAATGCAGGCATGTTAAAAAAAATTCTAGTATTAAAAGCTAAGAGAGAGGAAATTGATCATGGCAACATGAATTCAGTCTTTCATGGTATGTCAAAATACACTGTCCATGTACTGTAAAGTCACACCTAAATGTGTCCAGTTCTTTCTGAAGCCCTTATTGTAATCGCTGACAGCTTTATTCAATTACAGGGTACTTCTGGCCCCTGCTAGCACACTGCACAGAGACCTCTGCAACGGTCAACAAAGTCACCTCATTTACCTGCAAAGCAGACAGCCCAGCCCACCCTGGGAGATGATGCGTTTCTGAGGCACTGGAAAGCCGAGAGCGCTTGGCTTGGCTGACAACAAGAGTGCTGTGACATTTGAAGTGAATAGCCTTGCTGCCAGGAATTAGACAGTAGTAATTTGGGGGCAGGATCTGCTTTGTCTTCTGTGGCTACACAGCACCTGGAGCAAGTCAGATATGTAATTGTGACTGCACTACAAAGGTCAAGTAAGAATATCAGCAGAAGGGATGGGGGAGGAGGGGTTTGGCCCCCAGAAGGGGCCTCTGTCTAATTTGAGTCAAGCAACAGAGACAGATAGTGGCAAGTTCTGATAACTAGGCATTATTTAAAACCAAAATAGCTCCTTGACACTTAGAACCGGAGGACCCAGTTGCTAAACAGATGCCCAGGATACATCCACAAGCTTCCTAAAGAATGCTTTGAAGGGTAGCCTCCTCCTGAAATCTCAGTCCAAGCCGTCACAACTGATTCCAAGGGTTGGAGAGAGGAAGAGTTTTAAATCCACATTGGATTCTATAGAGAGGAGATTACCTTGTCCAGAAGAACACAGAGGAACAAGCCTGGCTTCCTTCTGGGCCAGTGTGATGCCACAGCCTCAAGGACATTTCTTTAGACGCAATGCTTTGCCCTGGTCTTTGCAGGCTTCAGTATTCAGGGCTGCCATTTAGCACCTTCTGCCAGCAGCACAAGTCACCTGCATGTCCCTGCATGGTTTTGCTTTCTTTTGCTTAGGTAATGCAGTAACAACACAGCCTCACTGTGCTCTGTAGGGAAGGGGGGATTCCTTCCCCCACAGGGAACTTTCAAATGAAAGAAAAACAGGTACAGATATTGAAAAACCAACTTCAAAGAAATAAATTAGTAACTCTCCAAGACAAGCAAGCCAAGAGACAAATTCATCAAATACTTCCAGCCAGCTGAGCTTTGTCATACGGAGATGTTGGCATCTTATCCCCCAGCTAAGCATATAAACAGCACACTGTCTCCAAACCTTAAGAACACTCTCATTCCAGCCATTCCCCTGTTCTGTTGGGGTAGCTGCCAGTGGTCACATAGCCCAGGCCAAATAACACCCTAAATTACACTCAGGACAGCCCTGTCTTAGTTTAACTGGGTAATACGTAAGTTAGTGGGGAGTAGGATTAAACTTCTGTCTGCAGCCCCTGATTTACACAGTGTTACCCTCTTGCTTCTGAAATAAACCCAGCCACTATTAGCGGCTTTACCAGAAGCCAGCCAGTAATCCTCAGTCTGGGGTGTGCAGTCAGCAAAACCTTTGAATGAAAAATAGTACTGGCCATCCACAGAGAGGGCACAAGCAAGCTTCATGTTTACATGCATTATCATTCTGCCCTAAGCTAGAGGGTTTCATCTGCATTCCGTAATTCAATAAAAAAATGCTTTGCCCAACCACAACAGCTCCTGTGCCTGGCCCATTTTTGACAGATAAATGGAAATCGCTGCATTCCTCCAACAAGCAAAACCCCTTTTTGTGCACAGAGCTCCTTACTGACATATGGGCCATGGCCTCCAGAGCCTGGCTCTCTGGGCTGCTGCAGGCACCCTGCGAGGGTGAGCAGGACACAGCCCTCCCAATTTCTTCCCCCCTGAAGTACATGCCTCTTCCTGCTCTGCACCAGTTGGGAATCTGTGAGTATGCATGCTGCAGCCCCTACCCACCCGTGGGGACGTGATTAATTGGGGTAGGCTTGCTTTATAATCTCAAAGCAGTGGGTGCAATACCCTGGTCTCTCTCCAGCATGCCTTATTTTCCACTCCTGACAGACAGATATATGCTCTGATACTTTATCATCTTAAGGGCATCTGGGAGTGTCCAGTGTCCCAACTTTAGAGCCTCCGAAACCAGCAGAAAAGCCAAGATGGTAACAAACCACAACAAAAGAGCTATTCCCAAGGAACTGACATGAGGGTGGGAGAGGGAGTCGCATTCACCAAAACAAAAAAATTATTCTCTGCTAACTTGGTTCTATCTTTTTTCTTTCTTTCACTCTTCTTTGAGGTAAAGACTGCACTCTGAAAACTGATCAGTCCCCTACAATTCCACAGTCAATGCTTTTTACCATCTCCAGAAAATGACAACTCCACCTTTAACTGAAGGCCACCCTGCATGAGATCGGGGAGTCAAGCTTTGCTCTGACTGATACTTTATGCATCGGACAGACCTTGGGTGTGGAGTTTCATATGTTGACTAACGTGCCTGAGCAAACTCTGGACTGATAGTTTTCACAAGGGATTTTAAAAGGGCCTCCCATGTATAATCAACTCTCTTGCCTCTAAAAACTCATACTGAAAATCCCAAGGAAGAAAAACAAAATAAAATCCCCAAAGACCTCCTATGGACAGTTTCATACCTCAGGCTTGAAAATAACTGGGCCAACTGAGAAGAATTTTGATTCTTTTTTAAACGGAGGTTTTGCTCCACCTGATCCAGCTGAGATCACTTTTATGTGACTGCAAGTCTTCCCAAAATGTACTTTAAAATGCAAATCCTGAAAGATCCTCCGCAACAAAAGCATCTTTACAAGTCTCTCCCACACCTTCTTCTGTTTAATGAAAAATCAATTACCTTTCAACAGAGAGGAGAGAACTGCAGTGAAGTACTGGGAAAACCTGGAGACTCACTTTAAAAAACAAAATTTAAGCACTTCTGGCAATTTTATTTTGGGAACCTAAACGAGCAATTCCTTGAGTCCCACGGAAAAGGAGATGTAAAAGCATATACAGTCATGCCTGTACTCTGATATTGGAAAGCACAAGCAATTAAACAAAAGGCAGAATACAACAGAACCCATGCAGTTTAATTTCAGACACCCCTTGCACTTTCTTTTGGGCTGCGAACCTTGAAGCCTGCCACATTTCAGGAAGCAGAAAGCTAGGGGAAAGGAGAAGACCCTCAAAGCACAACGGACACCTGCAGTCAAGGCAGGTGGATTCCAAAGTGCCCAGATCTGAAAGCATAGGTAGAAGCTCTAAGGCTGTTTCAGCTGTATGTATGACTCCTTTAAACAAAACAAAAAAACCCAAACCCCAACCAGTGTTCAAACAGTGAGGTCTAATTTGGTGTTGACAGATTTGACAAGTAGTATCACCATTTAATGCTTGAAAGTGAGATGTATTTAAGTGTCTCTCAGACTAAGAGGAAGATTAAGTCAGTCATTACATATGCCTTCATTCCCAACCTTCCCACATTTTCTCCCCCTTGAAATGCTGTAGTAGATTTTACACCTCAAGGGGGAAAAGTGCAAATAATTACTTTAGTTAGGCAATATGGGCTCAAGCCAAAGTCCTGTCTGTTCCCAGAGGGAGTCAGTTTATATAGAGAGGTATGTGCATTATTGCATTCAGAGACACAAAACAGTGACATTTCCTAAAGGGGACAAGTGCACAGAACACTTCCTGCCACACGTTCAGTATTTGAATACGAAGGCAGCGTAGTCTGCGAAAAGCACTTTTAACCAGCAGCCTCACAAAAATGACAGCATTGGGCAAGGCAAAAAATCCCAGTATCCCATTTTCAGCAGCCGGCACTCAGTGTTAGAAAACAATGTGAGCACAGGAGTACAACATGCTCTTCCCTTCTCACTTCTGGCAATCGCAGGAGTTGGGCCTTGCTGAGTTACAGCAGTGAAGCCATGATGTGCTTCTAGAAAAGGCAAAGGCTTTGATCCCTTGTTTCTTTCCAAAAAGTGACCTCTTTGTCTAAGATGAAAAGTGTTTTCTTTCTTCTAGAGTTTTCACTGCTCAATTAAACCCACATTTCTGACATGTATTTAGCTGCCTCGTTCCTAGGAGTCTTTAGATATTAAATAAAGGTCAGGACCTATGCTGGTATAAAATAGCTTTGCCCTATTAACCTATGACAAACTGGCCCAAAATATTTACCATGAAAACCTACACTAAAATTTTTGCCAGCTAGGGTGATAAAAAAAAGCCTATCAGATAGTTCAATGTCTAGGCTCTATCTGTCCTGATCTTCAAGTACCTACGTTCATAACTTAGGAGTCAAAGTCTGACTGACTTTTCTGACTGTTCGTTTTTGGTCTTTACTTGCTGGGAATGTAGCTGTCTGCTTCAGCTATGCTCTTAGTTGAATTTTCTTCCCTGGATTACCTCCAGTAGTCCTTGAAAATGGGTAGTTCACAGAACAGGACAGGTATTGTTTATAGGGAAAAAGGGGTATTTGCAGATTATTTACATGCTGCATAGGAAGGTTTTGTTGTGGAGCTACATAAGAAACTAAAGAAATGGTAAAGCTTATCAGGCTGTAAAGCCGCTTGCTTTGTTCCTCCTCCCATTAAATAGCCATTTCTGGAGAGCAATGAGATTGGGATTCAAGGCATTTGCATCAAAGTGAGTGTGGGGCTGCCATGTTAAGTCACTGCCGATTACCATCTGGGAAGCTTTCTGAGGAGGACACTCCAGACCTCTTTCCAAACCTGATAATTTCTGAAATACAGCACAGAGAGGAAACCCAAAGCACTGATTGCTGGTTTGCACACGAGGAAGAAAACTTTAGGGTTTTTTCCCTGCTTGTTACCATCACTTCATTCCACAGCTTTCTGACTGTCCCACTTTGGCTGCAGATTTTCAAACAGACCTAACTTTCAGGTCTGAAGTCAATTAAACAAGTCATTTGGTGCACATTTTGTATACGGGTATTTCCAGGACTGGAGCCCTTGTAACCCTAATTAAAGAGAGGACTGTAGTCTTGGTAAACAGTTTCATCTTTTAAAAGAACTTGAAAAAAATAAACACTACTACAAAGACAAAGTGCCTGTTTACCCAGGAGAAACTTTCTTGATTAGTGAAGCCTGTGATATAATTTTCAAAGCAGCCACTGAATGTTGCTGCATCTAGGTTTGGATGTAGGATCTGGATTTGAATTCTGGCTGCTTAGCTGCACTACAAATCCAGTTTCACAGCCTGGAGGCATCAGAGTAGTAGGCACTGCCATAGAAGCATAGGCATTTTTGAAAGTTTCCTTAGAGCTATTAAAACAGTAGAAAAGGAACCAATATTTCATCTCCCATAATCTAGGAATAATAATTATATCCCCAGAAGAAAGCATATCAGGAAGGAATAATTTTTCTCTAAGAATTCTTTCCCAGGTCTTGCCTCATATGAGCAAAACATAGGAAAATATTCCTGTCATTTGCTGACAACGTGCAAATACATTTTTGCCAGTGAGCAAAGAGAACTTGAACCGAAAAATTAACTAATAAAATAAATTCCCCTATTTTTAAGGCATAAGGAAGTCTTTGTATATAACCCCTCATGTAAGCTCTCAAAACTGTCTCTCCATGCAATCTTCTCCTTGTTGAACAAGTATCAAGATCAAGTGACATAAAAGACCCTTCTCATCTTGTTCATCAGCCTTTGCAGACCACAGAAGACTGCTGGTAATCTGATGTTATACAACTTAGCCTTTCACTTAATCTGTATAGAAACACGATGTGCCTTTGCTGGATAGGGAGAAAAGCAGGCCATGGACAGATTTTCAAGTCTTTCTGGTGAGGCTACTCTGGCTTCCCAAAAAATAGCTTAAGTGACTACATGGGAGAAGTAAAGCAGCGCCTCAACCATTCCCTGTACAGAAGATAGGTCTCCCCACAGATGAATAAAGCTGAATAAACTGAAGCATGAAGGACTGCTCTGAACTCAAAGTGAATTCCTCCACTACTTCTTCAGCACAAGTCATTTCATGCTCTATTCCCAAACAGCCATGACTTAGCAGAAGCAGTATCTTCAGCAATACCATGAATTATAAATGGTTCCATTGTCCTTTGCCTGATTCCACCAGAGACTGAGTGCAGCAATTCACTACTGGCAACAAAGGATGCCAGCTATAAGCCAGCTGCTTCAGTGGAGAAACCCCCACATTTTTTGGCAACCATACTGGTTTCCAGACAAAGGGTATGATCACAACTGCCATATGCCTTTCACAATGAGCAGCACCATTGCTGTAGAGGAAACAGACCAGCTAACGAAGCCAGCAGACTTGCTTCTTGTTCACTGTGCACACCTCCAGACCACTGGCTGCTTATCCTGTTCTGGTCTACATCCCACAGCAGATACGGAGTCTGAGGTGTTCCTGAAGACTCAAGAGCTTTCCCACATTATGGCACACATGATACACAAAATGTCATACTACCACACTCTCAAGCTCACCTTTAAAAGAGGGGAACGGGTCCTTCGCACACCAGGCTTACTCAACTTACTTAGAAGCCCTAACACTGGTGTAATAAATATCTGTGGTTAAGTACCACCATCCTACTGAATCATTTTAGGCCCATGAATAGAAACTTACACAGTGTGTGCTGGAGATGATGACGGAGCTAGAGATGAAGCTCAGACCATCGTTCATACTGACTTGGAGAGCTGCTTCCCTGAAAAAAACCACAAGAAACAAGTCAGGCCAGCTAGGCCACAATCCTCTACTACATAATATCATCTGGAACCTGGGCTCCTGATGCACAGAAAAGCTTTTTGTACGGGTTAATTCACCCTGCTGGTGCTCTCTCCCCTGTGCTCCAATGCACAACTGCCAATTCACCCAACAACACAGGGGACGATGTCAGAATTAGATGCATATAAGAACAGAATACAGTGAGATGACACAGACTCATTTTCGCACAGGCAAAGTAAATATTTGAGTATGTAGAAAAAACATACATGCCAACTTCTCGTAGCACAGGTGCTGGGCAGAGTAAGTAGGTGTCTTCCACTACAAAAGGCTTCTCATCTGGAAAAAAGAAATACTGGGCTTTATTACCTGGTCAGTAACACAGGCCTTAAAGACCAAGCTTCAGTAATGTTTCTCCTCGCTCTTCTACATAAACAAGATCAAACACTGTATGAGGGATAAAAAGCTACTGCACAGCAGTTCTTCCGAGGTAACTGTAGGCATGCTTTTAGCCCATGGAGTTAGAGGGTAAATACAAGGTAAGAGCAGATACCCTGCACCTCAGGAAAAAAAATTTAACACCTTGCATTTACCCCCTGAGAAAGATGGGAAAATGTGGCAGCTGACCCTCCTTCCTCATTTCTTTGCAGAGCCCTCGTGAAAACTGTCTTGTTTTCAGTCTGCCACAGCTCTCTGTCATTCTTACTGTGAAACACCAATCCACAAAGCCCTATGTGCCACTGCTCCTACAAAAGGGCTGAGGACTACCTGCCCCTGCAAAGCCAAACGCCTCGGGGCAATCGGAAGCCCTGCACAGCCTGTCACCCACATCTTGCCCACAGCACCCTGGCCATTCCTACAGCTGCTCCCTGCTGTTGAAATCTGTCGCACCACACATCCAAGCCACAACAAAACTGAAGATAAAAAGGTTTTTGAATGGTCAGAGTAAATTATCACAGCCACTCTATACAGGAGACCAGATGAGGTTGCAACAGATTACATATAATTGAAAATAACTGGGTTAAGAAAATTGTATATTACGGAAAATTTTGCACTTCAAGGCAGACTCGTCTGAACCTAAATTAAACCTTCCAACTTACATTATAGTATGGTTTTATTAGTGGAGTGAGAAAAATTATCAATAAGGAATTGTCTGGGAAACACGAACATCAGCTAATACTCTTCTTTTGCAGACATAAATCAGAACTTTATACCATCTCTCGGGTGACAGGAGGGATGGGGATCCCAAGGAACTTCCCGGCCCATTTGCCAGCAGACTAGAGATCAGGCAGGCTGGCAGAAAACCAGGCAGACAGGCTGGGTGGTTTTTGTTTTTTGGACTGGAAACCACACATTCCTGCAGAGGGGGTTGATTCTGCTGAATCAGCATTTTCCAGAAGCACGTCACTGCATCAGAAAGCTTTCTACCAGCTGTACTGATAACCATCTCTAGAGCCTTCTATAGAGATGGTTATAGACCTGAAATGAGCTGTTACCAAATATTACCAGCTTCCTAAAATTTTCCAGTGAAAATTTTCATTTTGTTGGAAAGCCCCTCCTCTCCTGACAGATTCCCTCCCCTTCTCCTCTCAAACCTATAGGTTTCAAATCTCATCTTCAATCCAAATCTTGAATCTTATCTCTATATACTGCAGGGTGGAAGAGACCCTCATTCTATGGGCCATGTTGAAACAGGAGTACAATTCATCACCACCTTGCTTTGCTATTTGAAATACAGACAGCAAACCTGAGGTCTCTAACCACCTAAAGTCTCTTCACAACTACTTAGTGCACTTAACTTCCCAGGGTACACATAACTCCGGCAATGTGGAAGCAAGGTTACAGTGTTCAATGCATCACTGACAGCAACAGGGAATGGAAAGGAGCAAGGATAAAAGTTTCACCAAATTGTTTAGCAATCTAACGAAGAGCCAAGCTATCCTGACTGTCTGGTCTTTTGGTTTTGAGGAAACTTGTGCAAGTTACAATTCCATCTAAGGTGCCAATGGAAAGAGGAAAAGCCATGGAGAGACATAAGCCAAAAAGAATGTGGCACCCTTTTCTAAATTAATTTCTGCATCAGCTGTGAGCCTTGCTCATTCTCCACTTGGCTGCCGAGATAAATTTGTTCACACGGATGGTGTCTAATCATGATTAGGGCAATAGCAGTAGAGCACTATTGATCCTGGTCCATTCTCAGTGCTTAGCTCAGCAGGGTTCACCCAGAAGCAGGGTCACACAGCACATTTTACTGGACTGGAAGAGGCATAAAGATAAGAGACACAGACTGCAAGAGTTTGTCCCCTCGTGCAGAAGCAGGACTCACCAAGCCAAGCATTCTTTCCCAGACATTCCTAAAAGAGAGGTTTCCACTGAATACAAAATTTTAGAAAGCAGTAATATTACTCTAGTAATTCCTATCACACATTACAATCCCTATTTCATACCAGTGTATTTCTTTGCTTTGGCAGCAATATAAAAGATTATTTCCTCGGGCAGGTTAGGAAATGTTTATTTTTTACACTCCATTAAAAAAAAATGAAACAGTAATGAAAAGTTGTAGCTTTCCCTGAAGTTTTCCTTATGCTTCCAGCTTCCAGCAAATCCCATGCCTACATATACACACTCGAATTTTTGGGTTACCCACAGCAGTTATTTTGTTAAGGACCGTTTGACACAGGCAAACAGCTGAAAGTGGAACATTTTAGCCAGCCGTATGGTTTTCACTGACAGGCTTCACTTCTGCATTATGGCTCACCTACTGAGAGCAGTTTTCAAGCTTCTGCAATCTTGCTAGATCTCTGCTCCTGCTGTTGTCCTGGAAAGTACCACATTATCGCTGGTTTCCCACAGCCTCAGTGCAAGAACACATACGAACATTTCCACTACGCTAAACATTAGGAGCAGATGTTTTCAGCACAAGAGTACTCCTTTGCTAGACCCATACTATCTAGGAGATTACTTCCTCATTAAAAGAGCAGCGGACAGACAATAGGCATTTAAAGCATGCAATGCAGTGATACAAAGCACACCCCTCACTTCCTATTGCCTACAGCACAAGCACTGGATTTATGGTAGGCTTACATCATATACAGACACTCAGTTTTGCAACGGAGTTACTAAATCAAACCAGTGGAATTTCCCACTTTGCACAAGCAAGGAAGATGCACAGTGGTGGTGAATCTGGCCCTACAGTTCTGTTCTCACCCTGATTTATGAAGATATCATTAACTCCCATAAATTTATGGCATTGTCTCAGCACAAACACACCAAGAGAATGAAGACAAATGTCTTCTTTTTTCTCCTTTGCTAATGCTGGCAGCAAAGGCCAAAGAATTCTCCATGCCAGCATTCACTAAAACAAAAGCTGGCTTAATTTTTCAAGGCCTTTTACTGAGATCTCATTAGCTTTTTGTTTCTCTTTCTCTCCCTTCCCACCCCCAACTTGCATTAAAGTCTATGTCTCTCTAGAAAGTTTATCAGACTCGGAGTCCCAAGAGGGGACTCATGGCTGGCCAGGCTGGCTACGCAGAGAGATTATTTTGCTTGGATAATGGTTGTGTTTCACCACAAAAATGAGTGACTATTTTCCTTTGCTCTAAACAAAAGAAGATCCATTTGGTTTGCATAACTCTGGCCATCTGACTCCTTCCTGGAAAACTTACATAGGGAAACCAAACAAAACAACACTTCTCATCTGCTATTGCATCTGTATCTGCAGAATGCATTTGAAAGAACGTCGCTTTTCTCGTCTGCTACAGAAAAAACTTGTCGTATTCCTGTGCAGTAAGAGATGGGCCTGAATGCTCCTGAACTCTAGGTATCGTGCCAAAAATCTGAATTTTGTGGTTTGGACTTCTCTCAGCTGACAATACTAGTGGAAGCAGTGTGGAAAGCTGGGGGCAGAGCGCTTGACTCAGTGTCGCTGACTTTGCTGCCCAGGAAGTGATTTCTGTTCTGGGCTCAGCTGCTAGCCGGCTGTGTAACCGTGAAGAAATCACTTTGCCTCCTTTGCCAATTTTAGAGAAAGGATGCCCAGGCCTTGATCGCATCTCAGGCACCAATCACGGGCAGAGCTTGGACATCTTCAGGAAATACTGCAGTGCCTCACTTTTGAGAAAGTCCACTCACAGTACTGGGCGCAGTTTGCTCCCTACCTACGCACCTCTAATCACTCCATCAAGCAAAATAAGCTTCTCACTGTATATAAAACCCCCACAGGGCACTGCACTCATGGGCAACTAAAACTAGTCAGTCCTGATGCATAAGCCATTCAGAGCAGTGTGCAGAAATGGAGAAGGGTCAAACATCTCACAAAAACACGTCTGTTTTCTGCGGATGCCCTTTCAGCAAGGTACTTTCTAGTGCTTGAATTCCTGTAATTCGCTACCCAGCATTCCTAGACCCTTTAACAACTATCTGTAGCCTGTAAAATCTATTATTCCTAGCATTAGTGAATAGTTTCTTTTGCCATTAGCAGGGTGTAACCTTTTGGCAAGCCAGGACTTGGAGCACTTCCCAACCATAATAATAAAACCCTCAATATATGCATGATGTTTTAACACAGAAGAGCAAACCTCAATAAAAGAGAGGTACAAAAACCCAAAGAAGGTGACCAAGGCAGATCATAGCACTTTCTTTTAACCATATAACCAAGCTAGAATTAGCAGCCTTTTCTTTGGTTAATGGTTCATCCAAGAACCGACTGGCATACTGAAAACTGACTGCAAAGATCCCTTACAGAAGGGTTTAAGAAAGCACAACATTTTCAAATCGCCACCACAACATCGCAAGTGCTGACTGTTGGACTCACAATATCAGCAATATTTTAGTCCAGAAAAGGTTGCAAAAGCTGTTTGCCAAACTTCCCATATATCACAGACTAACAATCTCCTTCAGTCATCCCTGTATTTATGATTTGCATTCAACTAAAGTAGATCTCAGAAAACACTTTGACCTAGTCTTCTGTCACCATAGGGGAGAAGACTCTGGTGTATTAGACTAGCACAGCCAAATTGGGGGTGGGAGCCTGGCTGCTCTCTCGTAAGACTCCCCCAGGAACATCTATGCTAAGGCGGCTGTTCTATTCCTGGAGATGGGTAGCGCTGAGCCATCATGAGCCTGAGCACTTCCATTGTCCCTTTGTCACCTCAGGTGAGACAAAATACCTCCGTAATTCTCTGCACCACCTACCAAAGCACAATCTCTGTTTATCCTGGCTGACTTCTCTTATGCCACTCCTTATGACAACTCTGCAAACAAAGTTTTTATTTCAAACCCATTTTCTGGAGAGATAGGAATGTAGAAAGACACTGGAACACTCTCTGAGCTAGAGAAACTGCCAACGAGAAAGACCCATAAATAAGAAATGTTTTGTTAACACTGTAATGAAAACCACATTGAGATCACATTGTAATTGTTCTGCTTTGTGTAGGGACACATGAGCTTTGAATGCCAAAGCCATTCAGAGCAGAGTTAGGGGATGGGGGAAGAGACAGATAAGCACTGAACAATGATATCACATTCATAACAATCTCTAGATGGAGAGAAGGGATCTGGAAGGAATTGCTTTTTCTCTGACAGGTTCATCTGCTGTGCATACAATTCTGTTCAACAAGCACACATAGCTTTAAGACTACTAATAGAACTTGGCAAAGCACCATGCTATTAATTTGCTCATGCTCACAACTGGCAGCTCAGGAGAGCAGCACATGCTGCAGTACAACAGGGTCACTCTCAGGCAGGAGTCTTGGTCCCGCACTGCAACAGCTCCACCTCAGAGCTGTTACCATAAGCTCTGTCATGCTTATTTGCACAGATATACTAATGTCACAATGAGAGACCATCCTGCTCCCCCAGCAGCACACAGTATAAATAAGTGAGCTTGGTAAAGCACTCCACTTGACACAAAGATTCTCCTCCTCACTCAGCCCAAGTTTCCTGACCACTGTGTGCTTGCTCCTCCGCACTTGGCCTGGATAGCTGCTGAGAAGTCTGCTGAAGGTAAATGCACAGGAATCCTGTTTTAAGAGTTCCTACACTGCAATTTGTTGGAGGCTAAGAGAGCATTTGAGGGAAGCGTGACCGTTTCTCCTGTTTTCATATTCTTTGTCAAGCAGTGACTTGGGCCACCCTTCAAAACAGGATGCCAAGCTCACCTTGGTCTATGTTTTCACCTAGGAAAAATGAGAGGCATACATTGTGTCCTTCAAAAAAGACACACTCCCAAAAACACCTGATGGAGTTTGTACCCAGTGTTGGACATTCTCTAGTACCACAGCAGAAAGAGGGAAAAGCTACTATAAGAAAATGAAAGGAAAAGATTCAGTGGAGGGTTAAAGTGACATGATCAAATGGGGAAATTCGGAGAGTGGAACAGCAAAGCAAAATGTTCCTGTGCCAAGACTGACCAGGCTGTGAGAAAGTAAAGAAGACATCACAAGAAAAGTACCATGCTGCCATGAAAAAGAAAAGACAGGGAAAACTGAGCGACCTGCTAGGCTTTAAAAACAGAAGACAATTTTTAGAAGGCATTTGTTGGGCAGTTTTGGGATACAGTTCCCTATACAGCTCACTCTCCACTGATACCTGCCAAAGTCCTGCTCCCACTGCCTTTGTCTCATTTTCCCTCGCTTCTGGTACTCTGTGCTGAAAAAAAGAAAAATAAATCAGGCTAGTTTGTGCAAAGGATCAGCTTTGGCCAAGTGTCCAGAGCATTCGCTAGAATGCAAAAGATTGAGCCCCACCTCTGCTCTGGTGCTTGCTGTTTCCTCACCAGTCTTTCATCTCTCTATTCAGTTTTAAATTGCCTAGGACAGAGCTGCCTCTATGCCCAGAACTATCTTTGCTGGATCCTGCACAATCTGGGCAGACAAAGACATTTTAGCACCACAAAGCAGTCATAAGTCACTGCACTGTATAATTACTTTTAACTCTGTGCAGTCTGAAACCAATTCTCCTAGGTCCTGCTGCTGGCAGAAAACACCCTGCTGTTGAACATGCATCTGATTACAGTTCTGCTCAGCCAAATATTCTTCATGGTTTCTACAGATGTTCCATTCTTTATCCCATAGCTATGAACGTTATGAGCCGATGCTCTCTTCACCTGCCACTTTTCTCTGCCAGTAATCCCAATAAAAATCTATTAGCTCATGCCCTTAACCTCAGCAAGTCCTAGCTGTGCTGGTCTTCATCTCATCCAGGATAATTTAAGGTTTCAGGAATTGTTGGCTTAGTGTTATCTTTAAAAATACCTTCCTCCCTGATACAATCAGAGGCTGAGACATTTCAAGCAAACAAAAACAGCTGAGCTATCCAGTCTCCATAAGGTTTCCATAAAATTCTCATTTGGTTAAGTCTTATGTTAAGCTGTTTGCAGCTAAGCGCCACAAAGGCACATTAGGAACGCCAGCTGGAGCTGCAGGCGCCAGTAAAGCAAAACACTAAGGTATATTCTCACATAGAGCAACTTAAACTTAACAGAGCTGTGCCAGTTCCCACCAGGAGAGACTTGGGTTTGAGAACACTGATGAGCAACTGTTGATTTCCCTCAATCAGGGAATGGTTTGAACTCAGAAACTGAGTTTGTGGCCTCTTGCTTCCAGGTCACTGCATCAAACAATCTAGTGCTGGGCAAAATGAACTGAGAAGTCTTGGTGCAGTGCCAAGGAGAATGAGCTCTTTTCACCTCTGCATCGATTCAGGTCACAACAAATTCGTCAGGTCAGAAGGCGGGAAACATATGTGGCCCTTACCCTCATTTTCCACAGTCATTTTGTGGACACAGGAAGACAGCTTCAAACAAAAAAATCCCATGGGTTGCACTAAGATAAGCTGATCTTTCCTGAAAGCTACTACGAAATTATGGTGACAGACATCATAATAAATTGCTCAGCTAGACGAGGAGTCAGCACACAAAAAGAGAGGAAGGAGTCTTCCTCCTTACCCCCACCAACACCAGGTCACAGTGTTTGGGAGCGAGGTAACCCTCGCAAACAGTTCCTGCCATTGCCAACACTGGATGCTTTTGTGTCTCCGTAGACAGGACACACTGAATAGTGGAAAGCTGACGGATGACAGTCTTAGCTCGGTGAGGACTTTAGGATGCTTCCAGGAATTAATGCCTTGCCCCAGAGCCAGCCAGCTCTGAGGAAGCTGAGCTGAGAAGCAGTTGGGATGCAATGGCAGTTCACAGCTGGCACAGCCTTGACTGAGGTAACAGGACAGGTAGGTAACAGGTAACTTCAAGCCAATGACAGGTAGTGAGCAAGTAGTCTTCTCTGGAGGAAAAAGTGGAATAGCAAACCAAGTGCTGAAAAGGCTTTACATAGGAGAGAGAAGAAGGATAGCATTAATATCACTTCCCAGCCTCACAAAGCTGGCAGGAACAGTAGTTACTTTTACCTCCCATTCAGGCCGAGAGTCCTGTCCCAGACTCACAACGTGAAGGGGACCATAAGAAGGAAAATTTTTGGATGCATATGGAGGCAGAAATGAATGGAGAATAGGCGATCGAGAAAGGAGACCTGCACCACATCTCCAGCTTCTGAGGAGGCCCCATAAACCAGTAGGAAGAGTACTAGGCTGGGTGTCACGACATCCACACGCTTGTCCATGAAGAGCTCGCTTGGAGCAGCTACCTTCAGTACTGTACTTCAGTTCCCCAGTCAGTAAACCAGGGGTAGGAGAGTTTATTCATTTCATATACAGCTTCCAATGCTTTTTCTCTTCAAGATGCAGGTCTGTTTTAAAGCTCCTAATAAAAAGTTCAAATTAAGTCCAAGATCCAAGTTTTTCATCAGGCCTTCTGAACTCACACTTGAAGACCTTTGTGCTGCAGCTCTTGAAAGCAATTTATAGAAGAGATGCAAAGCAATGTGGGGAAATACGAGTAATGATGTCCTTCCACCATGGAAGGACCAAACCTAGCTCTTATCCCCTCCCACACAGGTTGCAAACCTGGCCCCTGGTGGTCCTAAAACTGAAATGCCGCACACATTGACCCAATCAGTCTTGCTTTAGAGATCATCAACTGCACAAATCTCTCAAAGGGATATCTGGTCTGAGGGACGTTCAGGACTTAAAACAAAGCCAGACCACGCTACAGCAGGGTGACACAGGCACTCCTAAATCTTGCAATTTTCGGGACTTCTGTCATGCTGAGTGGTGGTCTTTAACTCCCGTAACTTCCATTATACATGTCCATGCATTTCTTAGCATTAAAAACAACTGCCTGAGAAATCCTCCACTAACTTTTCTCTTGAACTGGAAGTAGCTCCTCCACAAAGTGGAAGTTTTCACCCAAATTATATGTTTGATATTGGATATTCACATTTTAATTGAAAAAAGACAGCAGACATGCAAACTAAGAATGCTACAAACCATTAGCTTCCAACAACCAAACCGAAAGGCTTTTCGGTTTGCACCAGAAGGCTTCAGACTTTTGATGAAAAGAAAACTTCTAAGTAGTTGAACAGCAATTTCATTTCCACTGGAACCTTCCAGGTGGAGAGAGAAGGAAGGTTTCCTGCCCAGTCTAGAGACTTTATAAACACATATGATCCAAACAAAACTTTGGATCTGAACTCTGGGGAGAAACCAAACATGGTTCAACACCTAAACGCAGCCATGATCCAGATTTAAGGAGTTCTGCCCACATGTCAGGTTTGGGTCTGATTTTACGGAGCTTGAAAGGAAATGCATGAATCCGTGGCTGCCTCTGCTGTTCTTTTCTGAAAGCCACCTCTCACTTGTTCATGCATCTCCAGCACTTATCTCCAGGCTGCACGGAGATGCCTCCAAAACAGTTAATTCACCCTATCCCGGCCCACCAGTGCTTTTACTCAGATCCCTCTCCTTCTGTATTCCCCCCTCCAGCACCACCCACTCCTCCCCGGACACTTAGTCTTTCAGCTTCTGCTCTTTGTGTCCTCATCACTCACCATATCTGAATTAAGCAAACATGAACCACAGCCAGCCAAGCTTTCTGCTTAGCGACACAAGAGTTGGCAATTCCAGAACCTGCCTCTACAGAGGGAGCCAGCATAACAGTACAAAAGCCATTCAGGACAAATTACAAACACTCAATGTCCAATAAACATACCTGCCCTGAATGCTCCGTGACATTCTTCACAGGGCAACAGCCTTAACAAACTGATCCCCTACTCCGAAAAGCAAATTACACAGATGCTCAAAGCACAAGGAAGTCCAACATTGAGCCATTAGACTTTCACACGTCTAATTCATAATAGACTAATTCACACATTTATTTTATAGTCAAAAGGGTCCGGACTGCCTCCAAAACAACCAGGCAGCTTCTGAACAGATTCCATGTTAGAAAACATGAATTCTACTGTCACTGCTGGTATTAGCTATGAGTTATGCTTTCTGGTTTCCTATGTGGGTTTGCAGGCATGACAGATGAGAACAAGAAAATCATTAGTTCTTCCAGCTAAATGGCTCTCAGTACACTTCACAAAAAGACCAGACACTCAGGGTCTAATTTGCTTCTTACTTTCGTTCTTCTGCTTGGTCAACTCTGTAGAGGAAACATCTTTCCAAGCTGCATCCACAGAAGCAGAGCAATGCCTTAGCACCTGCTGCAATATAGCTTCCAACAACAGTGTTTGTTTAAGCTGCATGACCAGGCCTGCTAAGTACCACAGAACATAGGTAAGGAGAGATGCAGACCTGATCTCACTACATACTTAACCCAGCAAGACACATACAGATACTCTTTACAGGCAAGTTTCTTGTCTTCTATATTTTGTCCCCTCCACTACTCAAGCTTACCTATTCACATGCTTGCTGTCAGTCGCAGCATATAATACCACCAGCAATTTTCCTCTAAAAAAAACCACAACTCTCCTGCATTCAGCAAATTGAATAGCTCCTCATCCCATAATTGTTACCTTCACAGACAACATATTTAAAGATCAAAAATGTTTTGCAAGCAAATGCCTGCCAGTGCAGAGTCAGAAGGAAAAAAGAAAAAAAAAAGTAAAAACAGCTTACTGAGAGTAACCGTGTCATTGATCCTGAAACTGCAGAGCACTCGGTCAACATTACGGGCATGTCGAAATCCATTTCCTCTCACGACAACCTGGAACGACTCTGTAGCAAAAGAGATAGTAGATTATTGATACAGAGCGAGGCAAAGAATGGTCATTTAGACAAGGCATGCATGTCAAAAGTTTTCACTTGAGATGTCTTGAGCTAAAATTTGCAGTTTAATAGTTTTTAAAGTTTTAAAATTATTAAAAATTGAACTTCCACTCTCTCCCTACCCAATTTCCACTTGAGTTTTTCAAAACAGGAAATAATACACAAGAGACATTTTAACTGACCTGCAGTGAAAACATTAAGCTTCAGAGACACTGAGCTTTCCCCTCCCCAGGTTGCCATTTTAAATGGCAGAAAATTTTGGCTGAAGAAAGGCAAAAGTATCTTTCCCTGGAAAGAACAAAAAAAATCTTCCAGTGACAGATAACTTGGAGAAGTTCAAGTGCTACCTTCCTAGGAAACTGCAAAATTGTATCAGTTGCCATGAGTTTTGTCACATCCTGCCCTACTAGCTTGTACAACGACCATGGGTCCCTGGCTGGACTCATTTCCATACAATGAGAGGGGATTTCATCAGCCAACCAGCTTTCTAGTCTCTGGACAAAGGCTATGATCTCAGAGTCTGTGGGCATTTCTCCAAGTCTTCCTCTTTGCTATTCTTCCAGATCAACACTACAAGATCACCGCAAGCTGCGGTGCAAGCAGAAAGCATCAAGCAGAGTCACCAGAACCTGAGCACTGAACTGAGCGGTCCTTTTTGGAACAAGCAGGGCCGAGCAATGAGAACATATCCTCACAAATCTCTCAGACCACTCTCTACCATCCCTTGTTATTCAACTACTTGAATCTAGTACTGGGAAAGGTTTACAAACTTCCTGCGGCCTCCAGCATTAAGACTGCCTTGCAAGGAAAGCACCATTTTCAGACTTTCAGATTTTAAAACAGGGCCATAGTCCCAGAAAAGTTCTGGCAGCAACATAGGAACTCAAACTCTGCAGCTCCCCATGGCGAAGGAAACAGCCCCCACAATTCCTGTTACTATCTAGGAGAGGCCCTCGTAATCCCCACTGATGTTTCGCTGGTGAATGTGGTTTGAACACAAAATGTTTTACTGTCCAATACAATGCAGGAGTAATCACAATGCATCAGAAACACCACCCTGGTTTTAAAATTCCCAGGAGCAACAAGGAACAGAGTTTTTGCAGATTCAAAGTTTTCACCTTGCACTTTACAGTCCCCAACTTCTTTCATCTCCCTTAAGGACTCACACACTGTACTTGTCAAAAAAAGCAGATTTGCTCTGGAATCTGGGCTTTCTTCCAGGTCCCACTCATTTACAGCCAAGTTGCAAATCATCCCACCACATCTAGCCAGGGAAGCTGCTTCACAGGCCCACTATGTGTTGTCCAAGAGCATTTGGGAAGAACGGGGGAGAAGAGGTCTGTTCTGGAGTGCGGGGGCTGATGAATACTTAAGAGAAATCACAGAAGTCTCAACTGCTGGGGAATGAGAGTTCAAGTACAGTCAAAGAACAGCATATCAGTAATGACAGATTAACCACAGGGATCCTGTCTCTGCTTGAGACTGAAATGAACAGATACAGTATGCACCCTGCATGTCTGTACTGATGCAAAAGCAAATCATCAAGAAACTGGCTTTTCAGAATGATGCGTTGCTGCTGAAATCTATTACTCAAGTGTCTGGGACCAGTGTGCAGTGCTACAGTGGCCTCAGGTAACACGGAGCCCTCTTGTCTCCTTCTTGGCAGGGTGGGGGAAAGAAAAGAAAAAAAAAAGAGCAAAAACTGCCATCACTCTTCAAGGATGCACACAGAAACAAGAAAACACAAGGTATCAGAGCTATACCTGCAAAAGTTTATTTTTGAAAAAGACACTAATGCACATACCTTTCATATTCAATGGCACTCTCATCAGTCTCAAAGTCCTAAGTCATTAAATTTGCTGCAGTTCAAGAGCAATAGAGTATTTGCCCAAACTCAGAGATGAGGCCTTGAATTAAGCATCTAAATAACTGTTGGCATTTTTCAAGGTTAACGTTGCTCCCCTTGTGAAGTACTGGCCAAATTCCAGTGTGAATAGTTCATATAAAACCCCTCTACCTTTCCTCTCAGCTGGCTCTGCTGGATACAGCTGTACATTACCCCTGCATTCTCATTAAGACACAATGAATGGGAGTGACAAGATGTATAAGCAACTGATAAGCATATTAGAAAGCATTAAAGATGGCAATAAATGGCGGTTATAAGTCATTTTCTGGCTTATGACATTGCATAGGCATCATTGTTCATCACTTATATAAGTATGTAAATATATTTAAAAAAGAAAATCCAGAAGTGTGTAAAGTGGGTCTGAATGTTCATACAATTTCATTTCCTTTCCCAAGCATTTATGGAACATCACTGTGCTATGTCAGAGACTGTCATGGCAACAATCATCTACCATGCTCAGGTAGGCAGAGCCCTGTTTTGGAGCCTTTTTTAGCAAAGGAACTATTTAAATGGCCAGCCAAAAAGAGAAATAGATGCCGAAGTACTATAATTCATGTCAACTATGCCATCCTGGCTTCAAAAAACAAAACTACTGTAGCAGCACACATGGAATGCAAAACTGATGCCTGGTACTTATTGGTCATTTAGCCTGGTGTCTTGCATCTGCTATATATGTTTAGGTATACAGGCAGTTGCTCCAGGAACAGGAGATGCAGGAAGGATGATTAAAGCAGCTGCTTTGGAAGTGGAAACAAAGTAATGACAATTGGCTTTCTTATTTGGACTACTGATTCAAGAAAAAGGAAGATGCAGAACTGGTCAGGGACTCAACCTTCCTTAGAAACCTCAGCTCTGCTCCCAACCTCTCTACTTAATGAGTTGCTACACATTCAACAAACAGGATATACTTCATCAAATGTGAAGAATTCACAGGAAGCAGAGGGAAGAGGCTAAAATGGTTCTCAAGCCTTCTCTGAAAAAGGCTGCTTTCTGCTTAATGCAGAAATGCTTGCCAGGACTTTAAAGCCACAGCATACATAGCACAGTCATATTAAAACAAGCACACAAAGAAGAGGCAGTGCGATTCACACAAGTCAGCTGAATGATGTTTAAATTCTAGTCCTCTCAGTCACTGTATCAACCCTAAATGCCTAAGAAATGTTTAGAGAATATTAGAAGCCTTTAGATCAAAGTGTGCTCATTGGACGTTCTTGCTAGTTTCTTAAGAAGCACTTCCCTCAACAATCCTCTGAGATGATGAATTTGCAAAACTTAATCACAAAGTCTTACTTTCTGATTTAGTTTATAATTTTGCAGCGCATCTACTTCAAGTTTGGCACAGTCCGAGTAAGACAGACTTGTTTGACTGAAAAACAGTTAGGCAAAACTCTCATATTCAAGCCTTTTCTGTAAGAAAATCCCATTTGACATCATTTGGCAGAAATGGGAAATGTGTAAGCTCCTGTGAGATGAAAAAAACTCAGCAAATGAGCAAAATATTTAGCTCCAGTTAATTAGTTCCTTTTGCCCTCTCCAGCCATTAGAGATGGACAGAAGGATGTCTTTTAGGCAACGTGAACACCTAGGGCCTCAGTTTATACTTACCCCCTGCACATATACTGGAAGGCTCTGCTGCCAGAATTTCTATACAGGATTTCTTCAAAATCTAAAAGACAGGAAAAAAATGTCAGGAAGTATCCCAGACTTGTTTTTATAGAAATACAAATCTGAAAGCATGAGAGAGAGAGAGAGAGTGCACTTGTTCTCACACAAATGCTTAACTTAACGTTGCACTTTACAGTCATGTCACAATTATGCCATCTTAGCTTTTCACTTTAAACCAATCGCACCGGTGTCGTTGCTCTTCCACAGCAAGCTATTGCTCTGGAGGAAGGCAACGGATGCTGACGCTCTCCAGTATCTCAGCACAAGCTCGCCTTTGTCTGAGGTACAAGTTATTATCCAGACTATGATGTGTAACAACTAAGGTGCACTCTGAAGTGTTAGCAAGGCAATGTCATTGCCCTCCCTTTGCAGTCACATCTCCCTCCCCAAAATTATTCTGGAGCTGAAAACTTCAAATAAAACATCACAAGTTTATGCTAAGCTGTTTACCTTTGCATTATAACATCCCAGGAATATCTACACAGCCAATTCTCAAGTCTCAGTACCGGGGGTCAAACTTCCCAAGTTTTTAATCTAACCTATAAGAGCATACCTGAGTGCATCCTCAAAGTTGCACTGTGATTTCAAATCAAGATGTACAGACAATTGCTCTTTACTTAAACCAAACTTAAATTAAGCAGTATGTCTGTGTAAGAGTTGGCACCGCCTTTAACCACTTTACGTGTGGACAGTGATTTACACAAACACTTCAGCATCAGGTTTGGCAGACTGCTTGCAAGGCACGAGGAGCACGCTTAGAGTTGGATACTGTGCCATACATGCTAAAATTGCTCATGCTGTTATTTGCGTGCAGCAGCCTTTCCCCTGCTCTGAAGACCAACTCAAATTCTTCGCTGCACAGTCAGCAAACTTATGACAGTGTCCGTAAGCCCCCGTGAGAACGGCAGCAGCAACAAGAGCTGTGGGTGTTCAGCACTGGGCCGAGCAGCCCTTAGACGAGGTAATACTGATCAAAATTTAGGTCAGCTCCAAGAGGCAAGTAAATGTCAGCCAAGCATCATGACTCAAATCCAACATGAAAATTATTTTCCCAACTTTAAATTGAAACATCTGTAAGAAAAGAACAGCAACCAATACAATAAATTCGGTATGAAAAAAAAAATCTATTTTTTCTCCAAAATCATGGTTCTCTGCCTCAAATACCTAATTACAAAAGGTACAGATAGAGCAACGATTTATTTTTTTTAAAACTTTTAAACAGAAGTTTGAGTTACTCGGAAGCAAGGCTGATAGAGACTGAAAGAGTACCAAGGGACTGAAGGAACCAGGACTGTCTGAGCTGCTGGCAGCCTGACAAGTGAGGAGAAAGAAGATTTGCAGGAACAAGGTTATACAGGAACTGTCAAGTGGAAAAAAAGAGAAAGTCAACAGTTGAGAACTGAACTGAAAAGCACTAGAAGAATCTGAAAGGCAGAATAAGGAAAATACACAAAAACAAAGCAGACTGTAAGAACACTCTTCCAAAGTATCCATCTGTAGCTATCCATTCATCCATCTCCTGCCAGTCCTCTACTACCCACCCCTTACTCATTCCAGGTTCTGGTTCTCTGAAGATACAGCATTTTTCTCCCAAAGTGACTGCCAGGGCTAATGAGCACAACTAAGAGTTGATATTTTTCCAAGTATTTTTCCTCTCCACTGAAAAATGTCTCCTTCAAGAAGAGAATCTTTTCACACTTTTCCAAATCCCTCCTTAGATTCTGTTTCCCTCTCCCTCAGCATTATCAAAAGTTTTAATATGTATTTCTTCTCATTGCCTTTCAGCAATGAAGTGAAAGACAAGAAATAGGCAAACGAGTTGGAGAATTAATGCATGAAAAATACAATCAATACTTTCATTAAAAAAAAAATCAAGTAAAACCTCACATGATTAAGATTGAAATTCATTACTTCTATTTAGTCATTTGCAAACATTCATGCTGTAAGCTAACTCGGATGGGGAGGGTGGAATAGCAGGTGTCTGAATTAGATGATGCAGAGTTCCCTTCCAGTCCAATCCAATCCATTTATATGACTATAAAATGCTGGCCTTAATGGCTTTTTACAGTGCCAACTGCAATATTTATTTTGATTTAGAATAATAATAAGTTTCCAATGCTCCAAGCACCCACCCTAACTTAAAGTGAAAATCAGGCAGCAGTAACTATTGCAAAATAATGCCTTTATTTCTCTTCCTCATTATAAGAATACATTCAAAAAGGACTTCAACATATTCATCATAGAAGATTTCATCAAAACTTCTGTTCTCTTATTTCCCTGAGGACTGCACAGCCTTGTGCGGGCTGTAGGTGCACTTCATTCACTGCGGGCTGGCTCCCCAGGAAAGCAAAATAACATGCAAGAGTGGTGATGCAATCTCCTAGCTGAGGGCCTATAAACTGCTCCAGAGCGGACACGGGAGAACTGACTCCACATCCTCATTTTCATACGGAGAACTACAACAGTTCTGGTTTACTCAGTAACTAACTGCAGGCCTCAAGGCAGCTTGCCTTGGCTTCCATGCAGAAAAGTATTTGAAGCACGTGCTCCCTCTTGGTGAGGAAGCATCCCATTGTCTTGAGCAGCACACACTTAATGACCAAGCTCAGATTCCCAAATCAGTCTCCTGTTGTACTCTGTGGGGCTCCAATTATGCTCCAGCTTCACACAGGCTCCTGGGAGGATCTCTTGTTAATATTTGTTGACACGCCAAATAAAAAAATGCAACACATCCTTGTGGAAGCATGGCTTTATTTGCCACAATTATCTCTGTCAGGACAGAACTGAATTTAGCACTACCTGTGACTAATTTAGCTTTCTACCAGGCAATGCACTAAAGGCCAAGAGCCAGGAGAGGCCCTGCAGGTCACCTGGACCCTTTTAGAAACAAAGGGAAGAAGAGTGAAATTCTGCAGCTGCTTTCATTTGGTATTCTGGTCCACAAGCATGAAGACAAATTACTTCACCACAGCAGCTGCATATTTCCTATAAATTTTTTTCACCAAATTTGGGAATTCTAATTAGCAAACAGGATGCTGAAGTTTAATAGAACATTAATGCCTAATCAGTGCTAGTGTGAATGGCCTACAGTCTGAGGCTAGGTACTCATTATCAAGCTCCGTTGAATTACTAAATAACAAAGTCTGTTGCCAATTACAAAACAGTAATTTACTTACAAAGTGTTTCCTGGCCAATAATATCTGCATAAGCTAAGTAAAATAAATATATTTAAGTCCTTTTTAAAGATGCATTTGGGGGAAAGAAGGAAGTAGAAAGTGTTCCAGTTGAGACTGGGGGTTTACATCTGCTACTTTAGATGGGTAAGCTAGCTACCCAAGCCAAGAGGCTTGAGTTGTTGACTTTCTCTTTGGCCTATGTAGAAAGCCTGGCTCTGACAAAAGACAGATTCAGAATACCTATGTGAAGCTCCTGCTCTGAATTGCCCTTTGGAGATCCCACCCTTCCTTACTGGCTGCAGAAGTTTAAAGAGCCTGGCTTGCTGACCCTGGGCAGTGCACGTGTAAAGCTCAGACTACATGTTAGCAGTAAGGCACACGACTTAGAAATTTTGTGTGCATTACAGATTTTGCACATACAGGATGTGCCTTGCAGAGGAAGTAACTTTCATGTCTCTCCCCCATTCGTGGAGTCTCGGCCCCTCTCCCTGCACCAGGGAATACAGTTTAACTATTTACAAGTGGAGTTTGAACAACTAGATCAGGATGAGTCCAAAAAAGCATCACCACATTCCTCATCCTTCGTCTATCAGACACTCACATCAAGTTCTCACAAAAGTTACCATGCTACACGTACCCACCACTGCAGTTTGTCTAACAGAAGTATTCAGAGACAGTATATTTTCAAGCTAAAATTTCTTGAGGTGAAGGAGTACATTGAACTGCCATATCAATTCTAAGAGCGAGGCAAGACCCAAAAAATACTGAGGGTATGTGGACACCATTGCAAGGTGATCTGAAATGAGTACACAGGAAATTAAACTTAAAAGGATTAATCATTTGCACAATTTACACAGATAGGAGGCAGTCGCACAAGCTAGTTCATACTACATTTCTTATGCATCACAACTGCTTCATGAGGCTTCCTGCAACTCACTCAGAGGATCCTTTCTAAGGGACCCACGATTATACCTCTATTTGAGATAAGCTCCGAGCTAGTGCCACTGTTTAATACTTAGCAAGGATCAGGGAGTATTCTCGTTCCAAGTAACTGTTCTTTCAGTCAGTTTCCATTGAAGGCTCAGAGCAAAGCAATGACAGGATCCCATCCTGGCTTTCATGTTGCTTCATGTTCCATTGCCTCCAGCACTCCTACCAAAGACATACTGAGCAGTAGATGAAGTTGAGTTTCAGGTTTTCCGTCTAAGACTTGCTCCATTTGCTTTAAATTGACAGGTTATGATCTGCAGAAATTTTTCACAGCAAAGAAAAATTTAATAAATTACTTCAGTTCCTTCCATTTGTACCCCACCTTACAGCAATCAGATGTCTTTCTCTACCAGATTCTTCCATCCTAACAATCTCAAAATCCCCATTAAACAGGAACCTGAAGTTTTAGCAGTGGCTTTTTCACAGTGAGGGAGAAAAAGCAATTGGTTGGCTTAATAAAAAAGTCACATTGGAACTCACAGGAGAAAAAGGACCAAAACTACAGTGCACTGAATACCTTCATCTCCCACTAAGAATCATCTTTTTAAGCATGACTTCAGCATGGGACTGTATTTTCAGCTCAGTTAAGCACAGCCTGAATAGCTTGGTGGTGCTCAGTGGGAGACAGTCCTCTGAAAGCACCGAGCAGATCTCCCTGCAGCTGCTAACTCAAAACTTGCTGGCTCCCACAGAAAAGGAAGGGCAGGTGTGCTGAAACATTTGCAACCCCACCACCCTGAACATATTTGCTTAGCAGATGTAGAAGCCCAGCGGAGGCCAGCCTCAAGCCCCACCACTCCCAGCTCCCACCCTCTTCCTCATTCCAGAGGGAGTTCTAAGTCCACTGCCTCTGCATACACTGAGGGTCGAAAAAGATCTGCTCCTCAGGACAAGGGGAGGAGGGAATTCCTGCCTCAGCAAGAATACAGGGCAGTTCACACCAAATCACTACAGACCAGAACAAACCCAGGTCTTCACATCTCTAGAGGGATTTCAAACACTAATATCCCCCAGGCTCATAATTTTATTTTTCCTTCCCCTGTTATATCCACCAGCAGCTAGTAGCCTAACCAATCCCCCCTAGACATGGCTGAACATCCTTGCTATACCAACCCTTACACAGGAATTGAAAGAAGCTTCCAAATCTCATGCCTTTTTCAACATCAAAATGCTTTCCTGGGAACACAAATGCTTGGTTTGTTTGCTCCAAGACAGAGGTGCTTTGCAAGGACAAGAAAAGAAGGAATGAGGGAGCTGATTTTCCAGCTAGAACAGGAATCTACAAATTCTTTGTTATTCTAAAGAGTGATTAACATCCTTCTTGTCATTCCTTTTACACACCTCCTTTCTACCCACCCTACTGCAGTCACTCCACATAAATGCAAGCGATCAGCTCACAGATTCATTACTGTACAATTACACTTCCTTGTGACCCTCCTTTCCAGGGCTGGTAAATCTTGCACCAGTCAGCTGAAGCAGTTCTTGACTAGGTTCCTGGAGGCTGAAGTCTTCCCATTCTGCTAAGTGTAACTGGAAAGGGAGTCAGAACTGCTGCTGGAATTCATTAAAAACAGCTGCAAAGGGAATGCAGCGCTGGGAAACAAACTAGGGTTTTTTGTTGTTTTGTTGCTTTTTAAATGACACGCAACACCTGATTGTCCAAGAGAATTGAGGCAGTAGCCCCACACTTGGACAGTGCCAGGAAAACCAATAAGCAAGGGATTGTATTCCCTCTACATAAGAGAGCACTAGGGAAAGTTGAGCCTGCACTGAGGGAAGTTTTGCTTGGTACTACATGGTTAGAATGGTGCGTAACCACTGTAAACACAGAAATCTGAGACCCCCCTGGTGAACCTACCCTCCCTAGCTTCAAGTTGCATATTTCATCTGTGTTTTATCAACTAAAAAGCCTATACCAAAATGAACAAAACACGTGTCCTTAAAAGGATTTCCCATCCTTTGTAGCCATGGGAAGCAATCTAATTCGAACAGTTACGGGATACGACTGAGCAAAAGGAACAGAAAAATACTGAAAGCTACCTGAAAACATACTGTTTGCTAGTGAACGCTTGGTACATTTTACACTTACAATGAAAATGGCACACGCATCCTCTCATATATTGCCTTCCCTGCTCAGTCAAGGGAAGCACTGGTCCTAGGTGACACAGTATTAGGCTGCTCAAAGTTTTAGAGCTAGAAATAGGGATGCCTCATGAGGCATCCTTATTTACCAGTAAAAACCGTGGAGCCATTTGCATGACTTGTACTCAAGCCACGGGAAAAGAATCAATCTATGCCCCTCTCTCTGTCAGCTGAACTGCTAGCCCTTACCCCAGCCACTCAGGAATGGGCCAGCTCTTAGACACAGCACCCAATCCCTAGAGGAAACGCCAGGAATTGATCAATCTGAATCTGGAAACCTAGGTCTGGGGGTGGAGAAATAGCCCGTTTGTCAGGAGGCCGAATGTAGAAAGCCGAGTTTTGGAGATTTTGGCATACATAGTAGGATCCCTTCCCCCATTCTAAACAGGTGAGCAGTGCAGCACATCCATCAGGACAGAAAGGGTGCTAATCAAGCAGAAAGATGGAGATCAGAGTGCCCTAATCCTTCATACAGAACGTGCTCCAACACACCTCTGCTGTCCCAGTCTGCGGCAGCCATTTTATAAGCTGTCACCATGTGCCTAGTCCATTCAATCAGTTGCTTCCCATCAAGGGGGGAGACATACAAAGATAATATTTGGGCTCAAACCTTCCTGTATTGTGACCTGTTGATAAACTCTACTTGAAGTAGTAATATTGCTACAAACAAAAGCCAGTGTGTTTAGACCAAATATTTAAGTGATTTATTAGCAGTCAGCAGGTCCTTGTGAACACAGCAACTGCAAGCTAACACAAACTAACATGCACACATGCAAACACATGATTAAAAATACTTACAGAGTCTATGATCCCCTGAAGGGCTTCAAAACCATCATTCACTGGAAAGACATGATCTTTGCTGTCGGCAATTCTAGCCAGCTGACAGAGTGGTAAAAGTAAATAAAACAGAAATGCAAAGAATGAGATAAAGACTTCTCCAGACTCATCCACTTGCAAGTAAAAAACCGAAATACTCCAAGTACTCTGCATGGATTGCTAGAGCATTATAGTTTGTCAAACATTGAAAAGTTTATCTTTTTAGCCTGACTGATTTTAGAAAGCTCTATATCAGGAATCAGAAAAGGCTCCCCTTAACTTTGAAGACAAGACAGAACTTGGCTTTCACCGATGCCCAGAGCCTAATGATCTTTATTGCAGAAAACTGTCTCCCACATGACTGTAAGTCATCCAGCACAGTAACTCCCTGACCAAAATAGGCCACAGCATCAACATGACAGGCCACTAATACAGCAAAACACTTCAGCACATACATCATTTAAACCAGGGAACAAATCAAAATTATTCAGTATTTTCACATGTAGAGAAGACTAATGCAAATCATACCTCAACTGGAGATACAGGCCTGACTCAGCTTTCCTGTCAGGACAGAGATTTGACTATTTGTCCTACACTCAACCATTAGAGAGCCCAGAAGAGGAAAGCAGGAAGCTAACAGGAGACATTTTCCGAGTGGGGGGAAAGAGGGAGCAGAAGAGCATTTGGAAGCCTACATGACAAGGAAGAGGGCCATTCATGAGGTGGTGGTAAGATAAGGGGAACCAGGACATCACCTGTAAAGAGCTACATGCAGGTTCACTTGTCAATAGCATGCTAAGAGTTAAGGCAAAAATATAAGCCCAATTCAGAAGTAATGAGCTCTCCATGCATCTGCTGGAACAGAATCAAGTTTTACTGCTGCAAGGCCAACGTTTGTTATAGTAATTCTCTCCCATGGCAGAGGGAACATCAACCCAGCAGGCCTCTTTGGCGTTTCCTGTAGCATTGCAAATTGGAGGCAGCAGACTAGCCACACATTCCTCCCTAAACCCCACTGGCTCCACCTTTCCAGCTCATGTCACTCAGAATTCCCACTTCTCAAGCAAAACACCAAACTGCCAACCTCCTGGTTTGCATACCAGAGAAATACGCCAGGCAACTTTCCTCTGCCTACTCCGAGAAGGGTAGTAAAGCTGCTTGCTGCTTGTTGGCCAAGATACAGCAGCTTTTGTAAACCAGGATGTTTACAGTTTCCTCAAGTCATCCCCCATAGTCCTCCTCTAGTGCATTCTGGGACTTCAGACACAGTCATCTAACTCCAGTTAATTTCTTCAGCATCGCAATGACTTCAAGTAGCAGCTGTCTTTGAGGTCTGCTACTTGAGATCTAGTCTCTGCCATTTTTATTCCCTCTTTGCTTCTTCTGTGTCTTACTCTGAGTTACACTAGTCTCTGGCTTTGATTCAAAGGAGATTGTTCTAAACCAAGTTTGTTTTGATTCCTTTTGGAATCAGTGTTTGAAGCTTTGTTAGAAAGCTGAAAACCTGGAAAAGCTCTATTCAGTAAGTATTTCAGCACTCCACTTAGGGGCTGCATGTGTGTTTCACTCATGTTAGAAAAATACAATGATGTCCACTGTTACACTTGGTGTGAAATGTAATTCATGGGCATACTAACATTGATATGACAAATTTAGAAGTCAGACTATCAAATGGGAAAGCACTGTAAAATATCAGTGTCACTAATGAAGCTGTTTGCTTTTTACAGCATATTTTTCCCATGAAACAAAAGCTGGACTGAAACTCAAGTGTTACATGGCAATATCTCAGTTTTATCGGGGGTGGGGGGGGCGGAAGGACGGGGGGAAGTCCCCACAACCTCCTTCTGCCTACAGCTTAAGCCAGACTGATTTGCTATTCTTCTTGTCTTTTCCTCTGCTTTTCTCCACCATTAGCAAGAGTCATTGTGGCATGCAGACAGAGGGAGAGTTCTCCACATATGGGGATTAAGACAGAAAGGGCCTTAAACCCAACACTCAGACCAAGACACTTCAGACTGTCAAACAGTCAACAGAAGGGGAGGAAGACCACTTGAGAAGTCTTGAGAAAGCGATTCAGGAGCATGTGCTTGTGTTCACAATGCACCTTTACCAAGGACCCCAGTAAACACAGGTGCCTCATTTACCTGGGTCTCATTGAAGTCTTTCACACCAACACAATATACTGTTGCTCCCAGGTCACGCGACCGATTAGCCTGGAAAAGGAAAGGCAGGATGACGTGGATGCAAATGTGATGGGATCAAGGTTTCCAAAAGGTCTTAATTATAAATTTAGTCTTTGTCTATTAAATGAGCAATGGGGGGGGCTTGTCAAAAGAAAGCTTTAAAAGCTTTCTTACCTGATTCTGCAGAAACGGGTTTTATTTGCTACTAGAGTAGCTATTTGTTTAGTAAAGCAAAACCCAAGCTATTTGGTAGGGTTTTTTTATACCTAATTAGCTCACCTTCCTCGCTTCTCCAACTTCCTAACATTTGTCTGTCCGACAGATGTAAGACAGACTAGATCCATTTTCTTTTCATCATTTAGGACATATCCCAGTATAATAGTAACCGAATATGTTTTGATATTTTCTGTTTCAGACATCTGTGCCTGGACTCATGATATCCGTAGGTGAAGAGACAGTTCACTCCATCTGCTACAAAACTGTATCACTCCCGCCATTTACACAGCATCTCAAAGTAATAAAGGGAGAACATCCACAGGTTTGGTTTTTCCAGGCTATTTCACTGACATGCAGATGAAGTTGCATTTACTGTTCAAAAAGCAACTGTGCTAAATGCTCTTGTCTGTGTAAGTATGAATTAAGTCATTTAATCATATTTCATTAGAACAGGAACACCTGACTGAAAACTCATTCCCAGAAAAGATGGTAGCAAGCCAGATTATATCAGAAGACTGTAGTAGTTCAAATTGTGAGACAGCAAAGTGCCTCACAAGAAAAGCATCATTCCAGTTTTACAGCAAGAAAAACCAAAAGAACTGAAGCAACTTGCAGTTTAAGAGCTGAGGTCAGGATCTCCATTCTACTCGCTCACTGACTGTTCCTCCCCAAACCAACACAAATATAACACTTCTGACCTCCCAACTTGTTCGTTCACCTCTAAAAACAAAATTGTTTTTCTTGTGGATTTTTGTTTTCGGAAAGGAAGAAAAGGAGAACAACAGTAAGGAGGGGAACTCTAGATTCATTACATTTGTTTGTGCTGTAGCAATATTGGTTTTGTTCTACAAATCCATTCTTTTTGTTTTTGTTGGATTTAATGCTGCACTTTGGACAGATTGAGAGGAAAAATCCTGTCCATAGCAAATTCATGTAACAATACCATCTTCCAAGTTTAGGTCATCTTAATTTGTTTGACTGACAAGTGAAAATTGGTTCATGTCTTCAGAGATGACTATCAAAAGGACATCAGTAGGAACATCATACAGCAAAGCTTTCAAGTGTTCAACCTACTGTTTATCTAACATTTTGCATATATGCTAATTTAATGAAGGTATTGAGAATACATGCTTGAATCTTGGAAACATTTGTGGAAATTTCGGATTTGATCATCTGAAAGGCTTTCTGATGTGACAGAAGATCATAGCAACAACAGTCATCCTCTTTCTGCAGTCTTTACTTTTTGCAAAAGAAAAGTCAAAGTGAGAAGATTCAGGTATTTCCCAGAACAATTCAGTAAATACTGAAACTTTTCAGCTGTGAACTATTCCTTCCTCCAGTTTTTTTTTAACTGGAAGTTTAAAACCCCCTCCTTTCCCAAGAACAGTCTCAGTTTTGATGAGTCAGAAGCATTGCTGCTGTTAATGTTTATCCTTAAGATTCACATCTAAAGAGCACCAAAGTGAAGTTTTGTCACTAGGGTAAAAGGTTTTCCCTGCCTTTTGCCTTCAAAGCAGCAAGCCTAGTCATTTCACTGTCTCCCTGGCTAAAAATGTGTAAGACACTTACCTCCCTCTCAGAGTAGAAAAATAGGTCTTCGTGTAGTTCTCCATCTGTCAATGCAATGATGACACTTGCAGTTCTGTAACCTAAAGACACAAACTTCTTTAGTCCCTTGCTTTTGAGCTGTATTTGTTGAACTATCCTAGAAAACATCCTGCTAGCAACCTGTTAGCACACTTAAAGGACCAGAAACAATGGACATCAAGCCTACGGCCTTACCTCCCTTCAGCCAGCCAGTTTTCAGAAAACATGAATTTCTGCACACTTTTTCCACTCAGACACCTGCCTTCAATATCTGTTTTATACCGCACTCCTTTGATGTGCCAATGATTTTTAATTGACAGTTCCTCATAACTATTTCAATATTGCAGACCAGTAGATTAGACTGCAGCCACCAAAAAAAACAGTGTTCCTAGTTATTTCCTGATTTTATTAATGCTGTCAATTCAAGAAATCCATAGATTTTTTTCAGCTCACGATAAAAAGCTCAACTGGGATTTAAACAGATATGGTCGGAAAATGGTCTAAAATCTTCAACCTTCCTATGTAAGGTATTTCAGCAATATAGTTAAACCTTGCAGTCTTCCCCTTGTATTGTTTATAGCTTGGGTTTTACAAGTTTGTATTAGTTTTCAGGAGTGGCCAAATAGAATTAATTCGTATTCCTGACAATAGACTTGCTACAGATACAAAGGAGCTCTGTGGGTACATCCTGCACAAACACTGTTATGGAAAGATAAAGGCTAAATATGCCCAGATGTGTAAATTATCAACCTCTAAATGTCTTCAACCATCTAGGGCATTTTCCTGCCATTACTGGTAGCTGTGCCTTTGACAAGCTGTGGCTGAAGAGATAAAAATCCAAACAAGCAAATTCTTCAATTACTGCAGGACAGAGATCTAATATCTAAATTTCTTGGTGCCACTTAGAAATCCTCAATTTTAAATGATGTCATAATGATGCAACAAGGAAGTCGAGTGCTTGACAAACAATAAGCAACATGCAGGGTCATTCATGTTGCAGATGTGCCTACGTTCAAGTGCCTAGGCTCTTTCTGTAGGAAATGGAGAAAAGTGAGCACTTCTTGTACAAACTTAGGAGCCAAAATGACCTCCAGAGATGCCTTTCTGTCTCCATTGACTAGTGCAGGAGCTTTAGGACCTACTGCAGGTGATATAAACACTTCCTTAGTGGAACAAGGATTAACACATAGAACTAATAAAGACAAAATACACCAGCCAACACTCAGACTTGAGGACCCAGTTGTCCACTGCTTCTTGCATATGGTGGCAACCTGTTTACATGTAACATGTATACACCAGCATGTAAAAGCATTATCAATCCCAAATTGAATTCTTCTAGCTATCTATTCCATTCTGCTGCAGTCATATTTAACAGATGAGTCCCAAAGCTGTGCGTACTTAGTCACTACTTCATTTTATTCATGCGCAGCCCTGCAAAACCATTAGGACTGGCTTCGTACTCAAACATCTGCTCACCTATCTTTTGGTTTCCAAGAAGCAATGTTTATATTTCTACTTCAGGCTTTGCAGTGCAGAAAGTTTTTATATTAATTAAAAGGAAAGAAAGGACAAACATTTTTAGATTTATCTGCACTTACTACTGGATTTAATAATTGCTTATTGAAAAAAACTTCTACCTAGCAGCATCTCCACATGTTTCAGAAGAAAGAAGAAATGGTTACCTGAGTCCTCAAGCAAAAGGAACAAGATAAAGTACCAGACAGTTTTGCTAAGAGTAGACACCTTCAGTCAGCCTGGCTCCTCACTTTTGGCCTCAAACACATTCATTCCAGCTCTGGACCATTAAAGTTCCACCTCTTCTTTTTCCTTTTCAGGAACAACTACCCTGAATAGCATTGCATTCCTGTAAGGCTAGGAGCCACCCCCCACCTTTCCCGCAGTGAAGCTGCATTTCAAATCTATTAAAGTTATCAGTCAAAGAGAAAAAAAAAAACATTCAATGGATCAAGAAAGTCTCTCACCGTGAACATTTTCATAGTAAATCTGTTCACTTGCCTGAAATTAAATCAGAAGATTATTAGCAATAAATGAATAATAATACTTTTTGGGCATCTACACATGCACCAGAAAGAAAGAGAAGATGGCAGTGACGATGTCATGTTTGTAGTCTGCACATAACCTCTGCTTTCAGAGATATCTGCTTCATAGAACAAGTTTCTTGCCTAAGGTTTTGATTGCGTTACTTCAAGGTCTTATCGAAAGCATAACTGGGTCAAACCAACCCTAAGGCCATTGGCCAACAACAATGTAGTCTCCCACTATTCTGCTATCTGAAAATCACCATTGATAAATATTCCCCAGCGCCTCTAGATCAACTACTCTGATTGCAAATAAACCAACTTCAGAGAGATATTCTTATGCTTCTGTCTTCCACTTGATCTATGCACAAGCATATTCTGCAAGGTAGAAGGGCAAACACTTCAGTGCCCATCAATTCAAAATTAAAAAGCAGGCCACCCTGAACATATTTGGCTTATGAATTTCATTTCTGTTCTGAATTTATATTTGTTTTTTTGGACTTCTCCTGCAAAGTTTCGGAGGTCACCAAACTCTGGGATTTGGGTTTGGACTCCTAGTTAAGAGCCAGCATCTCTGTCAGGTCACCTGAATTTCTGTTGTGTGTTCACACGCATTTGCAAGAGGCAGACAGTTCCACAATACTCCAAAATGCATGTGTAGTAGAGAAGTGAGAAGGGGTTCAGGAGTTCAGGTTTAGAGAAACTCCTGAGTAAAATACACAGAAGGAGAAGATCAGAGCAGGCAATAACTTCTATGCAGCATTATTTGTCCATCAGTGAGTACAGGTTAGAGCCATGGCCTCAGCCCCCACTCAGCTCTAACAAGCCTACTATAGCACCCATGCAGGACTCTAGACAGCTTTCCACTCTTCATGAATATGGTTCCATGCAGGATTGCAATGCCAAAGCCTTCTGCCTAAGCTGAAGTTGTAAGCTGAAAAGGCAGCTCCCCCCATAAAAGCTGAAGGCAAAAAGAAAGACAAGTAGTAGGGTTTGCAGCCCCCTTGTACCAGCTCCAACACCAAATGCGTACAATTCAGTGTACCTATTGCATAAAAGGGAAACTGCCCCACTTACCTACCAGAGAACTATTAACCAGATGCCTTTGTTTAACATTTCCCAAGGAGCACCCAGACACAGTTTAGAGGCACTATAGCATGCATCTAGTTACCCTTTCAAATCCTTCATGCATGTATGTGTCACCTCCCGGAAGGACTTTCTGCAGCTCTTCTAGTCCCTGGCGTATCTGTTCCCTGAAATGAATTCAGATGGATTGTTAGATCCAAGATCAAATTTATCAGGAGTTGATATCCAGGTGAAGACATGCATGACAGAACCAGATACAGAGCAGGGAAAAAAAAGACATAACCCAATGTTTATATAGACTAAGGTAATGTCTGGGGAGATACCTTTCTGAGGATGTGGAAAATAGAGCAGATGTGTTCTGAGTGTTCCCACAGCCTGGGGAAAGCAACACAACAGCAGCATCTCCTAAGTCAATATCCACACATTTCTTTCTAAACAAATATTCCCTGTGTAACCCTGGTGAAACTTCTGATGCAGAAGCAGAGCAACTGACTTGCACCTGGCTCACTTTCCTCACTTATGCTTGCTGACTTCACTCTACAAATGTAATCAAACATCCACAAAAAATGACACAATCTCAAACCATCCTGGCAACTCCAGTTTATTTGGACATTACACCTTCGGCTCCTGTTCAAATAAAGTTGAAGATTAAAGCCTTTCCCAATAGCTCATTATGATTCAGTGTATCTGTTAATTTCTTTAGAAACCCCAGGCACAGTGACAGATCAACTGCAGGCTAAATGGGGCAGGCACCCATTTGTTGTTCCACTGAGCTGCAGACACCAAACTCAGGAAGCCAAGTACAGGCCAGACATCTTTAATACCAAGATAAAACCCTGCAATGTGTGGGGTGTCTCTCTGAGCAAACTATACAATCTCCATGGGAAACAGATTCAGTCACTGCATGCAGGACCACACTGACATTGCAAGACTGAATGCCAGAAGTGAGTTTTGTCCCTGCATATTTTAACTACTTCAGAAAATCCAGTTTGTGTGATCATCACACACTCTATCTCACATTCGTGAGGCTGACTGCAGCAGCGCATTAACATTTGCCAGTCTACAGAGCAGTAACTCCCACAGGAAGAAAAGAGTATCTGCTTTTGCAATAGGTTGAATTATCAAACATTCAAGAACTCATTCAGTACCTGCAATGTCCCAAACTAGTTAGACGCTGAGCTGTACATCACAGGTGGTCTAGGGGCAGATACTTTCTCCATTCAACTACCCATGCGCATACCAAGCCAAAGCTGAATATAAAAATCCTGTGATCAGAACTATTTTTCAAAGGGGAACACTGAAATTTTAAAATACACAGCAAAGGTCTTTAAAATATGTCAGTCCAGTCCCATTAGATGCACAGAGGTTTTCCAAAAGGGATGCTAAGCACCCTCAATCTTCACATTCAGACACCGATACCCCACATGGAAGCACGGGCAGAGTAGAAAAGGTTTTTTCAATACTCCAGCTTCCCTATTAAGAAAGGCCAGTGTTAATTAAAGGACGAGCATGAAGCCCATACCTTGTTTGTCAGTCCTCCAATAAAAAACAGCAGCTCTCCAGTCAGGTGGCTTTTAGACTAATACCAAATCAATATCCTGTTCCCAGTCAACATTTCTAGGACGCCTGGATAAATATGAAATACATTTCCACATGGGGAACACTTAAGTCTCATCATTTAGAGCCTTAACAGACTAGAGATCTTTGCAATGGCTGTGCTTACCAGGTGGGAGACAGAAAGGGGCAGGGAACAGGTTCTCCTCTGGCACCGAGTTAGATGTGGTTCATTCTCTTTATACTTATTGTTGCAGTAAGAGACAAGAGATGCTTAGGATGGCTGGGTTTAATGACATTTTTCAAGGCTGGTATGTATGTGGACTGCTCTTCAGGAAAGCGGCCAGTTTCCTATTCATTCCTCTATAGTAGCTGCTCTGGTATGCAATTTCATAGACATGCAATATGTAAAACACATGCTGACTTATACAGTCTTCACATGCATTACATATATTTTTGCTCCACGTGGCAATGAAGTTAACAGAGGAAGCAAGAGTGATTAAAAGACCTCATCCAGCTCTCCCTGAAGACAGGGTTTAAAAAAAAAAAAAGTCCATAGATTTTACTGGGACTAACTTGGGGATCTACAAGATCATGCTTCGGAAACACGGCAATCAAACTGTCATTGCCAAAAAATATACACACTTGCAATCCATCCTAAACACTGTTTGCCTATAACATACCTTCAGACCCCCAAAGAAATCATGTTCACCTCTACCTGAAGAGTATGGGTGTCACCTATGGCTTTCAAGTTTGTTTTTATGGGAAGGAAGTTTCAACTGTTTGAAACATCCTTAGGGAGTTTCTTCTGCAAAGGCAATAAGGCTCTTGTTCTCTGACAAAAGCCTGAAAATCTGTGGAAGGCAGACTCCTTCAATGAAAGCAGTTTGAGTTAAAACCCTAATTGCTGACAGGAAGACATTTAGAAGTTAAAAGTAAGAAGGCAACCTCTGCCTTAAGAGGCCTTAATGCATTCTAGCAGAATGAGTGTCATATGTGAAAATGGGCAGGTGATTCAAACAATTAAATTGAGAAGCACAAAGGTGTCACAACGCTGCTCACAGTGGACTGGAAATCACTGAACAAGGAAGGTGAAGGAAGCTACGACAAGGACACAAAAGCTGCTGTGCACCTTTAAATCTCTTCTTACCTGTCTTCTGTTAACCTCATTAGAATTGTCCCTCTAGTTGAAAAAACAATGAAGGACATCCTCAGCTGAGGGCTGGAGAAGGAGAGAAAAAAAAGTAAGTTATTCTGGTGGTCCAGACCAGAGCTTACTGTTTGTGTAACGTCAAATGCACAGGGCGCTCTGACTGCTACCTTGATTATACAGGATGAAAGACAGGACTAAGCAGCAAAAGGTGTTTTGCCCTGGGCCTTCCTAGTGAAGGCAAACCATGAGGAATCCTTCTAAAAGATCTAAGTAGCACTTGCATCATGACCTTAGGATTGCTAAAGCAAGAAAGGCTTAAGAGCATCCTGGTATCACCATGGAGACGAAGGAAGGCTAATTATGTTTATCACACCACATCCCACCCACTGGCCTGGGGGATTTTTCATCCAGTCTCAAGGCATTCAGTGCCTGAAAGCTACAGCCTCAGGCCTCTCCCTGCAGACCCAAACTTCTGTACCTCAGATAGCAGCCAGCCATCTCAGAAAGGAGAGGATTCCTTCTCCACAAAATACGATTTGATCCATGGAAGTCAGGTAGGAAAAAAGGAAACAATTAGCTTATCTACTCCTATTTTCTGCATGACGGAAATCTGGGGAAAAGCAGTTGATGGGATGATCTGAGAAAAGCATTAAGAACTCTCTCTCCACCAGGTCCCCTGGTGGAAAGCAGCATGTGCTACTTGACTGCGACTGAGAGCATGTCTCCTAGCCACTGGCACACACCCACCTCCTCATTTGGTCATCTGCAAAGCAGCGCTTCTTACCTTATGAACTTGCGGGCCAAGTGTTCCACAAAATGATATATTTCATTCCAATGGTGCAGGACACTTCCTGACCTAGGGAAACAATTATTACAGGAGATATTAGTTTAATTGCTGCTGTTGTAGTTTTCCCAGCCTAATGTTTTGTTACACATTGCTCAGCTCATTCGGTTTTATTTTGTTTAACACTCACTGTCCATATTATTCCTTTAAAGAGATATTAAACCATAAATGACATTTCCTACTTAACTTTGAAAAGCAAGAATAATTTACACTCCATGCAAGTGTTTGAGGCTACACTTGGCAATAACATATGGCAGTTACACTAGACCTCTAGCACAGCCTTACACAAATAAACCCTGTGTGAGTGAAGACCTGTCTCTCTGCAGAGTATTTTAGATTAATTCCACCAACTCACTTGCCATACCATTATGCAGAGCTTTTAGCTCAAGTGTATTTTGAGAATAAAATGCAGTTGGAGGAACAGATTATTAAACTCCTCTAGCATTTCCACTGTGCTAGAGACTATGAAAAGTAAAACACTCTAGGTCCACATCTCAACTGTTCTGGCTAATTCTTTCACACCTCAGTTAAAGGCAAAATAAACTAATTTTGCTCCTCGGGAAAATAAACCATGGACTATAACAGGATCAGATTATTCTTCTTTATGTTGTAAGAACCAGGAAAAAATTAGGTTAACCAGAATCTTTCAGCACTAAATGCCCCTTCTGGCATAAACACTTCTATGAACACTGGAATATTAATATTGGAAAAAAAAAATTCCTTCCTAGAGTTGGAAAATAAATGTGATATGTCATCACTTATTTAATTCATTGACTGCAATTAAAAATATTTATAGGGGAAATAACCATTCCAGCTTTAATAGAAACTTCATTGATCTGTGGCCTGAGGAAGAAAAGATGAACATCTGAGAAGATATTTTTTCACTTCACAGAAAGAAAAGGCATCTGACCTGACTCTGTTCTACCTTAGATCTGAGAATGCAAATGAATAGCCCTGAACAGATTCACCCAAGTACTGCACACCTGGTATAGCCAACCCCAGCCTGGCTGCAAACAGCATTACTTCACTTCCTAGCAGCACAACAAGCATTCAAACCACATTGTGCAGGTCATACAAATTTCCTTCCCTATTCTCTCCACACCTGGTTTTCATTTACAGCCATTCAGTAAAATCCTTGGCCTTACCCACTTGCTCCATGATACCTTAAGCCATTCTTTCTCTATATGACCCCAATATGTCCAAAGGCAACATCAGATGACATGCGATGAGGACCCTTGCACAGGTACAAGAGCATATGATCCATCCGGAAAAACAACGAATGCTCTGGCTCTCGTTGCACAAAGGACCTGATGCCAAACGCGCCTCTTTAAAGATAGCCTTACAGGCAGCCCTGTTTTGTCCATGATTGTAAGGGACAGATTGCAGAGGAGACTTGATCATAAGCAAATGCTGACAGTGCTGGACCACTTCTTGGCTGTCTTCCCTTTCATCAGACCAGGACTTTAAATCATAACTTGTTCTCCATGCAACTGTGTATCAGAGAGGACCAAAGAAACACCAGTAGCAAGGGTCTTGATAAACTAATTAAGCCACACAGACAGTGGGAAATTTGGTGTCTTATAACAGATGAAGGGCAAGGTATGTCAGGACTTGCTCTCAGATGAGAAACTTAACCCCCACTGCATCCAAAGTGCAAACTGGTAGAACAGAGACACACAAAGCTCAACCCCAGGTGCAAATTCCTCTCAGATGGATGGAATAACTCTGAGACCTGGAATATGAGAGGCACTCCAGTCCCATCAATGCCAAATAGCCCAAATCATTTCCGAGAACTGGCCTGGAAAATAAATATTTATTGTCTTTATATGGTGAGGCAAAAAAGAAACACTTGACTTTATAGAAATGGTTACATCAGTCTCCAGAAGACACATGAAGCCAAGGCTTTGTTAACCATCAAACAACTACTATGTCCGGTGAAATGTATGCTGCTTTAGACCATATATCCACCTCTCAATAAAAGTGCACCTCATTAAAGTTTCACATGTCTTCTGAACCATCTGGTGGTAGCAGACACATGAAGTTAAGACCCTTTCACAAGTATAGCCTAACAACCTTCTCCGAGCCATCAGACAAGACAACTATACTATACTTAAGGGAAATACTTAATATATACTTAAGGGAAAACTTAGCGCTCAGCCTCCCCCAACACAGAAGCTCTAGCTAGTCCCCACTTACAACAGGACACTGCCCTGGAAGCTGCGTTAGCCTTTAAAGGTACCGTTACTTCTTCCCCTTCATTATAAGCCTCTGAACAAAAGCTGATCATCACTTAAAATGACTATTGCAGCAAGGCAGCTGGGAATGAGATCCAGCCACAGAGCACATAAGGTATGTAGGTCGTCATCTAAAACTCCTGTCATTTTCCATGGTCTGAGAAGTCATGCATTTTTTGAAAACAGCATTTGCCAGAATAAAGGTTAAAAACCAATAGTTCGGTTCAATAATGTGCCAGCCAATAGCACATCCTGTTTAAGTGTTTGCCTTTGCAACTGTTGTTCTGCTGGTCTCAAATTGTTTGAGCAGTTTTTCCAGGTAAACAGTGCTTTTTAATTCTTCACACAAGTATTGCTTCACCTTCTGCAGCACCTCCTCCCCTTCATCATCCTCGCTCTGTTCTCCCACCAACAGTCCCATCTTTATGCCCTCTGGAACAAAACTCCAAGCATCTGAAGTTACAGCTCTTTTTCTGTGAAACCTTCCCACACATCTATTAACACACAAGAGGAACAACCTGAAGTTCAAGAGCAGCAGAATGTTAAATGTCTATTTTAAGGAAACTTCTTACCATTGCTACAATCATAAAAACAAACCCACTCTAACCCACAAAAGAAGGACAGTTTCTGCTTTCAGTTCCAAAGGCACTGAAATGGGGCAGTTGGAATAGTCTACAAGCCATTTATTCCTCATCTCTACCAAAGCAAGCTATAAAAGGGTCCCAAAATAAAGGCTCACACTTTTGCTGACCATACGCCGGTCCCTCTAGCACAGCAAGTTTTCCATCTGCAGCTAGACAGCTTGCAGTCTACTTGCAGTTAATTTCTCCATCTAGTCAAGCCCAGGTGTCAGTGGCTATAAATGCCCAGGTCTGCATTTAGAAAAAAGTACACCTCTAATACATGCAATACATCTTCTGAAACACACTTTAGACTTGTTACAGTCTTCACTTGGCATTAAATGGACAAAACCAATAAAACTAACCCTTCTGCAGTCAATAGGAGGTTTACAAAACCAGCATTAGCTTACAGATTTTGGCTGTGTTATTAAGAAGCCCCACAGTAAAAGACACTTGTCACTTGTAAGCTAAGGCAGGCCAAGGCCAAGAACTCTTAGTGGGATGAGTATTTCTAAAGCCTAACTGTAAGACAATAAAAGCCAAATTTAAAATTGTTACCTCTTCATATTCCCAAAGAGAAACAAGATGATCAGCAAGCCAACACTCTGCAGCTGAATGGTTGATGCTATAAACTTGCAATTTAAGAAAAGCTCATCCTGAGGATGCCAAATTCTCTTGCTGGAGAAAAGCCCAATAAGTGGAAATTAAGACTAAACCATTATGCCTTTAACAAGAGAATGATACATTCCGTGGTCAGCTGTGCTGGAATTTTGTACATCTAAACTAAATCCAAGGGTGAGGGAGAATCAGTCGTCCAGTGGTTCCAGACACAGAAAGCCACAATCTGGCTAAACCCTGCCCTCCAGCCGTTGCTTTTCTCCTACTCACTGTGACAAGATGCACTAACCCAAAGCAGCAGCAACTCAAACCTCCTTACAGTTGGACTTTCTTGTACTTTTCAGACTCCTTATTTCCATTTCTGACACTGCACCTTCTCAGAATACCCATGGCTTTATTTAATTCACAAACTAGAAGAAAACAGAATCGAGCCCATAAACTCTAACACACAGACTTCACACCAGTTATGTGCACTGCAGCTGACAGAACATAAAGACACCTGATGCAGAGACTGATGTTGATCCAAATTCTCCTTAAACTTCCACAGTTTTGGACCAACTTCAAGAAGTCTCATAGCTGTCAGAGGTGGCATTGACCCAAGAAGTTTTGCAGCATGTTTTTACTGAGCTCTTTAAAAATAATACAAATGAGCCAAAAAAGTGTCCTTTGTCTTTCCAAATACTCCAGGAGCAATTCTGAAAACACTACTTAACACAAAGATGTTAGAGAGGTGATGCAATTCTTTGAGAAACACTACTATCTTGTGCCACACTTCACATGAGGCAGCTCACCAGAGATACTGTTTAACATTTGAGATTACAGGGTCTACAGAGTTCCAGTTCAGAGCACGATAAGCCTCTAAGCCCAAAAAGGACATTCTTCTCTTCCTGATTGGCAGGGGATACGTAAAAAAACAAATAACAAGCAAGTAACCATGGACTGATTTTACATCAAACAGTAGATAAAATGCAGAGTCCTGCAGGCACACACTTAATCCTGGATGTAAGGCAGCTCCCACCCACCCCTTTTACCAAGGAACAGTTAACCTTAGATTCACCACTGGTTAAAAGCACGTACACAGGTCTTGATGAGCAAGAATTTCACATATTAACTTACCTCATTGCAATTGCATGCCTACAACAGGCTTAGAAGTGAATTACATTCCTTCAGGCAACAAGAAAAAGACACAAGAATGCGCAAATTCCTCCACACTACCTTGCTAGCATCCCTCAACCCTCATGCTAAACCAAAGAAAAACTATGCCTCTGTATACTTGCAGCCCCCTGCCATCCAAACCAAGTGCACACATTGCTCTGGATTCAGGCCTGCGATTCCAGAAAAACAATCAAGGAATCACTGACTAGGTCAGTGAAGATCAGAGATGATTTTGAATCTGTTTCTGCAGACACTCAATTTTACCATTGCCTACTAAAGGCTTCTATTTCTTCAGATTAGAGCAACTAGAATATTATTCAGCCCTGTAAGGGTCCTGTGGTTTTGCTCTGTTGGAGGGCTCACGTTTCCCAGGGGAAGAGCCACCACTACTGGAAGCAGTTCACACAGGTCAGTCTCCCTGCCTGGTGATGCAGATATCTGCCTGCCCTATAATCTTCCACACCCTGAGTGTAAATCTGGCTGTAGTCCCACTTAAGTCATGGTAACTACAGCTACTAAAGCTAGATTCAAAGAAACAGCTATTAGCTTCTCTAGAGCAGGAGTTTCACTTCAATACAACTGGTTAAAAATAGATCAGCTGTCTGGCTGAATAACGAAGGGATCACAGGAAACAGCTTGGATTACTTGTTTCATTTTGCCAAGGATCTTTTAGAGCCAAATTTTCTTTCAGACATGTACAGTTCCTTGCATGTTTTCTGCACATGGGTATAAAATGCCTACTATTTGCACACAACAGGCAAGAGCATAGGAAATAACACCTTTGACATACAGACGATACAGCAAGAGAGTACTGAGAAGACTTACTCACTGTTATTCCTTCCTCCCTACCTGCAAATAAATTAATCTTGGGAGCTGACTCTTCCTAATTATCCAACTGTGCGTGTGTGGGGTGTTTACACACTACAGCACTAGATACCATGTCAGTCAGGGGGTGGGCCACAGCCTTCATTAATTATTCTAAAAATATCATCCCTGTGACTAACTGGACAACATCAGCAAAAACAAATGTTTGCTTTATGTTTATCAACTTCTCACTGCTTCCTCATTCTTCCTTCTTAATGAAGGCCCTATATCTTACCTCATATCCGGACCATAAATTCTTTGGCACCATCTTCTGCCGTCTGTTTTGCTACCATTCAGTCTACGGGAGCCTCAATCCACAAAACCCCTCAGCACCACGGTAACACAAAAGGACATGCCATCTAGGACCAGCTCTCTCAACAATTCTGCCAAGATAAGCAGGTCTTACCTTCCACAACACTGGGCTTACGTTCATATGACCTCCACTTTGAGATGATCAGCGCCCTGCGTGACTAGATCCTGCATATAACCTAAATAGCAAATAGCATACAACTGTACTCTAAATAGCATACAGCTTGAGTTGTAGCCCTCTCCACCTTTTGATTACCCTACAATTCCTTCAGCAGCTCTGAATTTCAAGTTAGGTGTTTGCATGTGTAACACTTTTTGTCCTTTCAGGTTTGCTGCATGTCGAGCAACGATTCTCAAGAGAGCTGGCAAACCTTAGTTTCCTCCAAAGTTGGACCACTGCACTAACAACAGCGTGACAACTTCAGTTTTACTTGGCAAGGAGTTTGCCCAACTCAGACCGCAGTCCTCCGGGGTGTCTTTGCATCACTTTTGGAACATAACTCTGCTAGCCTGAGGTCCAACGGTCACAGCATGAGAGGCCTTCTCTATTGCTACCTAAGCTGTGTGAGAACTCTTGGGAGTGATACAAGACATGCAAGTGCACACACAGAGATGAAGGATGATATTGGAACCTAGCAAGCATATCTGGTATCACTCAAGCTTTTGTTCTGTTTGTGACATGCGCATCAAGGCGTAGCATGACAGGATTATTTCTGAATGGCTGAATACTGGATTTTCTTGTCCTTCATGACCATGAGAAATGGGAGATTTGCTTCAGATCCTCTGAGCATGCCATCTGCAGGGAGTCATGTCTCCAGCTGTCTGCAGACAGCCGGAGGAAACCTGGTTTCCCTTGAAGAGCCGACACAGCAAGTTTGCAGGAGTCTCCTAAGGAGAATGTTGCAGGAAGCAAGAGCATCATTTCATGAGAACCGCCTGTAACACATGCCCTTTCCCAGTGGGTTACGTGTTCACTTTGAAAGGCTTCTTGTGGTCAGAAGCATGCTTCAAGAGCCAGCGCTGTGACAAGGACTGCGTATAGCGCAGCAGCTGGAACACATCCAATGGGCAGCACGCATACAGGGTGCTAAATGGACTTAAGCAGTCACTAAATCCAACCAGGCACTGAGGCAAAAGGGTCAGTAGAGGGCTCTAGCACTGGTGACTTCCAGGGCTGTGTTTGTTGTTTTCACATTACTCCTTTGATCCCAGAAAGTAGGTTGCTTAATATTTTAATGGCTTTCTTCCACCATTGAAATTAACATTTCATGTTTCAGAATTCAAAATCTCTTGTGCTTCAGTGTCCTTCATCACTTTCAAGAACTTTAAACATTTCTAGAGCTAGTTCAAAGAAAAGCAGTGAGCCCTGAATCTATTATTGTCATTTCATAGTTTGCCTGAAGGCCTCTATAGGCATCACCTCTCTCTGCTTTCAGGGCTTCAGAAGCATTTTTGAAAACATTCTCTAAACAATTAGAAGGTAGAAAACCCAGGCTAAATAAGACTCATGTTTTTTAGAACTTCAGCTTAGCACCTGAGGAAAGAAAGAAAGTTTTAAACATAAAGGATACAGGGTAACCTACTCCACCACAGTAAGTCTCTCATCAGCCTCCTCAAAGGCTAAATGATCGGGTCTGTGGCATGTTGTACACACTAGTAGTTTAAACACCATAACTCTTCTCCAAATTCCACTGGAGACCAAGGACATTTTTACATCAGACCCTGCTCATTTCTGCACCAGAAAAATCCCAGAAATAGGAATCCTGCAACTGTCAAAGCAGGATTTTTTGTTGGATACCTTGATACACTGAGGTAAGCCTGCCTACTTTAAAGTTTGTGCCGAGCTTCATATTTCCACCCAAATTCATAATCCCTTGAGGAAGCCTGGAAAGTTGTGTCTTTTAGTAAGAGGACAGCTCAGAACTTGAAATAAGTGGCTGTTAAAATTACATTAGCTCCAAGGTATAACACAGCACATCCATCAGATTTGAGAAAACCTTCAATTCTGCTTCAACTTTCAGGGAAATGCAGTTTGCAAAAGCTATCTGCAGAACAAATCATGTTCTGGAGGGTTTTTTTTCATATGTAGCAATAAAAGCATTCCAACTAATAACTGAACAGCCAAAGCAACAAAACGCATTAGACAGGTTGATCTTTCCACTGAATAAAATAAAAACAATAAAAATCATTCCCCTGGAGCATTAGGACAACTAGCATACTAAGATATCCAGTGTCTCAGTCTTACATTTTACCCAGTGTTTTGTAATAAAGTGTTATGTAATTCCAAGTCATTTGTACTAATGGAATGTGGGAGCTACTGCAAAACACTCAAGAGGATCAGTCAGAAAGCTTCATCCGTGAGCACTTCTGGCAACTTACAAATACTTTCCTGTCTTTGAAATTTATGGTTAATAATGTCAGTACCATGGCTCTGGCATGCATATTCTCCAGTATTTCCAAAGCTTTGGTTCAAAATAACTATTCTTAATCAAGAAAATTAGGAGAATCATTTTAGCTAGTACTTTTTTTATACTTTTTTGTAAATTGTTGTATTGCTTCACTATGAAGCTTTCCAAAGCTCAGCACGTATCTATTTCACATTGCTCCATCTACAATATGAAGGCCTGTAAAAGAGGCAAACTTACCAGTGCCAAGAAGATGACACTATCACAACTGGTGATGAAAAACTGAGGTAGGAAGTTATCTTCAGTATAAACAGTTATGCAGTCAAAATATGCATTTGATTAACAGGAAACAAAGAAAATGTGACTCAGCATAGAGAAAATAAAGTTCTCTTTAAATAAGGCGCTCTAGCTATTTTCCATCACGATGGTCAAAATAGGACCCTTTCAAAGGGAGTAGAGCCCGGTCTTTACCTGCAAAGTTGCTGCTCTAGAATCTTCAGAGCTAAGGAGCAAGCAGTACAGAAGTAGACCTCCAGGCAGGCGAGCTTTTCCTCCACGTTTTCAGCTACAGAATTAATGCCTGCAAAAATAACTCTCCAACCCCTGCTTTCATAAGTGCCTCAACCTTCACAGCTCATAGTGAAATCAGAGGTGACTGGGGTGCTGCCCTTCTCCCAACCACTCTTTTAAGAAACTACAGGGCAGGTACACAATAAAGTTTCTATATCAGCCACAGCAAAATTTATAACTATTTGATTTACAGAGCACAATGGGATTATATACTAGACCTACCAAAGAAGTTACAATAAAAAAAATGAATCCAGAATAGTAAGGAGTTTCGCAGGTCCCTTGGGGACACAGTGATTTCTACAAAACCAAATTCCAAAGAAAACCTCCTCGGTATCAGCATATGTCATTCCAGTTCATGCCTACAGAAAGATTTCTTTGAAAAAGAACAGAGTAGAACTGACTTACTTGTCTAGAATGAAATACAAATCAAATCCTCCGTAACAGGCAGGACCACCGTTCTCTCTCTTTCCACCTTGTCCATCACAGGCTAGCATAAAAGTTGCTAGGAAGAGCCATTTGAAGCCAAATCTTAAGATGCTTTCCTTTGCAATGGCCATTATATCCAGAGAGGAGGAGAAAAAGAAATCTCTTCTTCCAAGGCTCCTTTATTTCACAGGTTTCTCCACAAAAGCCATTCAATGACCTTTAAATGTGTGTATATATATTTTTTTTTTATTCCTTAAAACTCCACTTGCAACAGCTGTCCTCGAGAATTGCAAGACTTTCCCCCTTGTTTCCCTTGCACTTCTGTTTCTTGGTTTCAGATTTCAAGATGCACAATACTGTATTTCACTTTTTTTTTTTAAAGGGACTTGACCCTCAGTCTCACTTGCAGCTCTCTGAAAGCAGCACCATTGTTTTGCAAGAGAAGGAGCAGCCTCCTAACAAATCTTGCTTTGTCACAGACTTCAGAAAATACAGGGAGGGTTTGAGGTTCCCCCCCCCCCCCCCTTAATTATTATTCTTGCTATTAAGGATGGTAAGTTTTATTTCTCCTTGGCAAAAAAAGCTCAGAGAATGCCACCTTGTGGCGAAAACTCAAGCTGACTGGAGCCTCTGGTTTCAAGCCTATTATTTGCGCACTGAGCATACCCCTTACCACAGCAGCTTTAGATATGAGCACAGAAGTGGTTTGCGTCCAGCAGTCACGAAGCACTGTGCAGAAACACCTTTGTTTCCCCACATAGGCAACATCTGCGTTTAAAGACCTTAAGAACCTGGAGTAGCTTCACAAAACTTAAAGTGACAAGCCACACCAGGTTTCATCCCTTGTACTTCCTCAGTCCCGAGAAGTATCAAGCAACATCTGTGCCTATGGAACAGGCTTCCCCTTCTTAACATCCTTGGCAAACTCATTTCAGCCACTAGAGTCTAAACCCTCCCTCTTCCAAGAAAACTTGCTGGAAAATGTAACTTCAGCTACACTTGCATTTTCTGTCTCCTTCCACAAACAGCACCACAAGCTCTAAAACCTGAGCAGGACCGCTCAAAAGCAAGAGCGTTCCCCAGTCAGAACAGCCCCCTATGCCAGCAAAAGCTAAAATAGAGCTTCCAGGAGCAGGGGCTCCTAGCCTTCCCTCTCCAATCCTCTCAGGCTATAGTAACCCACCTGTTCTCCCAGTACTAACTGCTGATTAGCCAAGCAGCTTCAGGTCTTGCATCAAGCGTGGGAGGACCAGGTCAGGTTTCTGACAGGGGATGCAAGTGCACTTGAGTCAGGCTTTTAAGCTGTTCTTCATTGCTTAAAGAGTTAAATTTGTCTTTAAAAAATTCTTAGCAAAAGCAAACAATCTGAGGGACCACCAGGACAAGCAACAGGATAGATTTCAAGGGATAACACCCAACAGCATTGTAACAGACTTTTGACAGGAGTGAAAACATCTGGGTTACAAAGTAGTCAGGCACCTTGCTGCATTGATGATTAAAACTTTGGGAATGTTCTCTCTCCCACACCTGGCTATGCTCAACAAATACACCAGCTCCATCACCTCTAATGGGGATAATACATGAGCAAATGGTACCTCCTGCTGCCAAATCCTGATCAGACCTGAAGGAAGTGGAGCTCTCTTGGAAGTAAAAACTTCTCTAGTGCTAGAACTGTCTGGAGCCTAGAACTTCTCTAGACAGGAGCAGAACCAGGTGTTTTGTAGATGGATATTTTGAGCTTCCATACCTAAAGTCAAGGGGAGTTGGGAGTGTTATCTCTTATTTTTGTCTCTTAGTCTGGAAGGAGAGCAGTAACACAGCTCATTACTACACAGGCAAAAGATCTATGTCAGGGTACCAGGCTTTCTACAACAAACAGAAACAAGGCACAATGTCAGAAATGTGTATGAGAGCCTTTTGCTGAGGTAGCTGTGATACTGCCCAAGCTGAGGGTGAGCACCTGCACCTGCCCCCACGTTTTGCCTGTCCAAGGCAGGTGCTCCTTTTGGGTAGTTGTGAAAAAGAGGAGGAACTGCTACCTGCTGGTCTGCGCATCTCAGTGCTTCAATCCTGTGAGAGGAGGCTGCTGGGAAATATCAAAGTGCAGAGCTGTAGTTCCTGTAGCTAGCATAGGTGTGCTGGGTAAGCAAGTAGCATTTTGGGGATTTTAAAGTTTCATGTAGATGCTCTGGAACAAATCTATTTCTAGTTATGAAGCCTGTATTGCACAAATCATGGGATCATGCACAGAGAGTTTTGTGTGTGTATTTGAACATTGTACTGCCCTAAGGAAGGGGATGAGGCTACTCAGTGGATTTTTTTTTTTATGTTTTTAAAAGAAAATTAGCTGAATGGAGGATGTAAAAATAGGAAGGGTAGTAGAAAAGCTTCCTCTCAGGGACTGATGTGCTGTTTTTGAGAAATCCTGGAAAACTACTTAGGGCCAGCTTCTGACCTGAGGTACAGCTAGGGCTCCTGCCACAGCCAGGTGAAGTACCTTCTTGTCACTCGCTTATGACCTGTGTCTGCCTAAAGATTAAAAGTAGAAACATAACTTATTTCATTTGTCTCTGATTGGCCTGGAGATGAACAAATATGTAGAGTTTTAAAGAAAAAAAAGAAAAAAAACCTGTACCTCAGAAAAATAACTCTGGCCTGAAGCTAGCAGAGAGAAAGGAGGGGGAATGCAGGCGGAGATCAGATTCTCTGGGTAGCTGTGGATTCAGGCTGACAGAAGGCCCAGGAAAGCTTGGGGAAAAGCCAAGGAATGAGGCATCAGCTGAAGCTTAGAGCACTCTGAGATAGAGGGAGCTGCTGACAAAGTGAAACACCATGCTTTGTGCTGGAAATCTGACTTTCTTCGGGGCTAGTTCTCTTCATACGCCTATCCTAAGAATGTGTCTTTTTGTTTATGATCTGGTAATAGCAGTGTCAACACTCTGAGAAAAGTAGCTCCATAATAGGAAGCTCATCTGAGACACAGAAGCGGGTGTTGGAATTTCTGTTGGTCCCTCCCTCACTAAAAATTCTAGAAACAAAAACATTATGAAGGCTATAGCTTTGTGTGAATGACTGAGCAGTTCTTGGAGAGCCTGGGTGTGTTGCATTCTTTGTGTGAAAGAGATAAGTAAGGTGTGTTAATTGCATATAGTAGTTCAATGGTTAATTAAGCTCCAGCTGATGCCCTTAGTGTGTGAATAAAATTTGCATATGTAAATGAAGGGGGAAGTGGCATCAGCAGGTTTACTTGTTTTATCATCTACTCCCTTATATGTATCTATGGGACCTTTTCTGAAACTCACAGCTTGGAAGAAGCTGGTTCTGTCAGTCTGTGGGAAGAGTGCTGTTGCTGATAGGTGAGAGAGAACATGGCAATACCGTGTGGGTTTTGTGAGCACTCGCTGGGGTGTCATGGGGGGTGGTTCCCTTTGGCTTACAAGTGTCTGGCCTCTGCAGTGGATAATGGCTTCTGTCAAGATCTCAAAATCATGTTCCCTGGTTTTCATGGCACTTCAGAAAGCTGTTACAGCAGTCTGCATGGATAACCAAGATGTAACAAATTGCCTATGCTGACCAATATTGTTAACACAAATATATCAACACTGCACAGGAATTACTTTCCTGCCTTCACTGTAGACATGTCCTTAAATTCACTGGCCGTATCTCCAAATGGTGTAACTCAGCACAGCTCTGCCAGTATCAGCAGAGATACGCTGTCCTACGTGGTGTAGGCCAACAGGCTTCTCTGGGTAGGAGTTGTGTGCCTTTACACTTCAGCTGCACAGCACGTACCTCGAGGCTGACACCCAGTGGCCAAGGAGGCGTTTTTCCTTCCCTGGATTGCTCTAATTTTTCAAGGGATCAAGCAACTTCCGGGTCTCTCACTCTTATCTGACTTTACTCTGTTTTGATTTTATTTGCCCCTGCTGTAAGATGTAAAGCTGTATTGCATTATTTTTCTGGTGATTAGAGTTCATTCCACTAGCTTTTTTAACAAGGGCTGCTAACTCTGCATGTGTATGTAACTTCTTCCTGAAGAGGAGTATTTGGTTAGGTATACAGATGAAAATATATACCAGCTACAGTGAAGAAAAATAACTATCCCAGCTAAACCCATGACAGCTTGTCATGTATTAAATAAAATAGGAGAAAATATGGTATAGGGAATAATTCTGCCATAATCTAAGAAGGCCACGCAGTTGCTTTCCGAGTCTTGTTTTTTAATTTCTGCCTAAACCTGCCTAGGAGCAGGGGGTGCAGTCAGATGAGCTGTTGCCCACTTTGGTTAGTGCTGTAGGAAATAAGGTTGTGTAATAAGGCTTTTGTTGGCCTTTAACCATTTCCAAGCTCTCTGACAGGGCTAGAGCATCCTTGGAGCACCTCTGCAACTGGCTTTATTACATTCACGTATAGCCAGACAAAATTCAGCCCAGTTTGCTCAAAGGGGCATCTATCATTAGTGGTATCTCTCTTTCTAATTGAATTTAGACAAAGATGATCAGCCTGGTTCCCACTGATCCTGAGTTTGGAGCAAATGTCAAGGAAATCATTAGGGGTTTCTGGTTTTCAGCATTTCTGAAAATTGGGTGGCTAAGTTTGACGTCCCTTCTTAAATAAAAGCACTCAGTTAAAAGTATTTTCTAAGAACCTGAGTTTAAAAGACTGAATGCTCTAATGACCAAGCCCAAACCACAGCACAGGTGTCCAGATTCTCAGTCCCCTGTGACTCACAAGGATGCAAACTCCAGACTCAGGTGTTCTCCTTAGGAGTCTGTTCAATTTGATCAGATATTTAGACAGCAGTAATTAACCCCTTGGAGACATTAAGGTGCATGAATCCTGAAACAATTAAGTCTAAGGTAACAATGACTATCTACAAACTTGCATCTAACTTTGAGCAAGTGACTATGCAAACAGCGCTGATGAAGCACTGTATGTTTAAATGAACGTTAGGATCTTCTGCAGTTTGGTTTCCACTGGTTTTAAGGCAAAAGGATAAGCACACATGCCCAGCAGGAGGGAGCAGAGCTGCATGGAATAAAAGATTCAGATTTACTGACTACATTTCACATAATCCTACAGGATTTAAAAATAAATCCAACAGTGCAGTAGGATTTGTGGTGTCTGACTTGCCCTTTTCAAAGTGCTGTAAACACAGAGAATGTGACAATTTATCTATGAGGCAAGGCATTGTATCTTAACTGACCCTGTTCCTCCCTGAAGACTTTCTTTGGAAGAGGTTAATTATACTGAGGTGTGCTGCAAACTGGAGTTTGGACTGGAGTGATAAATGGAAGACTTCTCCCTCTTTGGCTTGTGCTGTCAAATTATCCTTTTCCTAATCATGTTTACAGATCTCCTTTGACTGGGTATCGTCTACTGTCTTTATTACCGCACTTATTAGCAAGTGTTTTAGATTTTTATGGGACAAAATGCAGAAGGGTATATGCAGGGTGCAACTGTGGCTTTTTAAAATCCCAAATCATGGCATGCCAGACCCTGGGAAATGGCTTTGCAGACATCTGCCATGAACTGCTCTCTGCTGTTCAGTGTCACCTGCTGGACTACAGTCATTTTCTGCAGCGCTGGATGATGGTATGGGCTGAAGACTTGCAGTGAGGCTGTTCTTGCTGTATTTGTTCTTCAGAACTCTCATCCCAGCAGCATGAAGCAAACACGTACATATGCTGGGGGGGTGTGCTGGCAGGCCCAGGCTCTGGGCTGGGGTAACCAGACATAAAACAGCTCCACTTGATATCAAGCAATGAAGTTTCTATTGAAGCATCAGGTTTATTTAAGGCCTTGTCTTAACTCTGTTTCTTCAGGTCCCTTGTATTCTAGTTTTGCAGTAAGCATCACAGGTGCATTTTTGTTGCTGCTGAGAAGTTTCTTTGGTTTGTTAGGTGGCTGAAGCTTCCTTTCGTTTCACTCATGTACGTTTGGCATTAAAACACACTTACTACTACTAAAAAGTTTCTTTCTGGTCCCTACTGGAAAGGGAGTTAGAGAAATGCCAATAAGAAGGCAAAGTGGGGCATGACAAGAGCTGAAAGATTTTGTTAGGATACTGTATAATGACTAAAAATAAGTGAAAATCCCTCCTAAACTTTGATTCTTGTCTCTTTCTGTCATATTTAGCCTCAGCCTGAACAAAATGAGAACTGATGGTGTGTGAAGGAATTAAAAGAACTTGTGTAATACCAAAAAGGAACGAGATTAGCAGCAACACACTACTGTGTCTCTCTCCTCTGCTAGGACTGATGTGTGCTAATCCAGATAATTCCGATGCTTTTGCCTGAGATGTGCCTAAGTGAACTCTATATCCTTTCAAACTGCTACAGAAGTAAAGCCTCTGGGGATCGGTGACAGTAATAGAAACCGAGGGACACCACATGGCTGGTATGCTTAAATACAGACTTGTAGTCACCTGGATGACCCAGGGCATCCTGCCATTTCTGTTAGAACAGAGGAAATAACCAATCTTGATTTCCAAGTTTTGAGCGATAGGGACCTCGCCTTACTAAAGCTTTAGTGTTTAATGGCCCTACTCTTTTTTTAAAAATTATACTTTAATTTCCCTCTAAACTTCTCTACTTTCAAATGCGTGGGATTGGCTTCTTACTCTCTAATGTTTTGATTCTCCTCTATGACAGTGGCTTGACCATGGAAGAAATTTGGGGTTAGGTGTCCGCTGCGGGATGGGGGAGGGAAAAATTGTTGTTAGGTGACAACAGTCTAGGTAAATGCATCCTTCTAGTCCCCATTTTTTTTTAAAAAAAAAAAAAGGTAACTTTGTAACAGCAAGCTTCACGCTGGGTCAAAGTAGATAGGGGATTGTTTGTCTTTAGCCTAGAGCTGACAAATCTGACATAAACATTTTGTCAAATGCCCTCGTTAATTCAGCAGAAACATTACTGCATTCCTGGCTTGATTCATGTCAAATTATACTACTGGAAGATTGGACGTACAGAGAATCTGGGACTAGCTATCAGGAAAACACAAAGACTCTTTCTACATATGCCTGGCAGCGTAAATGGAATAAGTCTTTCATCTTCCTTTACAGTGCCATTGCTGCATTAAGGAAGGAAAACTAAGCCTGCTTTTTTTTGCATCTTTAAGGCTGAATTAGAGGCATATGGGAGGAGACATTTGGGAATCTTGCAATGTTTTATGTGGATCAATAACGGTGCTTATATTGTGTATACATCTTTGAAGCAAAGCTTCATCTACCTGAGTGTTCAATGTGATGCCTCTAGCCAGTCCATTTATGCTATGCGTTGGAAAACATGGAGGACTATATTTTAGGAACAGAAAAACTCTGTAAATCCTACAAATTAGACTGCTCTTCCCCTAAAAAAGGCAAACTTGTTGCGTCCTCCTTCTTTCTTTCTACCTTTCATGCGACGTGAATCAAGATTTTTAATGTGAGGCATCTTTCCTTGAGAAGGGAAAGGAAGGTCTTAACTCTGTATGCCTTATTTGTAATGTACAGACTCTGACACTCACCCACCTCCATGGGTGGTGTGCCCTATGTTAAGAGCAGGCTTTTGAAAGAGCACTGGAAGGGCTCAAAAGGGGTAGAAGAAGTACAATCAAAATATTTTTCTGGATGTCATCTTAGATGATAAAGGTAATGAAAAACTAGCCAGAGTTAATGCATGCTAAAGGTCTTTAATGGAAAGATGTGGTCATCAATTGATCTGTTTCAGCATCTGAATCATCAAGGAAACTCTCGAAAGAGGAGATGCCAGGGAAGAGCAGCATCGGGGTTGGCTTTGTGCAGCAGCTATCAAGCATCCACACTTGGTGCAAGAAAGGTAAGATTTTCAGGCCTTGATATTGCTGTAACAGTAGTTAAGGCCCAAAATTTGCAGGACGTCAAGTCTAGTGCATGATTCTTGGCTGGGTGTATACTGGGGTCCTTTAAAAACGAGAAAAGAAAAAAAAAAATTACCAGGAGGTAATACCTAAGATGGTGTTAAGTGATCTGTGCATTCATCAGGCAGCCCTGAATACCTGGCAATTGCACTGGCATTTTTAATCAAATTGAGTCATCTCAAGTACCAAAGCAATTATCAAAGCAAAGTGAGCAGCAAGTAGGTGGAAATGCTGCTGTGTCAGAATGCAACATCCTATGCCTGATCTGTAGAGCATTTTTCTCATGACAGGATTTGCAAACAATCGGCTTGCAGTAAGGCTCAGAGAGAGTACTTTGCTGGTGCTTCAGGATAACTCCTCTGTAAAACTGCCTTTATATATACTTAATAAGAATTTCTTTTTTTCCCTACAATACAAAGAACTCTATTGCAAGTGATCAAAATATGATTATGGCACCCACAGCAAGACAGCTGATTTATGCTAGTATCCATAGCAATAGCTGGCATTCTACAACAGTGTATTTTTATTGCTGTGAGCAGTGATGTTTTTAATAATTGCTGCAATAGAAATATTTTACATGTGTGAGTGAAAGATTCTTTTGTAGTCACCAAACACATCTTTAACTTGGAAAGGAATGATCACAAAGACATGCTATTTAATATTCTTTTTGTTTTCCAGCACAGAGGGACACTATTACTCTCTACACTGTCAGTATGTATTACTGTACATAATATGGTTATGCTAGTGCTAGTTAATAGGCCCTGTCAAGCTTTGATGTTATCGGAGAATGCTATAGAGTGCAGGTCATGAAACTCCTAGGTGATGGGATCGTTCCACCTCTGAAAAAACCTGCAGGGAACGATGCAACCTGGCTTAATATTGTGAAACAGAAGTGTTTGGTGGGATTCCTCGGTCAACATCAGCAATCTCTGAACTGAAGGATAGTGGTTCTTAGGATTACTCTTGTAACCAAGGTGGTGGGGAATTAAACAATATTGTGTGTTGTGAAACTCATAGCCATAGGAACCTCACCAGGTAGCTGCTGTTTTGTATTAAGAAACTAATAGAAACTGGATGAAAACAATTAAGAATCGAATAGAGGAGTTTCGTTTGAATCTTGTAACTCTAGGAACTGTATCTGTTAGTTATTGTATTTGTTAAGTTGTGTAAAACTAAGGAAACTTGCTATAGAAACCTGTTATGTACCAGTGATGCTGCTTGGAAACACCCTTACCCTTCCCATCTTGATTTGAATATCAAGAAATCAATTAGTAGTCATTAGTAGAAGCGACCAATGATTATTTTGGGATACGAATATTGATGAAGTCATATAATCAAAGAAACCAATCAATGTAAAGGTTTAAGTTAATAGTGAATATTGTATGTTAATAGCAAGCATTGTATGTAATTTTATGTTAAACAGCATGACTCGACAGAAAAAGGGTACAAAAACTGGTGGATTTTAATGCAAAGGGGAACAAGCTTGAGGAGGAGATATCCCCCGCGTTCCCAGCGCTGTGAATAAAGAATGCCTGCCTTTTAACACTACATTAGTGTTACGAGGTTTATTCCCGATTTCGGTGACACTCTTTTTCTTTACCTTGGCATTACAGATGAGGTCAATCTGCAAAATTCTGGGCCAACACTTAAGCCACCTTAAACTTTACTAAAAGGAGTAGTAAAGGTTTGGATCCGATCATTTATGGAAGTTATGGAAGGAACTCAACACTGTTCCAATCCTGATCTGCAGAGATACTGAACCCTTTCTGCAACTCCTTGAGGTTCTTGATTTGTGTCCATCTCTAGTTGGACCAGCAGCATTTCTGTATTAGTCCCCAAGGAAAAATAGACTGGTTAGTTACAGATGTCATTCATTTGCTTGCACTCACTGTGAACTCTGTAAGTCAACGTAGGTTGTGAGTCCTCTGCACATAGAGAAGATGTCTAGTCCGTAAGACTTGACGTCACGGATGGTTCTCTTGATGATGAATGTCATCTGCTTCTTAGTTGTCCTTGACCTTCCAGGATCTAAACATCAAATAACATCATTCAGCAAGATCAGTGCCTTGATCCATTTCATGCTATGTGTATTCCTATTTCTTGAATGATGACTCAGTGCTTGGTGCTTTACTCAAAACTGTAGTTAGTACAGTCTTTTGATCCACTGTGTGACTGTGGGACCATTAGCAAGCATTGAAGACAGCTCCTATGGCAGATCTTTCTTACGGGAGTCAAGGTGGAGGGAGGCTGAAGAGAACTGGAAACTCAGTTGAACAGCTGAACGGGAAGAGTAGTGAAGTCAGTATTTTAACCAGACCTCCTACGAAAGTATTTCCTCAGTCACTTACTACCCTCTCACCCTAGAGGTACCATACTTGGAAGCATGGAAGGAGAAGTCTATTCATTCAGTCTTCTAAAACAGGAACCAAAGAGGGCAGTAGCAACACTTGGCAGACACAATTACACTAAAGTTATTTGCAAGTAGTGTTTATGATCTCTTTGAGAACTCTATTTTAGTGGGACAGTTTTTTCTGAACTGCTAAAGTGCTTTGTTTCACATGAATTTCAAATATATTTTCCTACTTGAGTGCTTTGTCTGGACAAAGTGTCTGGATGCCTGTATTTTCTCTTAAGACCTAGGCTTCCTGCTGGTTCGTATCTCTCATTATTCAGCTTCAGGCACAGGACTCCTGTTCTGGCTCATACAATTAGTATGGAGGAAAGGCTGTTGAATATAGAAATGCTCTCTTACGCTCTGAAGGAAAATGGAGGCATGAACATGGAAGGCTTTAGCATCTGCAGAGCAATGTTCTGAAATGAAAAATGCAATTTTGTACTGAAATGACTCAAACTATTTTTAGATATTGCTATCCAAAAATAATTAATGCCATTGAACGTTTCCTAATATAAACTGCTTCTTAGCAACCTGCAAACCTAAAGTTCCTCAGAGAAAACATAGCTGGGGGGGTGGGGGGGGGGGAGGGGAATGAGATACCTGCTCTTTTTCTTTTGAAAAACCATCCCCATGGCAAATTCCCAAGCCACATTACTGTTCAGAAAAAACAGTCCTGCCACTTGTGAAAATCTCATCCTCTCAAGAAAGAAAAAGCACAGTTAAGAAACAGCTTGATGAACTCCAGGGTAAAGACACACTTAGCAGGGGTGACTGGGATTGACATCGGCTTTCAAAATTATGGTGGAATTTTATCACAGGGTTCCTGATAGCCCATTCCAAAATGCTTCCTTCTTGCTGGTAAGGAAGGAGGTGAGATAAGCTTCAGGGCGCACAGAGATACACCTCAGTACAAGCAAGCCTGGGACTATAGCTAGAGGTGAATGTTTTTGCTCAAGCCTATAACTCTCACCTTTTTCTTCCCCACTGTGCCTTCTTGCCCTTTAAAGCTAAGATTTTTAGGATTCAGTTTTCATACTTCAAGAGAAGCCAGTGCCTACAGAACGTTAGTATGCTGAATGCCGAGACAATGTGTAAAATGTCTGTGCTAATTCTGTGGGTGGAAATCATCCTCATATGGTGCTTAGCTCTTCTGAAAAAGTTTTGAAAGCTTGAAATCTTATTTCAAACTTTTCTTCCCCGTTATCGGATTATTTGTTCTTCCTCAACTAGAGCTGCCTAAAAAAAATTATATTTAGCCTGCAAAGAATGTGATGTTATGAAGAATACCATGCCAAAAATCTAAAATCTATAAACATAACAGTATTAAAAAGCAGTCAATCTGAATAATCATTTAAAACATAATCAAAGTGATCTACAAAATCAAAAAAACCATGAAAACCCTCCACTGCAGGCATCTGAAACAGGGTATTCTAACTTTTCAAAGGTTTCAAATTATGTTAATGTAAAATGTCACTGAAATTGATACAACTTCATAATAAATGGTGTGCTCTAAATGGCTTTTACAGTAACTTGGTTTAAAAGCTTTTGAAAATAGCAATGTCTCTGACATGAGTTTACTTTGCATTACTGTACAACTTCACAAGTAACTACTCCTTTTTAACCTTACCCTGTTCTCTTCGGCCAGTCTGGCAAGTGCACCCATGCTAGGCATCTCCTTTCTGTCCATTTTGGAAAGGAAGCAAGCTCTCTCTGCCGGCACTTTGCTTGCAGTAAGGCCCTGTAAAATAAAGTTATTGATAACTAGGAATTCTGTTTTTCAATAATTAAGACTGGAATAAAGTCTGTATTAAAGTAATAAATGCAGATAGGTTTTAGCCCAAAACTTAGACTCAAAATGTTAAGAATAAAGAAACAAGTCCTGTATGTTGGTCAGCTTTATAGGAGCTAGTCTCCTTGTACATTTTCTGAAAAAGCATGTTCCTTGCCACTCACCCTTTTGTAGTTCCAAATGGTTTTCCATGACCCCTGGGTGCTCTCTTCTTCGATAGTGACCACATTCCATTCATTATTGATGGTCAGAATTTGGTAGCCTCCAGTAATGGTGATTTGCTTGCTTGCTTTCCTATTCTGAAACTAGAAAACAAAATTAAACAACAGTTCTACACTTTCAAGTTAGTCAGTCATCTCACCAAAGCTTTAGAAATCCCTGCTATAATAAAATAAGCGCTGGCCCACAGGGAGCGCCTTTAGCGACTGCAGTATTTTCAAAATGACAAAGAATTAAGCCTGTGGCATTCTGGAGTAGCCATAAGAAATATTTTAATAGATTCAATTAATCATTTCTGTATCTTAAAACTGTCATCTGGTGGGTTTAGTTTTATGTGCGAAGGAAGTTTTAGATCCCTTTCCTCCAAAGGGATGGGGAAAGAAGCAAGGAAAACTCAAGAAGCAGAGAATATAGAAACAGCAGCAATGTATGTCTAACTTGGTCACTGCACTCATGTAGTCAGCAAGGGCTGGAGTCAGCAAGAGTCCAAGAAGGACAGTAGTCACAATCTGAAATGAAAATTGAAAAACAGATGTGTAACAGCAGGTCTGGCTGACAAATCTGGTCATGAGAATCCTAGTGCCTTTTTCCTAATCTGGTGTTTGGTGTTTAAGCGTACTCCTGGGATCCTTTTTTACTTTCATACTGGAATTACAATAGTCACCTAAAGTGAGTCATCCTCGCTCTACCCCAGAATAATGCAAACTAGACACACAGTAGGTTGCTTTAGGAGCTGAATCTGAAGTTGCTTCTGAGACCTGTACAGTCATATACAAATATTTTACAAGAACGAGGAGAAGGAATTTAAACTTCTGCTTAGGTGTTACAAGAAAGTGGGTGATCCATTAGTGCATTGCTTCAGTTTTGCAAAAGCGTTGACAAAAATGGACACGGATTAGGCTTCCTGTAGATTGAATAATGTATAGTTAAACGTTTAAAAAAATCCTTATTTCTTCATCTGATTAGGATAATAGGGTCTGAGTTACTCTGGAGGAGAAAAATCTCCCCAGAGCATACCTTTTTGCTATAGACAGACATAAGCACTTCTGAGACATAAAGGCAATGGTATTGAATCAAAGTTTTAGTTTATAACGAGAAAAAAGCATCCATACTCACAGTGAATTTCATCTTGACGGCAGAGCTGATGCTAGTGCATGAAGGATGTGAACTGTCCACCTTTATATACATTTTCAGAATTAGGTGTGGAACGGTGAAGTGTTAAAATGAAATTATTTTGTAATTTGTATCCCTGTCTGCATGTCACTGAAAATTATTTCCTGCTGTAATTACTACATAGACAGGGGGACTGTGTTTCTGCAAATTTTGACCTGCCAGAGTCAGATAATTATCAGATAGGAATCCATTTGCTGTGAAAAATTAAATGTTTTATAGTAACTTTCCGAAATGTACTAATTACTTTCGAAAATTCACATCAAACTTAAGACCAGAGCTAGCCTAGGGTTTAAAAAAAAAAAAAAAAAGCCTTACAGTAGACAAAACAAGAGCCTTTGTACCTTCCAAAATGTACTGTGTGACCATAGGGCCCACCAAAATACACGGCCCAAATACAACATTGCTATGGAAAATTGTTTTACAATAAATAGGCAGTTCAAGCTGAAATATTACATATACGTGCAAATCTGTAGATAGTTGTTCATTATTTTTAAGTGGCAACAATCTTTTTTTTTTTTTTTATCTTGCCTCAGCTTATTTTCTGTGGTGATGTAAATACTTACAGAAAGAGGCAATCATTCAGTTAGGGAGGGTTTTGAATACTTGGGTTTTGTGTCAAGTTGCTCAGTTTCATTTTGTGTGCAACCCGAGTCAGTGGCAGGGAATCACTGTAAAGGTTCCAAAATTACTTTTCAACTGGAATCCAGCACATTATTAAAAAAAAGGGGGGGGGGGGGGGGGGGAGGGGTGTTAATATATAAAAATAACTTCTAACCAGTCCTGCAAGTGTAATATTAAATTAAATCTGGTCTCAGTTTCACTAAGTCGAGTCTGCAAGTCCAAAGGGACTTTTTTTTTTTTATATATATACACACCGTTATGCCAAATGGTGGTGTTATTCTTGGTTCTTTACAAGCAGCAGCGCTTGTACTACTTTGTGTGAAAAAAACGTAAGTTTGTGCGCGGGCTCTGAGGGCAGACCGCTCTCAGCGTCGTCCGCTTGTGGCGCCGCTCGGGAGGGGGGAAAAAAAAACCCAACCCGACAGAAATGTGGAGAAAACTCTCTACGCAGCCCGACAGGAATTAACCCTTTGCTGAAAGAACTAAAGAGCTTGTTTTTGCTGAGGTGCGGGAGAAGCGGGGCGGAGGGCAGGAGAAGAGCAGACCTGCGGCGGCCGCGGTCGGGAGGGCTCTGGGCACCCGGGCGGCGGCGAAGCAGAACGGTCGGGAAAAACGGCGGGAAAACCCTGCTGAGGCGGCGCCAGCCGTGGCAGGAGCAGCCCCGGCACGTTCATGTCATTCCAGATTTATTAATTTACAGTTGTTGAAGCCTTTTTTTTTCCCTGAAAGACTATTGTTAGACATGCTGTTGGTGTTTCAAATGAGAATATCTATTTTTGCGTTAAAAAAAAACAACAAATTTCCCTCACAAATCAGGTTCTCTCAGCATCCTGAATTTGTCTTAAAAGACATTTATTAGATTATATTATGGCTTTTTAATTATGTTCAAGTCACACTTTTGAATTTTTGCTGTCAATACAGCTTTTCAGGTGTTTCTAAATGCGGTTGAATCTTCATATTCTACCTGCTGTGGGATAAGACAAAAACAGAGCAGTAGGATTTAGGATAAAATCCTACGATTTTGTAATGCTGATGTGGCATGCTGATGGGCGGTTCTCTGAACTTAAATTACAATTTTAATTGAATTAGGGAAGGCAAAGATCTGGTATTTTCCAGACAGTCTGAGTTACTGAAGCAATTGTAGATATGGAAATTGTGTTTAGTGATAAAGCTCAGGCCTTACCCATGTTGAGAAGGATCTTTTCTTGTAAGGTAAGCAACTCCAGTTTTCTGTGCTTTTAAGATTATCTATATATTTCTGTATTTATATGACCATTTTGAGAGTCAAGGTATTAACGTCTCTTCAGGTTCACTAGAGTCTTTGCTGTCATGTCTCTGCTTAGCAATCTCTTTTTTAAGTCTTTTTCTCCTCCTGATCAGTTTATACCTGAATCAATTTAAAGTTGAATAGCAAACACTGTGAAATATAATGGCATCCCGATTAGAGCAAGAAACCTGCCAGAATGTAATACTGCAATTAAATTCCTACGGTCTGGAAGAAGCACATACTTTGCTCCATTGGTTCAGTAGTAGTTCCCTGTCTTCTGTGTGAAGTTTTAATCATTACTGTAGAACGTGGTTAATTTAAGCTTGTCACAGAATAAAAAAAGCTTGGAGGTGTATTAAGCATCACAATTTGTAAGACTGTAGTAAAAATGGGAACCTACGTGCATGAAGTTAAAGTAGTTTTGTGAGAAGCTGGACCTTGTTGCAAATGTTCTGTGCCCTTTAGTTGAAATTTTGGCCTTAAGTGAGATGGTATTGGAGCAGGCGTCGCCCCTTGCCGGAAGCGTCCGTGCGCCAGTATTCCCTGCCAAGGGGACGATGGACTCTCTGGTTTGAGCCTGGGTATCCCTATTTCCCTGCGAGGCTGCTGCCCTCTCTGCGCACAGGGCTGTCACAGCTGGGGCTCTGTGGGGGTGTGCTGTGCCATGGGCCCTGCGCAGGTCACATCCCTGCTGCCTCTGGGGACTTTAAGCCATCACCTCTTACAGAGTCTGGCCTTTAGTCTTCAAGGGCTCGAAGGCCCCTAGAAAGACATTTCCCTGTGACATGCAATTGGGTAAGTGAAGAGGGCTGTGCCTGTTTTATCTCGGGGCTGGGGAAAATGCAGTGTAAAGTTGGAAAAGGAGAGGAGATTTTCTCCAGAAACTCCCAGGGAAGTCAGATAGGAACTTTGTTTAAATACTCCAACCATATGGTTGCTTTTCTTTGGCGGTGCTAAAATATTTTTGGGTGCCATTTTGCTTTGGTTTTAATATCAGTTATCTATTCAAGACCCCCAAAACATTTTCCTGAACGGAACAGGCTGCTGCATCCTTTATTTAGAGTAACCCTTGACTGTTCCTGAATGGGTAGGGTGTCTCTTGGAGTAACTGCTTTCAGGCTCCAACAAAAGGGCCTCTGACCAAGGAGGGAAGGTGAAGATCTGGTATTTTCCAGACAGAGTTTCTGAAGTGATCATTTTAGATTGAGAAACTAGTCCCAGCCATTTTGCCTTAGTTTTGGCCTAACTATAATTTGATCCTTTCAAATTACCAAGTGCGCTTTTAATTGGTTACGGTATGCTTTTTTTTGCTTCCTGTGTTAAACATCTATCAAACATTGTTAAGTAACAACTGTATTCAACTCCAAACTCCATTTAATATCCTTATTAATTCTCTGTTACTTGCAGTTTGATTTCTGGGTTGTTCAGAGCACTAGTGTATCTCTCTATTTGTAATTGGCCATATTGCGATGCAATGCGTAGTTTTAAAATAAAACATTGTAATACTTAGTATGTTAATAAGAAGTTAAAATAAAAATAACTGAGATACGCTTATTTCTATAAATCTGGACTTCAAACCGTATGATCTTAAATATGGTTATGCAGTAGGTATAGCACCATTTCCTTTTAGTAGTGATGATTAATTGCTTAAGGCAGCATGTGAAATCTTACTGGAAAACTGTACGGGATGGGGTTTGAATGCCAAAATTGGGATTTTGCAAGAACACTAGTTTAGCAACTTATCTTTGGAATTGCTTCCTTGTTTCTAAAGGATTAGCAAAAACACAGACAAACACAGGTTAATTATAAAATTTTATAGAGACACAATAGCCTCCACACAGAGCAGAAGAAGAGACAAATTCAAAATGTGATCAAGAGAAGATTATCAAGGAGAAAAATCTGGTTCATGGGTACACAGTTCTATGAATTTTCTTCCTCAAAACTTTGTCAGGAATCACAGTAATAGAGATTTAAGAATAATGAACTGCTGGTCTAATATTAAACACCTTGCTTTAAGAAGTTTGATCCTGAAAGAAAAGGAAAAACTGATTAGATCTGGACAGAGAAAATAAGAGAACAATGTAGCTGAAATTCTTCCAAGTTAATGTTGGAAATGTACTGGGAAATGCCATTTAAAAATTGAGCTGCATCTTTCTAAACTTACACTACAAGCAACTGTTAATGCAATCTTTTTAGACAAATCTAAGCTGCAAATAGGATTTTGAATCTCAAAATCGGGCTGTGGCAGGAGCAGTGGTAGCTAGGTATTGTATATGCATGGAGTTGCCTAAAAAATTCAGACTTGTGTCAATAGTTAGAGCCCAAAACCTTCCTGAAAAAGCGTGGTCTCCAAATTGTGTGCAGATGAGTGACAGACCTGCTTTTTTTCCTTATGTACACATTCACTGATTTATATAAAGTCATAGAAAACCACAGGATTTCAATAATTGACTTGCTCATCTTCACTTAAATCTTTTTCATCTTTATTTGTTACTAGTATACTCACCAACAGCTGGGTAAGCAAGGTAAGAGGGAATTCCTCTGCAGAGAGCTTGAATGCGTTTTCCATATGGGTGCAAGCTTTGGAGTCTGTTTCTTGAGATAATGAAGCGATACTCTGCGGGTGGAAGTTGGTGAGGATTAGGTCCCTAAGTGTCAAAGACACAAATCCAGAAAATAGCATTTAGAAAAACCAAAAATGGCGTTCAGAATCTGCATGCACATCTCTGATAATGGAGAAGGAGTTATTCAAGTGCAACGCAACTTTTGAAAGACTAGACTAACTCAGCCCTTCTGAGAAACTTGTCTTCAGTTCTTGGAGTCTTTTCTCCTCTTTGTGGGTAGGAAACGAGTACATTTTGCAGGCAATTGATTTCTCACCACTTTCCTTCACCATCCTACCTTGTATCCTTGAGGTGGTGCAGGAAATGATTTATCAAGCAGAAACCTCTTGTTGATTTTGGCAATGATGCAGGTGTGTTTTGAGAATACCTTGGTTGCAACATAGCCCTATTAAAATAAAAAAGAAGCTTTTTGTTGCGAACAATATACAGTGTAAAGATAAGTGTGTGGTCTGGAAGAAGCACTGGTTAAAAAAAAGGCTTTGCACAGTACAAATAATCATAGGGAAGGAAAATATTGGGTTTTTTTCAATGATATTGTCTAGGTAAATGTGTCATGGAGGCTGACAAGGGACTTTGGTAAAAGGTAAGGTAAACTGCCGTCTCCAGTAATGCCACGTGTATACGTTACACTGCCTAAGTCAGGTGAAGGAATTCACTGCTGAAAGCATCAGTGCAGCATGCAGTACAGCAGATACAATAAAATGGTTAAATGAGAACATTTTTAAGCATCTCCTCTAGAATCATGTGAAGTTTTGCTGAAGCTTAGGTGTTTTTCAAAAACCTTTTGGTTATTTTGCATTTTTTTGAGCCATGGTGGCAGCCACTTACAGTCCAGACAGATTTCCAGGCCTCAGAGTACTCCTTTGACTTGGTGCTGACCTCACTGTCAGCGGAAGAGTGGTCTGAGTTTTCACCGTGGTGCTTGTTAAAGTTTTTTTTTGCTGTTCTGTTTTTTGAAAAAGATTAAAGTAGGTAAGGATTTAGGTTTGTGGATTCACAGTAGTCTTTCAATCGATAAAGCAATAGCTCTAGTAACCATGCTTTGGAAAAATTACTGCTTTTAGAGATCAGGTTAAAGGAGAGATAATTTCTGGCCTTAGAGGGGAGGCTGGGAAGCCATTATACTGTTGTGTCAAACCTTACATTCAGGCTTCCTCTAGTGCTGGTTTTCATGCATCTGATGCATCCACCTTATGAAGACAGACAAGCACACTACTGCCCTATTCCCCCCCATGCCTATTAGACTGGGTGGAAAAGAAGACATTGTTTCATTTAAACACTGGAGAATTTCCTTTAAAGTTAAACACTAAACTGGATGTTCAGAGTCAAACTTGCAAGAAAAATTTCTAGGAAAAGTAAAATAGTTCCTTATTGTTTGTTCCCCAGCAGGAACTTGCAGGCAGAGGGTTATTTACAGTATTTCACAGTATTTTGTGGTGAGATCCTTCATGCTAGTATTTGTTTCTCTCCACACAATTATTTTTCACAGTGCTTATGCTAATCTCAAGACAGACTGTTGATTTCATATCTAGCAACTGTCTTTTTCCCTTGATATAGCAAGCACTGAAATATTTTCTTTGGTATAGAAAAAAAAATGCAGTTTCCTGCTAAGTATCAGACTTCAAAATACAGCTATATTTTCAGAAATGTATTTTTCAGAGGCTATTGGTAAAGACCTCTAGATCTTATGGCAGCTGCGTGTAATTGCATGCAGCTCTTTACTTACCCTGTTAGCAAGAGCTGGAGCCAGGAAAACTCCAAGAAGAGAAGCAATCACAATCTGAAATGAACATTTGAAATTTGCCACACTTTAACATTGTGACTGCTTATCTTGCATGAAGTTATCTGCTGTCTTAAAATGATTTTCACTTCCTGTTTAACTTTGTGTACATGCTCAACACTTTTCTGAAGTGGGGTCTAGCTGAAGAGTAAATATGCAGAAGAATTTTTTTTTAATGAGCTTATATCAGATCATCAATTCATGTAAGTTACTCTTAACCTCAGCAGTGTACTTTGCACAGGCAAGAAGATAACTTAAACACACGTGGGTTTTAAAATACATTAGCCCCAGTTCAGTAAACTCCTTGGAAAAAGGTGGTCTGAAATACTTTGTTTAAAAGAGTGAACTTTTCACCCCGAGCTTTTGATTTCGGACAGGGAGCAGATCCGTGAAACATCCATGTGCATGTGCACCTATTGTGAAGAGTTGGAATATGGGTGCGCAGTACAGCTCTGTACTTGGAACACAGCAGAAATGAGACTTGAGCATCCTCATAGTCGATCTCATGCCTCTGAATACAGGGCTTATAGTATAAGGGTAGGCACAGTCACTTTTGTTCAGAAAAATTTAATTTTAAACACTTTGTAACCACTTTATAAAATAATACAGTTTCAGTGACTCACATGCTTGTTGTTGCTCAGATTTGTCAAAACTACTGGTGATACATTTTTGAGAGATTTAATATTGTTACGATGATAAAATCTTTTGTGATAATTATTGTGAACAATTATTCTCTTGGAGACAATCCCTCTAATATTGAATTGGTCACAGATTTCATCTACTTCAAAGGAGGATTTTTATGAAAAAGATCCAAGTGTGACTCAGAGTATTTAGCGCTAACACTTTGGAATTTATCCTGCAACAATTTCAGGCTGCTGTAAATAGCCCTGCTTCACAGTCATGCACTTGGAGTCTTTCATGGTTCTTCTATGCTCTCATCAGACAACTGTGCCATAACTTCATATAACTTGCTGAGACTGTTGATTTGCATCTGAGTTGTGAATGAGAGAATATTGCCCTTTCAACATTTTACACGTGCGTCTCACCCTTGTAACAGAGCACTTCTCTCTTTCACGTTTGAGTAGGCATATGGAGTGAAGTCACTGCCAAAAGTGAAATTTCACCCATGCAGTCCCGACCCATTGGGTATTTTTACTCTAATCCCTACATAAATCAGTAATAGTTCACTAGGTGCCAAGAAAGACTCAAAATAATTTTAAAACTCTCCAGCCTTAACAGTTTTATGAGAAAGTGGTACATATACTTACAGTGAACTTCATTTTGATGGCAGGCAAGGCAAGATCTGCTGGTAACTGATGTGGACTCTTTTTATACAGCAGTATCCCAAAGTTAAATCTTAAAATGGGTTTATGTTATTGGCACGTGCCCTGTGTTCACAGAATTGTGATGGGTTTCCTGGGAAAGTGCTCCGATAAGAGAAGGCTTTGATACCAGCCTGATTGAATTCATAGCATATAGGAAGATGAAAGAAAGCTTGCTGTGGCAAGTTCAGTGTATATTATAGTAACCTTTAAATAAAACAGAAAAAAATCAGAACCAGACAATAGATGCCTAATAAAATTTGTAGTGATGCTTTGTGCCTATGTAGCAAAGGACTCGGCCTGATATTTTATCCATAGCTAATACCATGTTTTAAATCAACAGAGATGGTAATCTTGCTATGTTAAAAATGTTAAGTCAGTCCCCAGAAATCATGAGGCTGGTTCTAAATCATAGAAATTGCTGACTTCTTTTGTTAACCTTCCTTTTTGAACTTGTTCAGTTAGAATCTGCTTTCCAGTCTTCAGGCATGGCCTCTCTATCTTCACAGAGCCTCTTCATGAAAGTAGCACCTGATTATGGACTACGGGCTACCTCGAGAAAGGGACCATAAGCTGGAGATAACAAAAAATGAGTAAGGAGGGAGGAGTAACAATGGGCACATTACGTCAACTATTATTTAGAAAGTGGATTTTAATAGTTGAATTGAATTTGAATATCTGAATTTGACAATTATATACAGAGCCACAGCATAAGAGCTTATTTGCCTTGTTTGTTGCAGAAACTTTGCAGAACTGTTCATTTTTTTAATTGGCCAGTGCAAATGTCCGAGTCTCTTTGCCCAGGAATATTGTCCATTACTATTTAATAAACTAAGATTGGGGGGGGGGGGGGTTGTTTATATAGGCTCAGATAATTTGGATTTGTTTCTTAGCTGTGTCTGTTACAGAAGAAGCACTTTCAGAGGTGCTCATTTACATACTCCAAAAGTACCTCTTATTTAATAGTAGCTCTATCATTCCCTCTGTATACTAATTGTGCACTGGACTGTAGTTCAGTACGGGTTTGTGCGCTTAGGTTTCCTTTTTGTTGCCAGAATGGCATGATGGGGACTCGGTGTCATTACAGACTAATGTCTCTGAACCAAGTTCTCCACTGTCATCAATTGCTGAGGATCGTTGTTGCTGCTGTTTTTGGAAAAGCCAGGGAATCTTACTTTAGGTGAGAAGGTGAGGCCCAATTCTCATTTAGTCTCACCAGTCAGGGCCACACTTGGTCCTTTCCACTACTGATGCCTTGCTCGGACTATGTGAGTGCCGGGGAGGTGTAGCAGTCTGCCAGCACTGCGAGCAAAGAGCTCTGGTTTTCATCTACTTTGCACCCACTTCGCAGTTTGCACAAGGTGTAAAATGCAGTGAATAAAAGTAATAAATTATGAAGGGAAAAGATTTACAGTTCTTCTAATAGGACTGATTTGTGGATGCCAAATGGAGACAAGTATGTCCTTAGCCTCCAAGATCCAAAATACACATAAAAGTCTTATTTTGTATGTCACAAAATCCTCTCATACTCTCTGGAAATTTAATTAATCGTCTAGTTCTCAAGAAAGGCACTGAGAAACTGAACTGTATAATGCTAATCCCTGTGGTGTCATTAGCAATGATTTGGAAAGCAGTTTTGTCCGTTTCTTCCGACAACCGTAGCCAATTTGGCCATTGCAGTAATGCGTCACACTTGGAAGCCTGAATCTCCAAATCTTCCATCAACTTCTGATTACTTGAGTAGTTTGTATGGCAAACACACACAGCTAGAGCATTTGACATTAAGAATAGCTTACAAAACTAATTACAATAGTAGAAGCCAGGAAAAAGGGCGGGGAGGAGTGCTTTTACTGTATAAGACCCTGTTCTTTTTCCAGTACAAGCTTGTCTCTGTCTCATTTTTAAAGCTCTGCTCAAGGCATTCTGTATCCATACTAAATTCTTGCACCACTGTGCAGCACACTCCCAAAGCTAAGAGCCATTCCAGTTTTAATCCTATTCTTGAATTAGTGTTTCACTTTGTGCACACACACATTTTAACATGGTTTTTTTTATGCCTTACTGTCTAGCAAGAATAAAACTGCTGAAATTTTTTCTGGATTCATCCTTGAAGCTTGATTTATTTAACTACTGAATGTGATTAATTCTGCAAGATCTGACCTTGTGCCACACAGATTTTTCTAGACTGTATCACCCAGTCTTTATCTAGTGTGTGGCATGCCCAGCCAAATGCAAATGGAAGCATTGTTGACTTTCTGAGGTGTTGCTTTGTCGTTTACTTTTCTCCCACTACCTGTTCACTCCCTGATAAAGGAAGTATTTAGGAAAATTAATTGGAAAAAAAAAACATGAGTCACCAGGAGGGTTTATTATGATAGTATAATCTCACTTTATGTGTTAAAATTTCTCTTTGGTAGTCGAACTGAAATTGTACTATTATTCTTTTCATTTAATGTTCAAGATTCTGTTGTTTAAATTATTTTTAGTGGATGACAGTGCCAAATAATGGGTCAAATTCTTCCGGCAATTTTACTTACGTAGATTAAAAGTAATTCTGTAGCTTAATCATGTTTCATCAGGGTAAGTTAGAATATACTTGAAAATATTTGTCCTTATGAAAGTAACAGAGAAATTAAGTTTCCTGTGACAATAAACATTGCTGTGTTGTAACAACATATTACTAGTTCTGAACACTACTCAAATTCCATTTTCTGCTGGCTTCCCTGATATGACCAATCTGACTGCAAGTGTAACAGCTGAGGAAAAAGTGATTTTATTTGGGGGAAAGATTGGGAGTCAGAAGTATCGAAAGCAAGACGACCACTTTGAGAATGTGGGAATCATTGTGAAATTCCATGTTCACCAAGGGGTTCTGAGTCATGGCTTCGTAAGCTAAACATCATGCTGCCTGAGGACTGGTGAAAGGGAAATTAGAGTGGGTTATAGCCCTTCTTATGCAGCTCTTTACTTCAGTTACTCATAGTTAAGGGCGCTTAGAGGACTCTGGTGTGGTCATGGGTACTCTTGCCTCCGAGCGCATGCGTGCTTATTTCGGGTGTATTACTGGGAGATGTGTGGGGAAAAAGTCTCCAAAAAGCAAGGCTTTCCTCTTGGAAGTATAACTAGGCTTTGCCTGAGACAACTAGGAGTATGTTCTCTCTTGTGATAATGTTAATTGGTCACATGCTTTTTAGAAATTAATTTTTGGCCTTGTCTAATTGGATCAGCAAAATTCAGTCAGTCCAATGTAAGGTGAACCATGTAAGTCCATGTAAGTCAACATGCAAGTCCAACGTAAGGTGAAAATCATGAGATTGTGGCTATTGTTGTAATTCTCCTTCACTACTGTCGACTTCACATGTTGCTCTGCTCTTACCTGTGCCTAAGTATATTGATGCTTAAGAAAGCAGCAGCTCCTGCTTCTTGGGTGTTTTTCCAAAGAAATGAGTATATGAAGACATAACGACTAATGGAAAGTTAATTTAAGCTTTACTTTAAAAGCATTTAAAACTTAGTAAAGCTTTTTGGTTTAGCTTATGGTGCCTGAACAGTGTTAGATTCCTGCTATGAAAGGCTTATTTGACTGCTGAAATCTACTCTGAGTATTTCTGACATACCTGTAATCTTAGAAACAAGATGGGACAGAACCATTTTCAAGAGGAGGGTAACATTAATCTAATTAGTCTAATATAACTGTGCTTGTCACAATTTGATATCTGGTTATATATGTTCTGATATATTGCTTAGCAGTCCAGCTTTGTTACACTTGAGATGGTGTTTTCTGTGTGGAGTTAGGTAGAATAAAGCAGATGCATGCAATTTCCCTTTTTTTCATTAAGGCCTGTCTGCTGAGATTTCCGTACAATCTCTTTCACCTTTTTTCCGATGACTGAGATCACAGAAAGGTGTGGGCTATTAGGTTGAGTTCTTGTTTTATTAGAAGGGAATAGGCTTCAGTTACGACTTATAGTAGAAAGCAGAGTGATTCGTCAAGGTTCCGCACTGGCCAACATGGAGTTGCAGGTGAGGAGGAGTCCAGGCAAGGTCGTAGTCGTAGGATAATACTTCTCATGGCAATATCATGCAGCCATAGACATTTTCATAAAACACAGAAAACAGTGGTAGCTTTAAAGGAGGAATCCCCATCCTGCTCCTTCTGTTTTGTGACCTTGTGTGAACCACACATCCTCTAAAGTTTCATGTCACTCCTTCGTATACTGAGGAGGCTAGAAGTTACCCAGATTGCCCTGGGAGGCACAGTTGTTACTCCTAATTATGTGACAAATTTCAATGCATGTGTTACATGCATCATGGTGACTGATCAAAAATGAGCAGCTCTTCTTGTTCAGAGTTCATGCATATATTAGATGGAAGAAATGGCTGAAGAATTGGTCTGCTGAGCGGCTAGCATGTAGGCCACCATGACATAGGTATTTCTTTCCCGGATTTGTCTGCAGATTATCAGGCTGTTAGGAATTATATTTCAGAAGACAAAGCACGGTTTGTATGCATGAATAGCAGAGTTTTTCTGATGATGTAATTTCATTCTGGACAATAGCCTGTTAAATATTTAAAACAATGGAACCAGCAAGAGTGGGAACTCCTCTGAAGTTTAAACTGATAAATAATAGCCATTTGCAGAGTGATTAATTTTACAAAAGCTGATTTATGGAGTGCTTTTAACATATCAGGTCAGGTTATCTGTGCCAACCCAAAAATTCAGATACAAGGATTAACACAGTGTGGCGTGTAGATATGGACTTGGTCAAGTCATGAACAAAAGTTCTGTCAAGTGTTTCCCCACACCTCCAGCAAGATATAAAAGTTGAAGGTCTCTGGGGTTTTCTTGCATTCTTACTTTCTGCAGCCTCTTGTTCTATCTGAAAGAAAAATGAACAGATTTGTGAGTATATTAATTTTCGTTGAACTTACATTATTAAAATTTCCTTATTTTTAAAAAAAAAAAGGATAGAGAAGAAGATGCTCACCTAAGTGGTACAGTACTGGGAGTAATATGATCTGTGTATTGTTTCTTTGGGTTGTTCAGTGGGAAACTTGCATTTCTTGGGTGTACAGTAATCCCCTTGGAGTCAGCAGAAGCATCATTTGAGCAAAGAGTGCAGAACTTGATTACAATTCAGAAGGGGGATTTAGTTATGATTTAATAATTACAGTTGTAGAGGCAAATCAAGAAGTAACATGGCATCAAGGAGGGACCTTTGAAAAATACAAAAAGTGTAATTGTTAAGTTATCATTCAGCTTTTTCAGTTACAGGCAGAAGAGCCTAACAGCAAGAATTTTACAATGAAGAATTGTAATTGTTTTCAACTAATACATGTGTTCAGTGGGTAGTTTTTCAAACTGATACTATAGCTGCTTCCCTCAATTCATGAACTGTTTTTTTTTTTTTTATGGGACTGCCTGGTGTTTCTGTGGAGTGAGAATGCTTATTCCTTTTACAGGCTGCAGTTCTCATTTTGCTGGGAGTCTTTTGGACTCAGACTTCTGCACTGGACGTAAGTAGACTGACAAGGCTTCTAGTGCATGTACTCATGTAAAATGTATTGGATCCCTGGGCGGGGGTGAATATAATAGGAAGAAAAGCACAGAAGAAACGAAGATGATGCTTATTGCCAAGTGTAGAGAAAAATAGCATTTGCCAAATGTGACAATCATGTAAGCCAAAGAGATGGTTCTGTGCAGGTGCATAGTAACAAGAAATTTGGGGGGGCATAGGTCCCCTTAGCTGGAGCTAAAATTTGGAGACTGTTGCAGTCTCCTGCCAGTCCCTGCTGCCACACATAATGACTGGGATACCCCATCTTGTTTTTCATTAGCCTGCAGTGAGGGCCTGTCCCCTCCTTTCTCACCCTGATGCACGTTTGTGTAATTATTCTCCACCTCAAGGGCCTTCTGAGACTGCTAGAGGTTTGTTAAGGGATTTAGTGTTTACACAAAGCAATCATACTTGTTGATTTGGGAGAAAGCATTTGTTTTTTATTGCACCTTGAAAAGGTGCAAGCCAGATGATGAACAATGATTTTGTGTTTTTTACCAAAGACCTTTCTCCTGCAACAACCTGAGAATAACTATGTCATTGGAACTATGACTATCCAGAATGGGAAGAACATTGTTGACGTCCATGTCCGTTCAGGCGTGTACTCCTCTGATACCATTTTTGACTACTCACGTGTAAGTAAATATAAGAATCTGCCTAGACTTAATCTCTGAGGAAGTTTTTAAACTCAGAAATTATGTTAGTGTATTCTCACCATAAGTTGTCCTGAAACACTTTCTCTGAAGACTCCCATCACCTTTCCTCTTAGGCCATCTCTTTTTTTCACCCATGTGATGGTGCAGTTTGAAAGACTTGTTATGAAACCTGTGGCAGCAGCTCATGAAAGTGAGAAGAATGTCACTGACCTCAGTGAGGTCAGAGTTGAGAATGGGCTGCCATCACTCATGTACAGCAAGTGCAGCAGAAGTCTGTCGGAAAAGATGCTTCCAGTCTTACGGACAGACATGAGTGTGGGCAGGCTGCTTCCTTTCCCCAAAGGTGACAATGTAGATACAGAGTCATTCCGCAATAGTAGCCTGAGTAGCCACTTCATGTTTCTTCTAGATTGTCCGAAAGAGTAGAGAGAATCAACTAATATTAGTGGTAGACATTTTTAATTAATTAATTAACTATATTTTTTTTAAATCACAGGGGTATATTGCAACAAGGTTATTTTCACGAAACGCCTGCTTTATCTTGAAAATAAATAAGAAGTCCATCCCGAAGCTGCAAGAAATTGGACGCAAGGCTTTTGAGAGACAGGTGACTTTGTAGGGAAACCTGTACTGTATTCAGGAAAGGCAACTGTATAGGAGTTGTGTGGTGTGATGGGAGCCCTCCATTCTGCCTTCAAGAACATCTGTTCTTAGGAACATCTTTTACTGCGTTAGCAATGATGAAGCACAACTGACAACATAGAACTTCAAGGGGATATCATATAGAACTTTATTTTAAGATAATGAGCAATCATGGCCCACCCTGCAGTTTTATAGTGGATTGCCATTGTGACTAGTACTGTAAGATCCTGTGTCCTTGGAAGTCATGTAATTTGACTGTTTTGGGGTGATCGCAATATGAGTTCAGGCGGGCTTTTCCTTTTTTTATCATCATGCTGATACTTTGAGCTTGACATGAAATAACTTTGCAGAACAGAATTTAGAAATTGATTTACTTTTGACTTTCTTACTTAGGCAAAGGTTTCATGAAGGTGACTGGAAGTATTGCCTGGAGATGAACTTGAGTTCTGGCCTGTTTTATGACAGCCTAACAGTAGAGTACTTAGAGCAAAACTTACTGCCAATTAACATAATTTATTATGGTAGTAATACAGCTCCATTTTGCTGTGTTGACAGAACTAGTATCTACTGAACTTTGTTTCTGAATAGATTGAAAATATTTATTTCTTTTAAAAGCATGTAGCTGCTTTAGCGAATGCTTTGTGTGAGGCAAGGGAAGGTGACTTCAGATTTTGGGATTTTCTCAAAGGGTGTTCTAGTAGAATGAAACCAAAGCTACATTACTGATGACGTCTAACACTTTCTTTTTAGACTATGAAGAAAATATTCTCTCCAAATAAGGTGTGGGTACAGTTTCAATCTGGCCATTCCATGTTTGGGCGTCTGAAAGACTGGCTTATCTATGGTAGACCCATTGAACAGCTCTGCGCAGGTCTGCCTCTCTACCAGCTTGCAGAGACTCAGCGTAAGTTGCAAGATCAGAACATTAGTTTTCTGTTACAATGCATAAGCACCTTTCTGTCCATTAAACCTAAGTCTACATGTTACCTTTGAGGCAGGAACACATTGCCCTGTTTTAGAGAGAAGTAAGCTACCTAGCAGGATTGAAAGGGTAAGGCTCTGGGATGCCTTGGAAAATCTGGTAAAGCCCTGTTCTTCGTTGTTGGGCATCTAAATACCTGGAACAGCTGTTCCAAAGCGGTTACCTGGTGTCAGAGGAAGCCACTGTGAGTGGCTGTACCCAGCTTATGCCCTGATGATCAATGGTCCCACAAGGCATCTGCTGTATGCCAGCACGCTACCTGCTGTACACGGGTTATGGGAAAGGAGGAGCTCAAAGGTGACTTAAAGCTGTACAGATATTTCCTCCCTTTGAGTTACACCATAAAAGTTTTACACGGTAACCATTGAGGCCAACAGGAGCCACCAGTAGGAACATAACTGGGGATTTGAAATTTGTGTGTTTAACAGACTTTTCCTTCCTGGATACAGGGGTCTGGTCACTGATAATATCTTAATTTTCTTCTTTCTTTTAGCACCACTGAGTGCTGGGGGCTGTGCCAGTGCAGGAATTCCAGGCATTTTGCCCATTAGAATCTGTGAAAAAGGCAATTAGGCTGGATCTTGACCATTCTGCTGCATGGAAAGGGCTTGTTTCTTTGCATGCTTTTGTGATGGTAGCGACGTTCTCCATCTGGAACAAAACTCTGTGTTAGACTCAACTTGCCTATCCAAAGCTTTGAGTGCAACCAACCTATGATATACAAATAAAGATAATGCAGTAATTAAAATGCTTTGTCTTATTTCTTCATCCAAAAGCAGAAATGAAATAAAATGGGCCTTGCTAGTTTTCCTACAGAAGAGATACATTTCCCTTTGGTGCATTCCTGTGCTCAGGCTGCAACATGACCTAGGCTTCATGCTAGGTGTGTGCTTCATGCCAATGAAGAAACAGTAACAGAACAGTTTTTTTTCCAGTGGAGAATTTCCCTTTGGCATCAGCACCTAGCCTCTTCAGGTGCTGACTCACCTTGTGTATGGTTGCTGGAGGGAGGGAGAAAACAGATGAATGGATAGATAATGGGAGAGAGCAGATCTATGTCACCAACCTTTGCAAAGAAGCTTGAATTCTGCAAGGCCAGTGAAAATTTGTAGCAATTTGAACAGGTGCGATGAGTCAGAGAGCTTTTAGTTCTGGGCAGATAGAGAAGACTATCCCAGTCCTAAAACGTTTCTAACACAGAATAAAATTATCCTTTCACACAATGCCAGTGTAAAAAGAGCTGTGACCACTTGCTGAGTGCCCCATATATGCTGGAGAGTAGTTTGTGCCAGGAGCCTGCTCTTCTGGTAGACCTCAGTGAATGGTTGAATTCGCCCATCCTTTGCATCGGTGCTTGGAAGGAGTGTATATTTTGGGGCTGAAGACTAAATGTTTACTGGAGCCTTGAATGGCTGCCAGAGGGCAAGGCATTCCTTTGGAGTCCAGGAAACCAGCCCCAGGTCTGCAGTTTGTTACTTTCAAATCAGATGCCTGGTCAAACTGTCACCGAAATCGGGAATAAAACTCCTTAACACCAATGTAGCATTAAGCAGGCATTCTTTGTTACGGCGCTGGATGCACAGGGTGGGGGGGATATAATTCCTCCTAATGTGCGTACCACTAGTCTTGATAGACAAAGCTTATATTGTGCAGTTATACATATGCATTAGATTTCCTGGGACTAATTATAATACTTGCATCTTAATTACCCGTGTGTTTAAGTCCCTTAGGAGCCCCTGAAGAGGTATCAGATGGTCTTTGGTGGTCCCTAGCGGTTTGTTGAAGGGGTGTTTTTTGTGTCCTTTCCATGAACTCTGAGTCCTTTCACATATGGTCATGAGTTGGCCCATCGAGTAATCTTGTCACAGTGTATTGCAAGGTGTGTTGGTTTCAACTGGTGTTCTGACTCTTATATAGATGGGGATGCCCTTAGTTCCTTTTGTCTTGGTTTGGACTGGCGCCTGCTGCTAGGTTGTTTGCATCCCTCCAGGATGTTCTCCATCAGGCTTGTGAAGATTATGTCCTTGAGTGCATTCTTGCCTGAGGCCCCTTACAACAAAACCATCAGCTATTTATTAAAAGAGCATTTTGTCTTGTGGTGAAACTGTTCTTTTAGATTAATTCACAACAGGCTGCAGGTTCTTGACGATACAAAGAATGTTTCTGGAGAGTCAAACTTTGGCCATTAAATCTAGAAATACTTGTGTGTGTCTGCAAGATACAGGATAGCCTGTTTAGCTGTATTTTGAAGTGGAGCTCACTGATAGGAAGTGACCCTAGGAGTTGTAGTTGTGATGTTCTCGGCTGATGCACAGGGGCTGTGAAACACCTCAAGGCAGTCTTTGAGAACACCGCTGGGCAAGAGCACTCACATGGGTTGTGACTTTCAAAGCTTTAGTGGTTGCAGTAGCCAGAGAGGCTGTTGTTTCAAGACCTTCAAAACTCAGTCGGAAGCCCTGGTCTAGTCTCCAAGTGACAACTGTCATGCTTCAACCCTTTCTTTGTGTATTCTTCTGTTGTCCCTAAATCAGAGTTCTTCACCCGGTGTGCAAAACGCCAGTCAACACACTGAGTCGAGATATTTGTCTTTATTGCCAGTGCAGAGTGGGGTGCTGGACATTTAACATCAGCCAGCACACCTTTTGGAAACATATGGGATCTTTTATACAAAATGATAACAAAAAGAACTTACATTAAAATATCTGATTGGTTACTTGTACAAAAGTTTGTCCGTGCATGTCTTACTTTTATTTTGGCTCATTATATTAAGATGGGCTCACATTTACATCCTGGGGTGTGCTTTTTAGTGTTATAATTACCTAAGATCAAATATTCATCCTATCAGTTATCACTAAGATAAGGTTACTTCATGTCCTGCTGTGGCTTCTGCCTGAGCAATGGCTAGTCCTAAGGCAGGTATTCGCAGACCTTTCTTTTAGGGACTTTCTATTCTCTCTATTCAAGGTTTCAAGGACAGCCATCGTGGTTGTCTTAACCCTTCGATATCACTCTTAGAGGGCATGGAAGTCATGAGAAGCCCTTCCCCCTGCCCCAAGTCAGCTAAGCTCCTCAAAAATCTAAACAATAACTGCCTTAATTATCTCAGGCTTTTTATATCTTTGGATTATTTCTTTAGGGGTGCTGACCTGACATCAACTATCCAGTGAAAGTTTGAAGACCAGAGATTGCAGTAGATCCCAAAGGAACAAACAGGTAGGGCTTCCAGAGAGGCAGACTAGATATATGAAAAAGCTGAGTCATATTATTCTAAGATTTATTATTTAATTCAAAGTTATTTAAAATAATTAGTCAATGCATCTGGTTTTCTGTCCAATTGCAGTATAGATGAATCTGAACCTTTACTGTGTGTGCAGTGTAATAACGGTTCTTTGAGACTCTCATCCTGTTGCTACTAGTTTAATCAGAACTAGCTATTTTAAAGCACCCCTCTGCATACTACATTCATTTATTAATGGAACAGTGTTCTGAGACATGAGTGAGATCTGAATAAAACAACAGAGTGGTTATGCATGCTTATAAAAGACACAGGGCTAAACTTTACCATTGACCCAGGGATAAAGAGCATTACTGATGTGAAGAGAGTCCTGTTCTCCTCTTGCATAGTTGCTTACAGATCACCAGGACTATTCTGAATGGACAAAATAAGAGGTGCTTTGCTGCCTTGATACTATCAATAGGAGACTAAAGCATGATCTACTCTGTATGGTTTGACTGCTATCATGGAAATTGTCCATGACCAAGGCAGGAACTCAATCCAGCTCTTCAGTCTTCACAGATGGCTTTAAAAAATCCCTTTCTGTGATCTGACTGAGTTTCATTTAAACTATAAGCATATTTGAGGTCTTCCTTACATTTTTTGTTTAGAAAGTATTGCATATGCATCTAAAAGCTTACCAGTAAGCTTTTAGTGTTTATTGCCTACTAATTTTGAAAGCAGTGTTACAAGCTTGGTAGATTCTCATTTGTTACTAGAGCGAATAGTTCTACAAAGAACTCTGAAACAAGTCTCAATACCTTATCTTATTACCCTATTATCTGCGGCTTAATTTTGTTTGAGCTAGGGAGGTAGTGTTTCTGTCCTTCTTCATGTACTCAAACATGGAAGAAGATTGTTTCTAGCTTTTCTTTTTGTTCACAATCTCATTGTATTTGTCAGACTTGTTAGCGATATATTTGTATTTTGACTGCTGTGTTTAATGTTTGAATAATGCTTCAGCTATCCACCTACTCCTGCAGCACCTCCAATGCCAGGGTGCACAGCTTGGAGGAAACTGTTCCAAATGGAGCACCCTGGAGGCAAGTCTGTTCTAATGTTGCTGTACCTTTTGGGGTACAACTCACAACAAAGAGAAGAGGAAGCACGGGAAAAATCATATACCACATGACCCACATGCCCACCTTCTCCTTCCCCCTCTTTTTCAGAGGATGGTCTGTTTTCACATGAGCATATGGATGGGCATGTGCCGGTTCTGAATTTACAGACCCTGAGCCTAGGCCTGTTGGTATCAACGACATATCACTGATTTCAAAGATCATGCTAGAAATGGCTGCAGCGCAAAAGAAATTTGTTCTGAATTTAGTAACTAACTACAGGACAAACAGCAATGTACACCCAGCTCTGAACAAAATTAGAGAAAAGGACCTATGCAGGAGAAAGAATTTTGATATTTTATGTATTTGATGCTGTAGTTGGCCAGTGCTATTTCCTGCTACGTTTTATATACATGTCTTAGACTATAATTAATCTATTTTTCTTATCTTGCAAGGTGATGGATGTCATTACTGGACTATAGGGGAAGATCAAGGAAGTAAAAAGCAGCAACAGGTAACGTGTCCCTGAAGATATGGTCCATCTGTTGCCTTAAATGAATGTAGTCTGAAAATGTTTTCAATTTTTAAATCCATAGTCTGTCAGCAAAGGGTCTGGACTGAATGTTCACAATCTGAAGTAAATTGAATCATAGAATGTCCCGAGTTGGAAGGGACCCACAAGGATCATCGAGTCCAACTCATTTCCCTGCACCTGACAACCCCAAATTCACACCATGTCTCTGAGGACCTTGTCCAAGTGCTTCTTGAATATCGCCAGGCTTGGCGCCATGACTGCCTCCCTGGGGAGCCTGTTCCAGTGCTCCACCACCCTCTGGGGGAAGAACCTTCTCCTAATACCCAACCTAAACCTCCCCAGGCACATCTTCCTGCCATTCCCTCCGGTCCTGTCGTTGGTCACCAGAGAGAAGAGATCCGCGCCTGCCCCTCCTCCTCCTCCCCTTGTGAGGAAGCTGCAGACCGCAATGAGGTCTGCCCTCAGCCTCCTCTTCTCCAGGCTGAACAAACCAAATGACTTTAGCCACTCATCTTACGGCTTCCCCTCTAAACCCTTCACCAACTTTGTGGCCCTTCTCTGGACATTCTCTAGTAGCTTTATATCCTTGATGTCCTGTGGCGCCCAAAACTGCGCACAGCGCTCGAGGTGAGGCCGCACCAGCGCAGAGCAGAGCAGGACAATCCCCTCCCTCGACCGGCTGCGATGCAGTGCTTGATGCACCCCAGGGCACGGTTGGCCCTCTTGGCTGCCAGGGCACACTGTTGGCTCATGTTCAACTTGCCGTCAACCAGAACCCCCAGGTCCCTCTCTGCAGAGCTGCTCTCTAACCTCTCATTCTCTGGTCTGTAAGTACACCCAGGGTTGCTGTGTCCCAGGTGCAAAATCCGGCACTTGCCCTTGTTAAACTTCATAGAGTTATTGATTGCCCAGCTCTCCAGTCTGTCCAGATCTCTCTGCAGGGCCTCTCTGCCCTTAAGAGTGTCAACAGCTCCTCTCAATTTTGTGTCGTCAGCAAACTTAGTTAGTATTCCTTCAAGTTCTGCATCCAAGTCATTTATAAAGAGATTAAAGAGTACCAGCCCCAAGATGGATCCCTGTGGAACCCTGCTAGTGACCAGCCGCCAGCCTGATGTGACCCTTTGAGCCCGTCCTGTCAGCCCATTGCTCACCCACTGCATTATGTGTTTATCTAGCTGTGTGCTGAACATTTTGTCCAGGAGGATACTGTGAGAGACAGTATCAAAAGCTTTACTGAAATCCAAAAAGATCACATTGACTGGCTCCCCTTGGTCAGCTAGGTGGGTAACCTTGTCATAGAAAGAAATCAAGTCTGTTAGGCAGGACTTTCCCCTCGTGAACCCGAGCTGGCTGGGACCAATGACTGCATTGTCTTTCAGGTGTTTTTCAATAACTCGCAGAATAATCTTCTCCATAATTTTACCAGGCATGGAAGCGAGACTGACGGGCCTATAGTCACCAGGGTCATCCCCGTTGCCCTTCTTGAAGACTGGGACAATGTTTGCCAGCTTCCAGTCAACTGGGACCTCTCCAGATTCCCAAGAGCATTGAAAAATCATTGAGAGAGGTCTTGCTATGACATCAGCCAGCTCTTTAAGTACCCTTGGATGAATCCCATCAGGCCCCATGGACTTACAGGGATCTAGCTGGAGCAGCAAGTCCCACACAAGTTCAGGGTTTATTAGGAGTTTATCGTTCCCACAGTCATGGTTCTCTAGCTCAGGGCTCTGGGGGTCCCTGAGCCCACCATCAGTGTTGAAGACCAAGGCGAAGGCAGCATTAAACGTCTCTGCCTTATCTATGTCCCTGCTTGTGAGGTGACCATTCTCATCAAGCAATGGGCCAATGTTATTTCTGGCCTGCCTTTTGCCATTAATGTATTTAAAAAAGCCCTTCTTATTGTCCTTCACGATACTGGCCAGCTTCAACTCTAATTGAGCTTTGGCCGCACAAATTTCCTCCCTGCAGTGGTGAACAGCATCCCTATAGTCCTCCCATGTCAGCTGACCTTGCTTCCACTGGCCATATACTTTCTTTTTTCGTCTTATTTCTAGAAGAATATCCCTGCTCAGCCAAGCCAGCCATTTGCCTCGCCTGCTTGACTTCCTCCACTTTCGATTGCCTGTTCTGTGCTTTTAGGAGGTGGTGCTTAAAAAGCAACCAGCACTGATAGACCCCAGCACCTTCAAAAGCTTTTCCCCAGGGGACCTTACTAAGCAGCTCCCTGAGCAACCTGAATTCTGCCCTCCTCATGTCCAAAGCTGGGGTCTTGCTGGCAGCTTTCCTCCTGCCACCACAGATTTTAAACTTTACTGCTCATGGTCGCTGTGGCCAAGGCAGCCCCCGATCTCCACTTCACCCACGAGGCCCTCTCTGTTAATAAGCAACAAGTCAAGGCGGGCACCCTTCCTGGGCGGTTCCCTTAGTACCTGTACCAAGAAGTTGTCATCCAGATGGTTTAGGAACCTTCTGGACCTGTTTGTCTCAGCCATGTGGTATTCCCAGTTGACATCTGGCAAGTTGGAGTCCCACATAAGGACAAGGGCAGATGGCTTATATCTATATATAGCTTTCCTTTTATTTATGACTTGACTTAGACATGTGTTCTATATAATATGAAGCATCTGCCATCATAGACCTTGTTAGCTATCAGTAGCTTTATGGGTCGTCTGTCGGTAAGGATCTTTTTACATTGTGATTCATGAGATTTCCCACTGGAATGGATGGAAAGTTCCCACTGATTTCCACAGGAGGGCCCCACAGAGGATTGCAGCCACTTCCTAAGTAGAGAGCAGCCAGCAACCCTTCTCAGAAACAGTGGGAGAGTTAGTTATGTTCACAGTCAACAAAGCAGAGCGCTTATCCTAATAACAACTGCCTATGGTTAATGTGCAGAGCGGATTGTCCATGAGGCTTACTAGCCTTAAGCGTAAGATTAGCACCTTGAAAATAGCACAGGCAACTGTATATCTGCATCAGGAGACAGCAGGGCTGTGGTGATCCTACCAGGACTGGAACCCAGATCTACCACAAAAATGAAGAAAGAAGCCAGTGCATAAGCTTAGATCCTAAAGACATATTGGCGGAAAGCATCTAGAAGGGAAGAGAGTATCAGGTTGTGACTCTAATTATCTTGAAAGTTACCTGATCTTTCCAAGAGCTTCTCTCCATCAAAGTAATATGCATGTTTTGGAAGTTTAGCTAGCTTCTCAGCTAGGTTTGTTCTATAAAAGGTCGGGAATTTGTCTTGTGTGGAAGACAACACATTGGGATTGTGTCTGGGTGTGCCTGAGTGAGTATCTGTGTGCGTGTGCATTGGCAGCTTCCGTAAGTTAAAGCAATATTTATCCTATGCTGGGATATCAGAATAAAGCTGATTATTTGCTCCCAGCTTTTTTAAAAAGCCTGAAAGGTGTTTAAAGGCATGCCCGGAATCCAAGCAATGGTATCATTGGATGGACACTGACAGGCAGCTAAAATATGTCAGGCATTTGGGGAGGGCAGAATTAGCACACGTTCCAGTCACATCTCCAGCTCTGCTACAATTAACGGATATTATACAGATCAGTGGGCAGGAAGCCTCTATGGGCCCTCACTGCCAAGGACACCAATTTATCTAGTCACCTGTGCTGTGCATTAATCCAAGATCTTTTTACCACTGAACCCATTCCACTGAGAACCTCCCCCTACCATCTCCCCAGATTTCCCAGGGCAGAAGATTATTTACCAAGGTCAAGGTACGACACATTTGCCAGTTGTGATCATTTTAAAATCAGAGATTAACCCAGAAACTCTTATCCTGATGAGCAATACCATTTAAATGAGAGAGGCTGCTTAAATTAGGAGGAGTGACAGATTTTCGTATATCTTGTCTGATATGTGAAAACAAGTTTTCCAGTTTGTATCGAGTAATGAAAAGGGACAGCTATTAACATTAGCAAATTTTCCCTTATGGGATGGAATTTCCCCTAGGAGAGAAAAATGAAGTCAGACTGGAGAATCAAGCCCACTATTTGAAACAAAAATTGTACGGTCTGGGCTGGCAAGCCAAAGATGTGAATGGGTGTCCTCATTTGCTAGGTCTTCCCACCCTCTTTGTCATGACAATGCATAGTAGTGAGGAAAAAAAAATAATCTCTTAATTTTAGAAGATGAAAACTTGTCTCTTGCGTGTGTGTCTTTAACCACTAACCACTCAGGAGCAAACTGCTGTGGTTGAGCACTGAACAGCATGGCAAGATCCATGTACAAGAAGAAAAGAGGACGGGTCCCGGTAAAGGGAAAGTACGTGTTCAGTCTGAATCCAGGTGCCTAATCTTAAATACACAGATTTAAATTATTGTCTGGAGAGGAGGTGAGGTGGGTTTTGCATGGTTACTTGTTTAAAATAATTAAATGTTTTCCCAGTGAGCCACACCCGATTTTCCAAGGCATATAATCCAATCCCGGTGGTACATGTTTGCTTTCTGCTTGAGCTAAGAACCGAGTGTGATTTCGATTGACCACTAGATGGCAAATTGTTACAGTAATCTCAACAGTTATGTTTTTCTTATTGCAATCTGAATCCAGCGTTGTTATTAAGTGAGATCTTGCTGTCATTAGGCAAGTAAAAACACTGATTAGGAGCAAACCATAACTCAAAAGTAAACTAAAATGAATCCCTGTCAACCTGAGACCTGTTCCCTGGGAAGTAAAAGCTGAGTCAGGACGCAGGCTCCTCCCTCAGACATGAATAACCCACAGAGGAATTATGTGCTCTTGGTTTGTTGTTTGGTTTGGGGGGTTTTTTTGGGGGGCTAGGGGAGAAAGGGGGCTGGCAGTCTGGCTGGAGTTTTGTAGCCAGGTCTTTGTTCCTTGCAGGCAGGTCCTGCTGTTCTTAGCACTTGTCATGGCCACATCCTCTGCTGGTTTTAGCATCTCTCTTCCTATTCTGCAAGTTCTTTTCTTTGCTCTTTCTCTCAGCTCAGTTAGAGGCAGCCAGACTCATGTGACTTGGCAGTTCCCACTTTATTTAACTTTCTGGGGTTGTGTATAAAGAGAGGAAGGTGATTGAAACCTGTTGAACAGGGTCCTTAAGTTGATCCAGCTGTTTCTTGTTGGATAGAAAAGTGGATGTAGCCTAAAGTAGACCCTTTTGCAGCTATGCTCAGAGCTGAGAAAGCATCCTTAAAAAAATCACTTTTTAATTGCTGGTACTAGGATGAGAGCTGATGTGGGGATATAAAGGAGGGTAGAGGGGTAAAGGAGTAGAATGAGTTTTTCTGAGGAGGTTCTTGTAATTCAGATAGCTACCTTTATAGTCTGGGCGGCCCTGGAAGCTAAGGCCTTTATCTGTTGCAGACTGTAAATCCTGCCCAGCAGTTCCCAGGTAGGAGACAGTACATTCACCTTTCCCATACATACCACAATAGTCACGCTGCCCGCTGCTGGGGAGTTTCCCCTTTCTCCTGCTGGCACCATTGTACAGATGAACATGTAAGGATTGTTAAGCATTTAAAAATATGTTTAAATTGAGATATAAGGACGTTAAGGCTTGAGCCAACAGTGGTAGCCAATAACCTTTTCCATCCCCTGTGATAGGAAGCAGAGGCTGTTTTCACCTAAAGAAGCGCCCTGATTCTGAAATTTGCCCTGAGCACACTGGGAGGTGTTTGACAGCAGCACATTAAACAATGTCCCTGGGTGCAATATACTGAGAGCTGAGCCAGGGCACTCTGCCACTCATTCCAGATAAGTCGAGCCCTTTAACACCAGGGACTGCGAGGGGCTTGTTCCATGCTCTCAATGAGATAAGCTGCCATCCGCGCTTCACAAGACACTCCTATCTGCCAAGCCGCTCTGAGAAAAACTGGGAGATGTGCAGCGTGATTTAAAGCATGTTACAGGCTCCCCCAAGCTACAATCCTAAATGTGGGGGTCCTGCTAATTAAAAGTGAGGAACTACCAGAGGGGTGGGATCCTTCAGTTAGGGGAGTGTGTATGCATGGCTTACAGGTGTTAAACAGCTGTGAAGGAGATAACTACTACACAACAAGAATGATGGAGGTACCAGTACTACAGTCTAAAAAGTGGGAGATTGATTAAAAATTCTCCAATTAAAATGTATTTTCATGATCCTGAGCCTCACAAGTGTTAATACAGTATAAGTAGCATCTGGAGATAAAGTAGTGTCTGTATGCATATGCTACCACTAAAATGGTCTCAAACTGATGTGACAGCTAATCAGAAAACAATCTGTGTATCAATGAGGTGAGTTTCCCGGATGTAAAGATATTTGCATAGAGCTATTACCTATGGACTCTTATTTTCCCTGCCCGTTGTGATTTTCTTGTTTTAAAGCTGCCAAGATAAAGTCACATTTTTGATGTGCTAGTTAAATTTGGAGACCAATTAGTCCTTCAGTTTGTTGGTCTTCGATATATGTAAGACTTTTTCAGGTGAGGAGAATTCAGCAGTTGCCTAGTGAAGTGAGCTATTAACAGCATTTGATCAAATTCCTTGGTAATGCTAACCAATACGTAAGTATTCCGAACATCCTAAACAATGAAGTTGCAGAAGCCAGACTAAGAGGACCTGACCATATTTGGAATTTTTGCTACAATCGAAGCCACAATTAATGAGAAGTTCTATGTGGTTTCCCTTAAAAAAAGATAGAAAAGACAAAATTTGATACTCAGTTGCATGGCAAACATAAATGAGAGAGGCTGCTGACAACCCAAATTTATCCAGTATAAATCCAATCATCAAGTTACACAAACTGAAATGTAATACATTTTAATCTTTGCATTTTTAAGGCTGTACTTAGTATTTTTTACTGAATCAATCTCTTGTACTGTTACATACAACTTGCTTTCCCTTTTTGATCCCAAGCCTAACATCAAATAAACAGAGTAAATATTACACGTTTGTCTATTTTTTCCTCATGTTTTGTTGATACGATTACAAGCTTTTGGCTTTGTAATTACCATCTCGTGCTGAGACATCGACTAACACTGCCAGAAAGTATTCTGTCTCTGCTTAATACTCAAGCTGTCAATTAAATAATTTCAAGCTGTTAATCAAAATCATCAGGAAAATAATTTCTGGTGAAAAGAGCCTGTTTTCTCCCAACCTATTGTGCAAGATTAAGAATCCATAGTTTTAAAAACCAAGGACAAGATACATTTAGTAATTGTTCGCAAGAACTTTGTTCTTTTAGGACTGTGGGAGTATTTAAATGGAGTTCTCATTAAGGAAAAGAATGGTATTCCTCAAACAGCCTGCTTGGACATAGCTGACAAAGAAAGAGGTACAATTTTGGAGATTTCTGTAAAGTTTTTTTCAGGAGTCTTGCTTTTGTCAGTGTCACTGAAGCTGCTCAGAGAGTTGCCTGCAGTTTTAACACCCACATGAATACCAAACCTCCATAAAATAACTAGATGATGAGAGAAGGAATTTCAAAAATGTAAAATTAAAACTTTCTCTTGACCTTTCTCTGTTAAACTGTTCTGTGAAGCAAGTATGATAAGAAGCCTGGAGGGTCAAAACTCCTGGTATTAGACAGCATGCCTACTCTGCTGGTCATTAGCACTGCAGTACAATCACTTTCTGTGTGAAGATCTCAAATAGTAATTGATTTATTTTTGACCGTGTCTCACCAGGTTTGAATTGTCAGACTGACTTAATAAATTGTGTGACCTTTAAGGGTACTAAATTTTAAATGACCTTTTGATATTAGTTAGGGCCTCCATCTGCATGGAGGCATATACCGAGATAACAGGAGTGGAGACAAATCAATAGATTTCCTGAGACATCTCCCATCCCATTAATGTTATAAGCAAATATTTAGCCTACTGCTCCTGGAAGTACTCGTGCTAGATGTAACCATTTTGATTGCCTGTGTTAGTTCATTTTGAAACCTAGCAAGAAAAAAAGACAGGTTAAATGCTGGAATGGGCAGAAGCAGGTGCAAAAGCAAGGGCCTGCTTTGCCCTTCTCATGTAAGGATCGAAGAATTTTCTGTATATCATTCTCTGACTACAGGACTGAGGTATGTACTTGAGTGTGTGCTAGAAATTTCCCAATTAATATAAAGCCAACCCAATCACACTAGAAAATGGCGGGTCTTCCAAGTAACTGCTTGAGGAATGAGTACACAGGGAGCTGGGACTCACAGTAACAACAAGGCCGTGAGCTTGCAGTGAAATTGCTGCACATGACTGACAGGACACTGACAGGAAGGCAATGTCCAGCTATTTCCAGCTCTTTTCTTTCTGTTTCAGTTGCTCAGGCTTTGCACTGGCTCAAAAAATCTCTGCTTATCGTTATTTATCTGTGCTGCCGCAAGGCCAATGACCCACAGCTGAGACCAGGTTGCACTAGCGCAAGTGCACACTGATGGACTCCCTTCCTAGAGCCTGGAGCTTTTGCCACCTCAGCAGGAAAAAAGGAGAGAGGAAAGGGAATTGCCAGTAGTAGTGCAGGTAGTTTGGGTGCCCTGCTCGTTAGTATGTCCCCTGTCATTTTCAGTGGCCTGGAAATAGCTGATGAAGACGTGCCGCTGGCTTCCCATATAAAGCTATTGATGCACATTTCAGTGTTGTCTCTGGGTCAGAAAGAGGTTGTGTTACACAGTTTAAATAGTTCCCTGCCCTTGTGGCTGCACAGTGACTTTCCTTCTTCTCCCTGTTTTCTTTTCTTTTTCTCAATCATGGTGGTTGTAATGCATTGCTACACTTCTCTCTCCCCACTCTTTCATTAAGTGCTATCTTTCCATTTTCCAATGACATCTGAAATCAGAATTGAGAGCTGCTGGCAACAGCCCATTTATGGAAAGGAAATCCAGAGCAGCCATGAACTGAGGCATACAGGAATAAGGACTTAGGCAGATGCAGGAATAGAAACTAATTTTAGTTATTCCATTGCAAGCTCATCACACTGTCAGTGTCACACTCTTCTTTATCTCCCATATCACATCCAACAGTTACCTCATGCCACAGCTATCTCCTGACATAGACCATTGTGGGGCATTTTCTTAATAATTTCATCCCTGTATTTTGGAAAACCTCTAATCACATGCTGTGATGGTTGCTAGAGCACATTAGCTTGCATCACTCTCCTACTTCCCTGAAAGGGTATATACGTCTGTGGCGTCCTGATTAGAGAGCAGCCTTGAACTGAAATCCCTGCATTTACACAGCTTTTGAAAAGGATTTCAGGTTTGCCCAGTATGAATTTTAAAAATTCCTCAACAAGACTGTTGATGCAGTTTGGACGCTGAGATTTGATCCAAGTGCTGTGATAGAGATGTGTCTTATACCTCCTTATACTGGGCAGTGGAAAAATATGTGGGTTTTTTTCAGACTCATCTCAGTGTTTTTGAGGGCTGATAAACGTCACCAAAGGCACTCCTGTTCTTCCATTAAAACACACCATTTTCTTCTTTATTAATGCTCTATTACTTATGGGCAAAAGCAGTCACATGGCTGAGAACGATGGCTCTCTGTGTCACGTAGACAAGACTCTCAGGCTTGACATTTTTTTCTCTAAGGTTTTAGCACAGAAGCAAAGGTTCCCTTGTGCTACAATGCAAATCCTTTGCAGGAGCAGGATGGGACAGGATATTTTCTTGTGATGAAGCAGGACATTGATTTTTGAGTTCTGTAAATTGAGGGATGATTGCTGGCTCTCCTATCGATGTCCTCTGCTACCTTGGGCAAGTCGTTTGATAAATTTTCTTCTGTGAAACAGGGGTGCTTTCCTTTGCTACCCTGTGTGTCTCTCTACATACAGTGTACATTCTTGGGAGACAGGATTTGTTTCTTATCTATTGCACATCAGACATCTAACTGTGTTGCAGACAAATAAGTATAAAACTTCAATGAAAATTGTAAAGCTTTTTGAGATCATAGGATACTGGAAATATTTGATGCTTGTTAGGTTTCCTGTCTCACCTACCCTAAATATGGGGATTTGGAATTGCAGTTTTAAGATCTATAAGAAACATCCCCAAAAGACCGTAGTGGATGGGAGTCCTTCCCCTGCAAAATATGAAATGAAATGCTCTTACCTCCCCATTCCAGACACAGTCTTACTTGTGATATCTATATTCATACATAAGCAGGACAGGCAAAATTTTAATATCCTCTCCCCCTCCAATAGATTATTGATTTAATTGAATATTTTTTCATTTAATATCTCTCTACAAATATTTTCCAAAAATAAAAGAGGAATTCTAAGGAATATATGCTTTTCAGTAATGCTTTTGTATTTAAACCACAAACAATTCCATTTTCCTCTACTGAAACCTTAATCTCTTTGGGTTTGTCTGGTGGTGTTTTCTGAGAGACTCTTTCAATAGAATCCCTTAAAAACAATCAGAGAAAAAGGAAAAAAAATAGAAAAAGGAAACTTTTTTTCAGGTTTTAAAAAAGCCTAGTATGTAGCAACATTCTAATTTTAAAATCTTAATTAAATTTGTTATAGTATGGACTACTGAACCAAAATCCACCTAGTTTACATGTGGAGAAATTACGTGCGACATTATGACTAACTGGCAAACTTTCTTTTTATTCATGAGGAACTATTCATGTCCAGAAAGCCAAGGACACATAAGCAAACATTAATCACTTTCTCCTGGGAAAGGTTCCACATCCCAATCTGCTCTGAGTGTGTTAGTGAAAGCAGGTGTTCCTCCGTTCCAAAAATCAGACTGAGGAAGAATGAGGATGCTTAAAAAACACTTCACATTCTTTTTCCCCACTTCCTCTTACCCAGAGGAGCATCACACCCTTTCGATCTTGTATATCGTCGACCTTGACACTTCGTAAAGCCCCGCTTCACTTTCTAGCCTTTCAGCACCGTGCTTGCTTCACACATTCCTACTCAAACCCGTGCTCTTCTGCTGCCTCTTGACAGAAGAAGCCGTGGAGACATCGGCTTGGAGGAAGTTGTGGGGTGCCTGAGATTAGAGTCTATTTTGGAGCCCCACAATCTTCAGGACTGACCCTTTCGACAGCTGAGCTGTTCCCAGGAGTTGCTGCATAGTCTTGGCTACCACTGTGTCAAATGCACTCACGTTCATGCCCGATCTGCTTAGCTCTGTGAGTAGGAAAGGCCTCTCTTTGCTCTCGGGGCTGGTGTTCCCCTCCAGTTCTTACCGTGGCATAAGAACAAAGAGTGTCCAACCCTTAGTGCCACCTCCACCAGAAGCCAGCTCCAACAGTAAGGGCAACACATTAATTAAACAGTGCTGTATACATGCTGAATGTTGTTCCCTCACACTGTCAGGTTCAATGCAGAGGCTTAGGTTTTCATTAGCTACATTTTCCCATGTACAACTGCAAATTCACTGGGGAAATGAACACAAACTTCCTAGGAGTGAGGGCCAAGAGACCTGTCTATAAGTCTGCCTGCCTGATGCACCATTAATGAAATGGGGTCATTGTTTATGCTACAGATTTAATAATAATTAAACAGTGATGCTTATTAATGTTCCCTCTCCACTTACCTCAGTTAATCTATTTAGCATAGATTTTTTTTTTTGAGGGCAGTTTCCTTTCCAGGATGCTTGTGCATGTAAATTGCCGTGCATGTGAAAAAAAGGCCAAACCTCTTAATTTCAGTGACATGAAATAAAGCTGTTCTGTTAAACAATTCAGAAAAAAAAATATGCATGTGTTAAATTCAGCAGCCTGCAACCTAAGGAAACAGGAAGCTGCTTTATATCAGATGTACTCTATGGGTATTCCTCATCTGGCAAATCCCCAGCAGGGTCTAAATTGAATAAGCTAGGAAACTCAGCAAAAGCTGGTTTGTGTATAACACAGCAGGCTGCACTGCCCTTCGCTATGCTATTGTTCAAGGAGTTATCAAAACGAGAGCAGAAATGCAAAGACAGTTGGAATGTCAGAGCAGTAATTGTGTTCCTAATGAGCCACTGAATCAAGATGACAGATTTGCGGGTTAGGAAATTTATGTAAGATCACTGTGCGCACACCTCTTTTTACTTTATGTATTTATATCTGCAGGGTGTGAAGTTACAGATTCATAGAAAATATGTCTGGACTTAGCAGGGTTTATAGAGGTCACTAGCCCAGCCTCTGCTCCAAGGCAGCATCAGCTCTGCGTATGTCACTGCCAGAGCAGTTAAAGTAATGCTGTTCAGTTTTCTCACCCAGTGAACCAGAGTTGCACAGCAGACTGAATTTTAATTCACAGGAAAGTGGAGCGAACCTAGAAAAGCTCCTCTGGCCCTAGAATTGTTAATCTGGATTAACAGAGTATCAGGGAGAAGAATTTCACTCAGTGTCTGATCACCGGCCAGGTGCAGTCCACAAAATAGCCAGTTGGTTCATAGTGAGAGGAGGAGACTCAGCTGAAAACCTCGGAGCCATACAAATGCTAAAGAAATCCTTTTAAATTCAAAACCTTCAGCTCTAAATCTCATAGAAAACCCCAAACCCTCAGAAAGGAGCCAGATCCTGGTGCTTACAAGCTCTGCAAGGCATATCTGCCTGCTGTTGCCTGGGCAGTCAAGCCATTATTTGTACCTGTCTCAGAAGGAAAACCTGATATGAGCAAGGACTGAGGACAAGGCCATATGCTGTGAAGTGCTGAGAAGGTTCAGCACCTGCTGCCTTCCAGCAAGCTGTAGCTCTACAATGTGCTTATCTCTTTCATTTAACAATATGTGCATTTTTATGTATAAAATCAATTTTATATGTATACATACATTTGTATGTATAAAATTTCATTTCTGAAATTAATATTTAAGCATAAAAAAATGAAACCACTTCTGTAGGTACTCTTGCTCTCATGACAAATATACTACCTGCACAGCTGGCTGTGACAAGCCATCCTGAAGATTTTCCTTTACAGTAGCCAGTATGGTGCTGCCTGAAAGAGTTAAGGCCAGGTCTGTTCTCCTGGTTTGTAATGTTAATCTCACTTCCTATGGTGGTAAGGGCCTTAGTTCGGCATAGTCAGGTGGTGAATCACCAATGAAAAGAAGATTGTGCTTTTCATTTGAAGTTAATTAGCAGAAGTGACCTGAACTCAGCTCCAAAATTTCCCTAAGTTTTCTGTGCTTAGCTCTGGAAAGCCACAATATTCAGAGATGAGCCTTTGACAAGGCCGCAGAGGATTTATAGATAAACTTGCACAGATAACCATGAACTCCACCATGAGTTCTAAATTAATCTTCCTAAGCTCAAATATCTACTTCTAATGTAGTGTAGCAATAACAGGGACCTTGATAATGTATTTGGCTTTTATTGTCAAGTTCCCCGTGTTTAGAAGAAGAAAAGTTGAATAAAATGAGGTTAAAAGCCCGTGCTAAGGTCTGGTTCCATGACATCAATACTGCCCATGATTTTCACAAAGATACTGATATTTATGAAGAAAATAGAGGATGAATTTAAAACAGGCATGCCTTGAATGTTGTTCTAATAAAGTTAGCTTGGCCATTCACATAAAGTAATTTACATAGAGTTATGGCTATTTGTGCCAGTGATAGATTTGGGCTGTTGAAGAAAGAAGTTGCAGAGAGGGGATAACAAATCAATGGATGTGCTTAGCCATAATGGAAAAGCAGAGTCCAGAAAACTCATCAGAGCAGTGGTGGTTTAGTCTTTGGGTCAAGTTCTTAGTGCTTGCAAGGAGAAACTCTGCAGGATGAGAAAAAATGCCTCTTTATCTTGAGTGTCGAACCACTCGGGCATAGGAGCTGAGCTCTGGCCTTGTTGCCAAAAGAAGGGCAGTTTGAAAAAATCTGTGAAGAACAAGGAGATTTGAGTGGACAATGTTATATAAGAACTAGACCAATTTTTGCATGTCCAATGCTCACATTTTGTTGAAATTTGCACACTAAAGCAAAAAGGGTCACAAAATAATTTTAGCACATCTTTTTGGCAAAATCATTTCTATGTTCCCCACATTGTGCCTCTGAGCTATTTGAATTGATGCGAAGGTGAAGCCAGAGTGGTCTGTTGGCCTTTGCGTGTTTTCAATAATTTTTAGACAGCCTCTTTGGCAGTGCTGTGACTAAATCAAGAATCACTGCGAAGTCACATATATAAGATAAAGAAGGAAGGAAAGATGTTCTGAACCATTTGCAAATATTCCAGTCCTCTCTCTGTCTCTGAGCATTTATATGGCACGCAGCACTGAGTGCTAGAATTCAACTAGTGTTAATGTTCAGATCAGGAAAGAGTGGTTTATAGTGAAAATAAGCACCGAAAAAAAAAAAAAGTCCTTTGTCACAAACTCTGTGGTGCCAATGCAGGTATATGGTGCCTGCATAAAAAAAATCGAGGCCCAGCTTTACAGGACACGCTCTCTGGCTTGCATTCAGTCTCTCCTCAAAGTGCTCTTTCCAGCGGAGCCCTTGCAAAGCACAGCTTTATAGTTGCAATGTGAGAAATTCTCCTTGCTCATCTCCTCTGCATTCAGGGTGTTGTGACTCCAGTATTGTGGTAGTACCTAGAGCTCTTCTCCCATGCTGTGTGCTGTACAAGCACAGAAGAATGGACCTTTTCCCAAAAAAGTTCCTTTGTCAGTGTAATGTAAAGACTTAGCTCTAAAATAGCTTTGAAAAGGGCAGAGCTGTTACCTTCAGGGAGCTATTCTTTGCCCTTGGTGAAAAACTGATAGGTTTGGATAGAGGCTCTGTAGAATTTACATGGTAACTTGAAATCCACATGGACAAAAGTTGTGCGCGCACGGCAGAGGAAGTCAGCTACCAGGAGGCAGAAAGAAAGGGCAGTTCCTCTCTGAAGAGAAACTTGCCCTATCTCTGAGTGTCCTAGCGCAGAATGTTTACAAAATGCTCATTAAGGGAAAGGGGATTGCGAGATAGCAACAAATCTGGTGAACAGCTTACACTACACGAGATAAGAGAGGCAAGGCGACCATAGAAGAGAGCAAGCCATATCCAATTACTGAGACCTGGTTTTGGGGAGGGGGAAGGGGGAGGCAGACAGGACGGATCACAAGTTTCAAGACAAGAGCTTCCAAACTTGTCATCTCTCTGTGACACAAGCCGCGTACAACCCAGGGGATAAAACCACCACTTAGCCCACACGAGAGCTAGAGCTTGTTGAGTGCGGTTGGAGGCTCGAGCGAAGTCATGGATTCTGTAGTCCTCCAGCTGTGGGCTGTCCTCTGTCTCTTGGTTCACCTTGCCACTTGCAGTCCCATCCTGAGCTTGGAGCACTCTTCCTTGGAGGAAGACGTGCCTCTTTTTGATGAGATTCTCTCCGAGCAGGATGGTGTTGATTTCAACACGCTGCTTCAGAATATGAAAAATGAGTTTTTGAAGACGTTGAACCTCTCTGACATTCCCCTGCATGAAACGGCCAAGGTGGATCCGCCAGAGTACATGCTAGAGCTGTACAACAGGTTTGCCACTGATAGGACATCTATGCCATCTGCAAATATTATTAGGAGCTTCAAAAATGAAGGTAAGATATGTGCATCTGTAGGAGAAGTAAACAGAAATGAGCGTCAGTGTGAAATGTATTTACCAGGCATGGAGCAGGAACCGTACTAGGGGAAAAAAGGCCTTTCAGTGAGGACAGTGCTGGAAATAGGCAGCATGTACCAGGGTTACCCAGATCCCACTTCTTGTGAGATAGATCCCTTGTCCTTTGCTTTTGAGACTGTACGGTTTTGCGGGAAGATGTTTCTTTAATGTTTGGGCAGCACCAAACACAATTTAGGTGCATCGTTTTCATTATCCCCATAATGACGCACATCATTTGCAATTACCTGATTGTTTTTAAGTAATATTTGAAATTAAGGCAAGAAATGTTTATACACTGTTCAAATGTGCAATATTTTTGTATTATGAGCTTAAATGAATACGGCTTTCTGTTAATATCCTCTTACTATTCATCCTCATGGGATTTGTAATGTTTTCTTCCTTTGGCATCTGAGTATAGTCCAGCAATTAATAGAAATATGTGAAGCAGAATTTTGGATAACCCTTAGGTTCTACTTTGGAGGACTAGAATATTTCCTATTTAAAAAAAAAAAAAAAAGCTGAAGAAGCCTAATTGTGACCGTAGGTAGTTTCCCCTATGTTTCTGCTTCAGCATTTCCTCTCAGTTCAACAAGGGCAAGATAACGTTTCAGTGCTATCATTCAATAGTTTGTCAATACCTATTTGTACCAATACAGGTTTTATCTTAAAAACATTTTTCAGCTAATCATTCCAAATACTGACTACTCCACTTGGCAAATGCAAGTGCTTTGATTCATTTTTAACTACTCAGGGGTACATACAACTATTCAAACTGCCATGGGGCTTCTCTCATCCTTTGTAAGCCTAATTAATGAAGTATTGAAGTCATTGCTTTTTTCTAACATTTGCAGTTTCGAAATGATGAACTATAAGGAGAGACTACATGCAAGTCATTTCAGTTTTGCAACGCAGTAAGATGCACACCTGCCACGCCTGGGCACTCTTTACCAGCAGCATGTTTCTGGTTTGAAGAGGCACTACATTGTGGTTTATATCTTCTTTAAGTGTTCTTTTCTCCAGTGTGGAGAAATTTATTGAAGGGTTGGTGGCAAACCAGTTACACCCACTGGTGAATAGTTACTCATCAGAACAGCCATGCCTGTCACTACTCCTCAGCATAAATGAAGACACATGCAGGAGTATGTGGTGTTCTTTTCTCATTTTGCACTATTCAGAAAAGATAAATGGGATAAAAATTGCTGAGTACACTGTGCTAAAGAATATAATACAGTGTGGTTTAGTGACGTACATCTGAGATCTTTCCACTGGCAAAACCGAAATTCTTTCAGGTTTGCAGCATTGCAAATGGTACAGACTGGCCTTTTGCCAGTAACACATGTAGCAGTTCACAGTTCTGTGCCTTTCTGTGCCCATGATGTTCGATGCCGATTTCATCACTGCAGAAGTTCTGCACCCGATAGAGTAAACTTGGCTTAACTTTCAGTCATTTCAGTATTTCTCTCGCCTCTTCCAATCCAAAACAGCAAGATGTGAAGTGAGACTGCTGATGTTAAGACAGCTTCATAAACACATGCAGTTAGAGGGACTATGCAATTAGCGTTTGTTATGTGTCTTGAAAGTCTGTATAACTAAGAACCATCCATTTCATGGTAAAGAGGTCCAGTGATAAAGAAATTAATTACTTGCAATGATCAGGACAGTAGAAGCAGATCATACCATGGAATTCTTTTGTTCACCTGCCTACTGAAAATTGGCAGTAATGGTAGTTTCATTATTATCCATTAAATTCTTTATTAAATTTGTTATAAGAACAATATAGAAATATAACATGCTGCACGGCTGGAAGTAGCTCTGTTTTAACACATGGACTGTAACATCTCCATTGTAAATGGGACTGTAATTGTTCTTAAAACTTGAATAAAGGTCTTAAGGGAATTTTTTTCTTTTCCTATGGACTCCACATCTCCCTTCCTGACCCTCCTAGGGCTGTACTGGTAACAGTAGGAGATACTTCACCCTATGGACTTTCTAGCTAAAGAGCAGAGTCACATCCTGACTTAGAAATGAACATGTTGCATGCCCTGCTACTGCTCACCCGGCTTCTTACATATGGCTCCTGGCGAATTATTTGTGCTCATCTCCTATATGGTCAGGCGGCATTTCTCCCCCTCCGGCCATTACGTGTAATCACTGCAGACTTGCTTTAGCATATCAGGGTCTAGGAAATCCCAAAGATTAATTCCAGTATGGAGATTATAGCTAAGCTTGAATAGCACTGTCTTTCAGCTCACAGTCTGCTCCTACCCTGGTGCTGTGCAGAGCATATTCAGCTCCCACTTTATCAGTTGACAGGTGGGGAAATGAAAGCAGAATCACCCCTCTTTTTTTTTAATTTATAAACAGATGAAAGTGCAAAATGGAAGAAAAGAAAAAAAAAAGAAAAGAAAAAAAAAAGAAAAGAAAAAGGCAGATGCCTCAAAACCTCCAAACTGAAGTTAAGTAGGGCAAATCACGTGCTTAAGTTAACTGCTTGCTTAAGTGCACTGATGGAGTGTGGCCAACACTTGCAGTTTTATCAGTGTCATTTTTCTACAAACATATAAAAATTGGAGAAGTCAGAGATGAAGACAGTAATAGGTCGCAAGTAGTTTGCCTTTGCAGAAATGTTACCCATAGTCTCTATGTCCTAATCTGTCTTCTGAGTTACAAGTAGACAGCACAGTAATTCAGCAACAAATACACGATCATTAGCTAAGATTCCTGCATTGTGTGAAGAAATGCATATTGCCTATGTATAAACAAACAATGCAGATAGGACAGACAGCCTGACTGACAAGCAGATATTATGTACTTCTTATATGTTTTATTAACTAAAGCTGCCAAAAGTGCCTGGCTGAGAACAGCTGTGTGACTTCTCACTTGAAGCCTATTGAGTCTGTGGCAGGATTTCTCTTGACTGGCAGTTCACACTGGATGTTCACCACCTGCTCTTCCTAACCAGCAGCCTTTACGTCTTCCGAAGCAACTTTTCCTCCCTTAGTGCTTGGCCCTTTCAGTTTCTGAGGGATGTTTCAGCAGAAGGGAATACTTGCTAGCACAGAAACGCCAAGCAGACACAGATACAGCCTGCTGTTCTTACATATGCAGCTTATATGTCACCTGTCTCATGTTCACTCCAGTGCTATATCCTTCTTCCCTTCCTCTCCTGCGCTGATGAATGTTTTTCCTCGTTTATTAAATAGTTGCTGTGCAGCAACTTAGAAGTGATTTGTATTTCAGTATTAAGCAACACATTTTTAATATGTAATCCTTCCAGGTGACAAGGAAGTCCCTGGAAGATATGGGGATAGAAGGAGAATCTATAAATCCAGGTTTATGGTCTTTAGCATGGCTGGGATCTTGGCTGGGATCTTAGACATCTAAAATAAAGTTGGCCTTTTTTCCAAGTATGGTTTTAGGAAATGATGAAAAAAACACTCTGCTGGAAATGTCCGACTGAAACCAAGCAATGCAAAACATGTCAGATGAACTTTGCTGCATGTGTTGCTGGATGTACTGACTCTTCTAAAATATTTGGTCTTTGTCATTTCCAGACTTGGCTTCCCACCCTATTGGCGTTACAGGAATTCGGAAATACCCTCTTCTATTCAATGTTTCCATCCCTCACCATGAAGAAATCACCATGGCAGAGCTGAGGCTCTACACCTTGGTGGAGCGGGACCAAATGCTCTACGATGGGCTTGACCGGAAGGTCACCATTTTTGAAGTGCTGGAAAATGACCATATAGGGGTAGGAGAAGAGAGAAAGACAGTGGCACTGGCATCCAGGCAGATCTATGGCACGAGCAGCGAGTGGGAGAGCTTTGAGGTCACCGAAGCCATCAGGCGCTGGCGAAGGGCAGGGCTGACCACGCACCGGCTGGAAGTTCATATAGAGAGCAGGGAAGGGGAAGAGCAGAACGGAGAGGGGAAACTTGATATCGACATCAACTCTGAGGCTAAACATGTGCCCCTGTTGATTGTGTTCTCTGATGACCAAAGCAATGACAAAAAAGAGGAGAAGCAAGAGCTGAATGAAATGATAGACCATGAACAGCTCCTGGACTTGGAGAACCTGGAGGTTGGCAATTTCCATGGCCAGCCTGGTGAGGAGGCACTGCTCCAGATGCGCTCCAACATCATTTACGACTCTACCGCCCGAATCCGGAGGAACGCAAAAGGCAACTACTGTAAAAAGACTCCACTCTACATAGATTTCAAGGAGATTGGCTGGGATTCCTGGATCATCGCACCAGCGGGATATGAAGCTTACGAGTGCCACGGAGTGTGCGCCTACCCCTTAACAGAGCACGTCACGCCAACGAAACATGCCATTGTCCAGACTTTGGTTCACCTGAAGAATCCCCAGAAAGCCTCCAAGGCCTGCTGCGTGCCCACCAAACTCGATCCCATCTCTATTCTCTACTTAGATGCAGGGGTGGTCACCTACAAGTTCAAATACGAAGGCATGGTGGTATCAGAGTGTGGCTGCAGATAGTAGCAGGAAATGCATGCGCAGGGGAGTGCACAGGGGAAGTATTTAATGATTCAGTCTGTAAATTTGTACATTTTGGATTTCCTATTTAATAAGGTTATTTAATGAGGCATGTACAGATAATTGTATGTTTCCTGTTACGGGGAATGGGCAAGTCGTACGACCGTAGGGAATGTATATTTTGTTCCATTGCTTGCTTCTTGCTGTTCTTTGCTGTCCAAATTATGACCGAGTCTCTCTTCCTATCAGGGCATAGAGCAGTTCACTGGATTGTTTGGGAGGGCTTTTTGTGCCAAAGAGGCACATTCAAATTCACAGAAATAAAGGCATATTTTTGTACTTTATAAATGTTGATTGGCATCTATAGGGATTCCCAGAGCTCTTAAAGATAGGTGAACTATGGGCAATACACACCTAGATTGTTTAGTTTTGTGTAAAATCTTCATAAAGATCTTTACATGCTGAGATTTTTTTTTTTTTAACTTATCTCTGTAGATCTTAAGTCCCAATAATTCTCAAGCTCCTACATCACTAAGGCACAACAAGGTGTTACACTTTTTTCCTTTTTTCTTAATCCTTTCTTTAATCTTTCCCTGTCTCAGTTAAAGGTAACTGGCAGGGATGATTTGGCATCTGGAGCGGAAGGGAACCATTCCCTTTCCCAACTTTCTTAGTAAAGGAATGGGCCCAGGAGCAATGCCAGGCTTGTGCAGTGCTCTGATGTGCAATGGCAAGAAATTCCCCTGTGTATGTTTATTACAAAAGCACCCTGTGTAAAGCAGCACTGGCTTTGTTGTGTTAGCCATGTGTTGTCTCTCAAGGGCCAGAGCTTTAGGTGGCAGAAATAAGTGCAGGAAATTTCCTGAATCCTTGAAATTGTACCAGTTTATACCAGCTAAGAAACTAGGTCCCCTACCCAGTCCAGTAAATTACATACAATACAGCTATGTAATCCAATTCAAATGGCCAAGTAGTATTGCTTTTAGTCTGCGTAGAGCTAGACAGAAAAGGAAACCCCTTCGTGCCAGCTAGATGGAGAGGATCTTCCCTTTATGTATGTGCTGAAGTTGTCGATTCATAAAGATATTGCCCCCCCCAAACTATAAATGATGGAGTCACATGCCATGTTTCCGCCACTCTTCTGCAACAAATCGTGGTGATAAGAAGGTGTCGGAGCTGAGAAACAATAGACCCGTCACTTTATTTATACTAAGCTGCAAATTTGTCAGATTCTTGGGAAAGTGTAAGTGACGTTGACTCTTTTAGCCTGTACCAGAGCCTACTGTACTGTCCCTGCATCTGTTTTACACTTTTAAGGGAAAGTTATCTTCCCTGGAAGTGATAAGGGTCTTTGAAAGAATCACTCTAACACTTTATGGGAATGAACACAAGACTTTATCATGCACCAACTAAAACCAGTTTCACCTATTTTCACACATACTCTTCTGTGCTTCCCATAATTTATTGACCTATTTATTGACTGCCTGCCTTTGTAATATAATGTAGAATACAGAATGTTTTATTTTTGTGCTTGTGTGTAATCCCACTTGGATAAAACCTTCTACTGATCTTATTTTACATGGAATCTTTCTGTTGAGATGGGCTGCACAGAGACTGGGCTTGCTGATTTTTTTTTTCTCCCCTAGATATTTGTAAATACCATATACCACGGTTATCTCCCTTGCTTACAGAACAGTTCAGTCACTGCAGTGATTTAAATAGCATTCTGGAGCACGTATGGTCTTGTCCAATATATAACTACTCTTGCAGGGGTATCATTGCTTTAAGTGGTCAGCCGTGTAGTTTATTGTAGGGTTATGCAGTCTCCACTCGTGCTGCGTGTTTCCAGATAGTGGGCTGCGCCATGGGCTATATTGCTTTATGCCGGCTACAGATCTTACCCTGGGAGTGACTGACACTGCTCACAGACCTTTCCCCTGAGCTACACTGCAATCTTAGTCTGTGGTTAACGGCACGTTAAAAGAATTTGTAAGAGGTGTGATATTTTGCTCTGCTGACATGAACTGCAGCAGCCAACGGTTGAAGTGTGACCGCACAGATCCTTTCAAAACTATCCACAATTCTTATGAAGCCATTTGCCAAGACAAACCATTCACCTTGTTAGGAGTGATAATCCAGCATTAGGGAGATAATCCGACATTTGCTTTTATCATCTCTTTTCTGCAACTGTTCCCGTGGCAGTGATCTGAACAGCATGTAGGAGGACCTGTGCCTTAAAAGTAATAAGTAACCCACTGTACTCACCCATAATCGCTATAAATTTTCAAGTGACCATGTAGCAAAGCAGAGGGGCTGCCTTCGCACTCTCTTACTGCCAGAGAGTTGTTGTAGTAGAGCAGATAGCATACAGTGTATTACAGTACAATACAAACGTGGGTAGGCAGGTAATTTTATCTGTTAGTAGACCTGCATGTGTGAATTTTTACAAGATCAGTAAAAATATCAATTATAGCTTTTTAGAATTGGGGCCAGCCAGTCTTTTGATATTAATAACTTTTCTTTATAAAGAAGAAACAAGGACTGTACTGCTGATTGAAGAGGATTTCAGCCAGAGTTTGTGGTGAAAAACCATAAAGCAAGAGATGGGTCCTATTGTGGTATTCTGGGGGAAAACTGAGCACCTCTTGAATCCTTCAGCTGCACCTGTGCTGTTCATAACCTGGGATTAGAAATATTGAGAATGGTATTTCATTTATCAATGTGTGCCTGTTAGGATTGCATGCCTGCTTTATGAGCAAAACCTTACATTACTTTTACCTTACTTTTGAATATAATTACACAAAGACATTTGTTGGGTGTTCATGCAGTTAGACGCCAGAGATCAGGCAAAATAGCACAAAAAAAATGGGGGCAGTTATTTTATAGAGAGCTTTCCCTAAGGAGCAAATTAAGGTTGTTTCTGCAAACTCAGAAGTGCTTGGCTTTAAATACACCTGTCCATATAGATACGACACTCACAAGTAATATGGTGAGTGCATGACAAGAGCCAGTGCTACCAAGCTGTAAGTGCTGGTAATGTCAGTGACAAGTCCCTGAAAAATATTCCACTGCATGTTTTCATTTTCTTTGTTTCTTTACTCCCTTCCTTCCATCCATCCATCCATCCATCCATCCATCCATCTATCCATCCATCATCCACATTAGTACTGTGACTTCTGTTTCTAAAATAATTTTTCACATTAAATAGGAGTGTGCATTGATTTTGCTTTCATTTCTGATCTGTTTTGTATCAACATGCTAGCAGATGCTTGACTTCAATCTTAAAAGCCCAAACTAATTTTAGAAGGGTTTGGAAAAATACGGCTTCAGTATGGAAGTATCTGTCTTTCTATCCATCCATCCATCCATCTCTGAATTGTTGCATGCCACTAAAGGAGGCAGCAACCCTGTCTCACCGAAATCATCAATATCAGTTGGATTTTTTTCTTTCATCTCTTTCCAACAGAATATGTAAAAGAAAGCATAAGCAGATGTGAAGCCCCTTTTTTGCTGGACGCTGTGTGAAATGCCAGGCAGTGCTTGAAGTCTACATAGAAAGGACAGGCAAAGGGGTGGGAGCAGAAACAAATGATACAAAGAGAGGAAGAGCCTGGACAACATATCAGTGAGGGAGTTGAGGGAAGAGCTTTAGTCTTGGATTGCTGCTCTTAAATCAACACACATGATGCCTCCAGAAGAGCATGAACTTCAAGACATCTTACTCATTTCTTGGCCTCTGAAGAAATCATGACAGCTGTGTCTTCTGTGCAAACACTCAGCACCAATGCCAGATTTCACGAAGCACTTGGAAGTTTGAGGTTCCTTTAAATGATCCATGTCTCTTAGCTCTCTGCATGTGGACTAAAATTCCTCAAATAGATTTCTCCCCAAAGCTTTCTTGAGTTATCCCTTCCTTGGGTGTGATCCCTGGAGTCCAGGCTCACTCTGCAGTGCCCTGCGTAGCTGAAGGTACAGATTCCTGTTTTTTTGAGCATTAAAGCTTGGCTTTTTCTGCCACCACTGCCCCAGCCCTGCCAGCCCCCTTGCTCTGGGCAGATTGGCTGTTTGGGGCAGTCTGTGGAGCCTGGGCAGAAAGGGCAGAGCCCCACACTGTTCTGGCAGGAAAGCAGGGCACCCCCTCTCCCTAGCAGTGCCTGTTTGCTGGATGACAGCAGCCTGGTGCTGGCTCATGCTGCTCTCATTTGGAGGTGCCCAAATATAAGTCTTAGGAAAAAAAAGTATTCCTGAATATTGTGGACACATACCTCTTTCCAAAGCCAGTAGGCCCTGCCAGGTGAGCAGCAGCTCCAGAGCTGAAAGCATGGGGATCAGCCTCCCCAACACTGAGGTCACTTAGGAAAAGGCATCTCCCAAAGCAACCATCATCCAAAGCAACAGCCAAAACCTATGCCCATCTTCTCCCAAGCTCCAACTACTGCACTGCACTTCTTATACTGCACAGAGAGCAAAGTAAACCAGAACTTCCAGCAGCCTAGAAATATCAAAGGATCCTGTGGTTTTTAACAGCCACAGGCAGTTTGGTGCCTGGCTTACCTACAGCACAATAGGAGAGGTTCAGTTAAGTATTTTCTGTGAAACACACTGAGGCAAACCCCAGCAAAATCTATAATTTTTTTAAGGGAAGAAGAAAAAAAAAGAGAGGAAGATTTCCTGGCACTTGAACATCTTCTTCAAGCATTTGAAAAACTACAGCCCAGTGTTAATTTAAACTTCCTTATAACCCAGTTCAACATTTGGAGTGCAAACACTGTTAATAGGATGGGAACCAGGGTGGTGGTGGTTTGCTTACTATATTGGGAAACAAAGCCAGAACAAAACTAGCTTGAGATAGAGTTTTTGTTTATACTGCTGACCCATCTGTCTTCATTAATGCACTATTTACAGGAAAAGTTAAAAAATTAGCTTCTGCTCCTTCTTCAATTGCAACAGCAACAAATAAAGGCTGAATGGTTCATTTGCCCTCAACTAAAAATGGAAATTCTTATCAGCACCCCTTGGAAGAAGAGGTTTATTATATGGAGTGTATTATTGTTGAATATTAGTGCTGGGACTAGGCATTTTGGCCAGAGCTGTGTATTTCTAGCACAGGCAACGCTGGGAGTGAAGAGCAGTCAGGGAGGTGCCTATGCCACAGAAAGCAGAAATCAGCTGCAAAATGTGACCCATGTCTTACTCTAAACTCCTGCTTCGAAGTCTAAGGAGAAATAATGTGGTTTTTCTCCTGTATTGGCTCACACAGGGCAATCGGGTGCAATTTCCCTGGGTGTGAAGAGGAACACGTTTGAGGCTAAGCCTTGACATGGCATAGAAATCACCCAGCTGTCTCTGGCACTGACACTGGAGAAGGAGAGGCAGTGCAGGGCGATACCCCTTTCTCTTACCTCCAAGTAAAGGGACAACACATATGCACTTGAATTTCTACAGTTTAGATCCTAAATGAGAAAAGATGAAAGCCACCCCAGACATGTCCACCCTGAACGTCCTCCAGACAAAATGAGGCAAGTTTTTGACAACCTGTTATTAAGCCAGTTTAGCTGGCAGTGAAAAGCAGCCGGGTCTCGTCACACATTTAGCTGGCACAGCTGTAACCCAAGGAGGACCTGAGTTTATGGCCTAGCACCCCTGGACATTTCCTAATGAAAACAGACTGTCAGGCCTACTGCTGTGCAAATGAACTTCTTCAAAATTGTCTTCTCAGTAAAAAGAAAAAACTAAGTTTTGCACTACAAGTCTACTGAAATAGAGACATACATTAAAAAAACAAAACCAACCTCTCTTTCTATTAACCATAAAGCCAGTAATTTCAAAAGGGCAGGCAGGTTTATCAGAGTTATCATCTCATTCGCACATCCCACTACAGGGGCAGGCTTTCAAATGACCTCAGAACCCTGGGCACATTTGGGGAACAAACCTGGCTGCTAGGCATCTTGTCTCACTCTCCTTCACACCTTCGTCCCTGCCTTGCTGTCCTTCATCCCTCTATCACTCTCCATCCGCTTTCATACAGGCAAGATACGCTTTTTGTCAGGCCATGTCTCTGCAAGCTGTTCCCTGGGGAGCGGGACTCGAGGCACGTAGCGTGCCTGCCCCTCTCATGGAGGAGCAGCTTGCTGGGGAAATGCAAGGCTGTTGAAAGCAGTAGAAGGAGCAGCCGTTAGAATTACTTCTTCTTTTCCCAAATAAAAGTGGAGGGAAAAGTCCACCTTTTGATACCCTTGTCAAGAAGATGAATAGTGGAAGGGGGTCCAGCTCTCCCTGCTGAGGTCTTGGTAACATCTCCTGCAGCAACTGAGCGCATTTGCTTTCAGATGCATGCTAGTAAGCACCAATTTACTCTCCTGCCTCTCAAGTCACTTCAGATGTCAATAAGAGCAGAATTTGAGCTAGCGATTAGCTGTGAAAACTTCTGCTTCCAACCCCATCTCACCACACAGCATTGCTGGCAAAACTCGTTAGGATATGGCTGCATTATTCCAGCAAACTGAGTTACTTTTTAGAGTGGATAATGCCAGAAAATATAGAAGAGTGTTGCTAACATATATACTGCAATATATCCCGCTCAGTGCAAATGAGCTTACATTGGAAAGAGGAAGTTTGCTTACTTGTTTTACGCTGTTGGATACGTGCCCAGTGTGATTCTGTTCACAACGCAAATTGATCAGCCTCCTGCTCAGCATTTCAAGGGCTTAGCGGGACCTTTGATTGCATTTTTTTTTATGTAAACAAAGGAAATATGAAGGATAAAAGCAATCAACATGGCTGCAATAAAGGAAATTATATGAAAGGAATGGATTTCCGTGACATAGAGCAATGCTTCCTGAAAAGAGGGTGAGATTTTTTCCTGGCTCCAAATATTACATTTTCTGTGATGGCCCAAGATATGGCCAACAAAGACAATACGCTGTATTTTATTTTAAATGGACAGCTGCGGTACCATTAATTCGATATTAGCATAGCTATATTTCGCAGAAGCTGCTGCCTGCCGTATCTGCAGCGACTTTAGGATGAAGGGATGCTCGCTGCAGTGCTAGGGCTCCCCAAACAATGTCCCTTCAGCTCTGTGCAGTTGAGGTTATCCAGGATGTAAGCTCAGATGGTGTTGAAAAGATATGTGTTGAGTTAAGTGAGAAGGTTTAAATACAGGGTGGTCTCTGAAATCAAGTACAGTAGCTAACTAGCAACAGCAGCTAAACAACAGTCCAGCCTTCCATAGCTCTCAGGTTTATGTTGGCTTTGCTGTAGCAACTCCTTATCTTTCCAGAGATTAGAGCATTTTAGATCAGTTGTTGTGAGATTTGGTGGAATCCATTTCCTGAGCTGTCACCGCTGGCTAATCAGGCAAAGTTGAAATGCAAAGCTTTGGGAGAGTGGGAAAGCAAAACCCGTTATCCTACAATACTGAACGTGATCTATTTGCCTTTATCATTACCAGATTCTAGATGCCCAGCTCAAGATACTGATAGAGAGAAGCCTCCAGCCTGAAACATAAGCCAGCTGAACTGTAAGCAGAGCAAATATCTTACTGTAGGAAAAATGAGCCCTTTTACCATTTCTGCAAGTACTGGTAGCTGCCATAACTGTTCACCAGTTATTGCTTGCTGTGCTTGCTCTTCACCAGATCTGCACTATGAAATCCCAACCTGAATTCCCCCATGGGTTAAAATGAGAGTGGGGATCCATGGGAAACTGAGACCCACACAGTTAGGAGACTAATGGGCTGATCCAAATGTTGAAACAGTTTAAGTGATCTGATTTTGGCTTACATTAGTTGGTTGCTGCTGAGACACACACAAAATAGCATGACATCATGCAATTACAACCTGCTATCCAAAATTTCACTTATAGCTTTGTACCAATTTTGAAGTAATTCTTGCAGGGAAAGCAGCAATAAACTCAACCACAGTTGCTTTCCTTGCTGAACTCCCTCCTTTTCCATTGGGATTTCTCTAGCTCACATAGTTTCTCATTCTTTTGCACTCCTCTGCCAATCGACAACTTACAGCAGCTGCAAATTTGGCCCAATAATATTGATTGCACGTCTTGTGCTTCCTCTGTCCACCCTAATTAGTGCATTAGAGATAAGCAAAGTGCCCTGAGCAGTGAGCTAATGGCAGAGGGAGCAGGCCATGCTTCATGGGGCATGCATCCTTCCTGATGGGGGCTGCCACACGGGATCCTCCGTGACACTGTTCAGGGCACTGCATGCAACACTAATGAGCTCCAGGACAGGCAAACAATTTAGACAAGGGCCTCAGTGAGCTCCCCAGGGTTGCATTAACCCCTGCACTTACTGCAAAAGAATGGAGTAACTTTTAAGATACTGTTGGCTAAGCTGGACCCTGCTGCACACCATGGTCAGCACGCACACAGCAGCTTTCGGGGGACTGGGTAGCCACTGGGAAACAACGGTACCTCTGTGAACAAATGAATTGCACCTCTATATCTGCTCTCAGCTGTTCTTCTATCAGTAACCCTCCTGCTTTTGCATCATTCTCTCATTCTTGCATCATTCTTCTCAGGGAAGACACCAGAGTCTTCACCACTGACACCAAAGTTGTCAACACTTCTGGCCTAAGAGTCTAGCCTAAATTAATAAAAGGAATGGTTATCTAGCAAGCCCGGCCATCTAGTTATTATCGCAAATATTATAGTGTAGATTGGAATTCAGGACTCACGAGTTTTTGTCTGGCTCTGCTTCATATATGCTCTGCAAACATTTTCAAAGGCTTCATTACTTTTGTGTTGAGTTTTGGAGAGCAAAAATCTGTGACCTCGATGGCTTGACTTTCATCGGGACAGAAGACCTAATTAGTTTGTCTTGAATGGTGAGTGCTGAGCACTCTGCTGCAAACTCCTTTGCCTCAGCTGGCCAAGGCACTGCAAGGCTTGCACTGGTGCAGGCTCACCTGCATGGGCAATGAGCTCCTTTTTTGCTGGTATTGAAGCTAAAAGAGGATGGGGAGCTAAGACATGGGGCGGGTCAAGCAAAAAGCAATCTAACCGTCTGAGCCCCACACCACTGTCCTAAAAAGGCACTAAAGATGCAAACCACATTAAAGGTCCATCTCCACGTTGTGATGGAATGCCAGGGTGCTTTGCCCCAGGAGATATTCCTGCATGTGATTTCTGAGCAGCCTTACAAAATGGAAGACTCTCCTACAATTTTATTTTTAAAAGCCATCCTGCTTGCCATTATCAGTGAGACTTTATATTTGAGTGAGCAGAAGCGGGTCAGAGCGGATGACAGCAATGTAATCTGCTGTTACTTTTCCATAACTTCTTGTGCTATCCTTGACCCTAAGCCAATGCCCTTCCACTGCCAGCTAGGGGAAAGATCCAGTCTCATGGAGCTACTGAGATTCTAAACCTGTATCCCAGGTCTTCTGCAAACTGTAAATGTGATTTATTCCCATTTCAGACTTTTTTATACAGCCTTCTTTACACTGGATAGGAGGAAGGTAGCAAGGGAACAGGATGTTCCCACTCCCCCAGTGGAAACATCCCTTCCCAGGGTGTGAAAACACTCCAGTTTCCAGTGGACATTTGACTTTTCACTCTTTGGCGCTGCCTGTAGCTGTTGTGTTGGGACCAACTGTCCTTGGGGTGCTTGGCTGACCTCCTGACTCCTTTTGGATTGGAATTTCCATAGACTTCAGCACTTAAAATGAGCACTGGGTTTTTAGCAGCATCAGAAAGGTGGATGCATGCAAAGGGAACACTTGGCAGCATTAGAAAATCCATCCTCTGAGCCCCAGGAAGGGACACACAGGGTAAAGTTGTCACTGAAAAGACTCAAAACCGGCACTGGCCCTAGGGATCGAGTGTGGACCTCATCCAGAGCATGCAGAATGCAAGGGGAGCCTCTGTGGCTGGATGGCAGCCTGTACTGGCCCTTATTGGGGAGCCGAGGAAAGAAACAGGCAATGCTGCGGGGGAAAGGAAAAATTTACCTCTCACATGCTCAGAAAGCAGATGCCAAGCTGATGCTTATCATCATTTCTTTAATAAGAGGTCAAAGCCTGGCCCCTGCCTCGCTAGCTGGTTTTAAAATGCACTCGTTTGGAAATAGCTCCCTGGATGCAGCAAACAGCATTTCGGCCAGCTGATGAGATTAAAAGAACATTCCCCTGTTGCTAGTTCCTGTTATCGGTACATTGTGTTAAGAGGGCCGAAATATCACATCGTGTTTTTACGCGTGATAAAGCAAATTTTCACAAGCCACACCAGCGGCTGCTGACGGGGCTGGGAGTGTCATTCTCCTCTGCCGTGCCGGGCTCACCAGGGTGGCTGGGCATGGGAGTACAGGGAGACCTTTTGGACAGGGTTATGCATGAAAAGCAAATGGCTTTTTGCGAAGCTTCCTTACATGATGGACTCAAGGGGTAAACAGGATATTTCCTTCTCACTGAGGTCTCTGCTTGTTGGATTTTTCAGCTTGGTAAATTCTGTGTTTGCTAAAGGTTGAGCACACCCTGGAGTCTTGCAGTGGCAGCACCACTAAAGTCTCTCTGCTCTGCCCCACAGCCTTACAGTTAGGAAAATTGCACCCAAATTCGTATCACTCACCTGGTTGCTGTATTTGGCTGAAGTGATAAGCCTTATTTCTTAAGAAACCAAGTTCCCAATTAACTGCTGAGCATTTCTTTTTATGGGAATTACCTACTGACAAAACTCTTGTAAAGGAAAACAGCTAGAAGGGTAAACTATTCTCAGTGGAGACCGCGCATGCGGTGAGCTGTTGGCAATGTGAATTATCCAAGGAAGAAGCTCTCCCAGCTGGAGCCTCTGTGCAGTATTCACCATGCAAGTGCTCAGGGCATTTATCTCCTTGAATAACTCAGAATTCCTAAACTTGCAGAATTCCTAAACTAGATTTTCGTGCTAGAATGGATGAGCATTTTCTCCAACAGAGTGCTTATTCAGACAACTCCTGTCCCTGCTACCCTGGCTGCTTCCTCCTGTCCCCATGTTGGCTCTCGTTTTGTCAGGATGCTCCTTTTTCACCAGGTTATTTTTCCTCCAGGCCAGTTTGCCAGGTTAGCTTCATAGCATCCCTGTGCTACAGCAAGGTGGCAGGAAAACACAGAGAAAGCAGGACAGTGGGACTGCTTCCTGGGAGGGCTTGGCTGAAAGTCTGGGGACTTTTTTTTCTCCCCACCTTGGTGAACAATTAATTATTCATACAAGAAGTCTCAATTTGGCAGTCTTTCCTTCTTAAAAGCAGCCTGGTTTGGGGATATCTTTCAGCTCCCATGTAAAGGCAGGACGGACTGCATTAGTCTCTAATTCCTGGGGGGAACAACATGTTCTCACGGCTTTTCTTTCGTTTGTATAAGCCATCCTAAATAATGGCTGGACACTTTTGCCGCACGTCCACCTCGCCTCCCGCAACAACTTGCTATTTTATGCAGTAGCCAAGCTAAAAAAGGAAAGTTACTATCATGCCAAAAATGCAACTTTGATAAAATATGAGGGGATAAGTCAGCATAAGCGTGACTGGCTCGGGATCCAAAGAGAATAATGTGGGAAGGATAATTTTACTTTCTTGCCTCTCACGCCTACCAAACGCCTGCATACAATGAAGTGAATTCCTAAATGCAGTAAATACCTATGAAGAGCAAAACAGATTTTTTGCTCTAATGCAAAGAATGCTAGACAGTGAGAGCCAGAGTAAAATGATATCCTAAAAGAGGTCATATTTTCACCCCATAATGCATGGTTTAACAGTTTTAGGGTTTTAATTGCTCTAATTTGGAAAACCATATCACATTTAAAGGGAGAGGAAAATCCTCAGTATGTTTTGTGAGTTATCCTACACACTCTCCCATCACCTTGAAGGAGATGCTCTTGTGTCCTCTGGCTGTGCAGTGTGAGGGTTAAGGGCGGGGGTGAAAAACTGCCTTTTTGGCAGTTTCCAAGCCGACAGTGCCCAGGACAGGGTTGAAAAGTATCTTTGTACAAGGTTTATGCTTTATTCTCTGTGATAGACAGTCTGTTGTACTTTTAAATGATAGTAGTGGTTTCACACTTCCTAGGATATCCAGATTCAATGCTTAAAGCCTGCTGAGCTGAAAAGCAGCCACCTAACAACCCTCCATGAGTTTATAATGTCCCTTGCAGCACAATGGAACAGTAGCCCCTGGAACAGTAGCCCCTGCTTCAGGAACAGGAGAAACTTTCTCTGCTTCTCCTTCCCCAAAAAATTTCACGGCTTGGCTGCAAAAAGAGAGGGAGGAAGGAAACATAGGTCATGCATCAGTCAGTTTTCCGGGATCTCACATTCTGTTGTCTCCAACAGAAGATCTGAAAGTGCATTAAATCCAGAGTAGGATTTGGGCATTGCCAGTATTCAGGTGCAGCTCCGGACTTTGCGTGGCTGAGCCGAGAGGATATACCGTTAGGGCGGAAAGGGATGCCAAGTTTCCACAGGTCTGGCATGGGCAGATCCATGCTTTTCTGTCTCTGGAAAAAGCTCACTTTTTAAAAAAGGGAAATCCTGCTTATCTTACAGCACCCAACAGCAATACCAGCTCATAAGATGCCCGTGTTGCTCCCTGAGGCTGTTCACCCCCCTGCCACGCACTTAGGAATTTCCAGCCCACCTGACCTCTATTGGAAAGTCTCTCTTTCAAATATGACCACTGTAAACACTCCAAATTTTAATGGGAAGAATATCTTCAAATAAGTTACTCTGATCTTCAGAAACAGTCCTGCTTTGATAGAGGTTGTTTTGCCTATCAGCAGCGGAAGTGGAGGAATGCGCAGTTTATACTAAAATAACATGCACTTGTCCTAATCATGGAGACTTCTGAGCCTCAGCCAAGCCTTTTCACGTCATTACAGTCTACTGTGGGCTGTGAAGGAATTATTTGCCTCTTCACACTTTTGATCTTTGCAGGAAGGAGCATGTGGCATTTCCAGCCCAGATGTTCACGACATTTCTCCTAGACCTGATGGAGAAGTTTCTGCCTAAATGACTCCTGAGCCTCATGCTCAGATTAGTAACGTGTTCCTTGTAAAGGTAAAAAATTAAATAAAACTGAAGCAGCTCTGTCAAGGTCATCTGAAATCACAGAAAAGAATCGTGAATGGGAACAGTTGCTCTGAAATGATGGCAGGCAAAATGCATCTCACAGGCACTTTGGAAACCTCTTGATTTGAGTGTTGGGAAGATGTGGATCCCATAGGTGCATGGTGGGTACTTTGACTGGCAGCACCAATGGTGTTAATGGTGCTTGAAAGAGATTTCAGGAGACAAGAAGTGTGCTGTCTCAGGATGCCATAACATGTGGGACATGCAGGTGATGGGGAAGGTGAGGTTTAGATAGCTCATCTTCGAAGGTGGCTAAGCCTGGTGAGGGGCCACACTGTCCTTCTTGGGGCTCTTCTCTATGATGCCTATCCCTCTGCAAGGCTGTGGGCTGCACACATCTGCACCAGCAGGTCCAGGCCTGCTAGTCCAATGCAAAGGGGTACTGAGATTTCGAATTACCAAGTTTCAGATTTGAAGTATTTTAATCAATTAAATTTCATCATTGCAGGAGCAGAGGACCTTGGCTGTGTGTCCTCTGGAAGGCACTGCGATTTTGCAGTAGCCCCATGCAGGCTTCCAGAAAAAATTAATTCCCTGGTGTGAAGGTTTGGGGTCAGGACAGTGATGAGCTGTGTAGATCCTATGGAAAGGAAAACCACCTAGAGTCAGAGCCTATAGGTTGAATGAGATATTTATGGGTCAGATTCTTAAATGCAGCTCAACTTTCACAAACCTTTCCTTTATCTGTGCTTATAAATCCATAGCTGAGCAAAGGTGGATTCAATACACCAAACTGAATCTAAGCTTGAGACTGAGTCTGGGCTCAGTTTTAGGGCTAGACAAGTCCCCCACAGCAAGGCTGACAGCAGCAAGTGCTGTCAATTGACACACCTAATATTGACTTTTATTCTCTGACAATATTTTCCTGCTCCCATCTCCCCTTTTTTTCACGTAGTTATCTCTGTGTCTCTTCCTCTCACCAGTTCTTTTTTCTCTGCAGGCTCTGCCAAGTAGGTCTGCAGCCTGTCTTGAGCTGAACTTTCATGTCACCAAAGCCAAGTCCTCAGTAGCAGTAATCCAGTGTTGTTGCATTAACTTCACTATGCTTGGCACAGAGGCAAGCGTTTGGTCCTAGACATCTTGCTTGAAAACTCCTGCAGATCTCTCTTTTTTTCCCATTTCTGTTCCCATGAAGGCCCTAGGCTGGGCTAAGGCTGTGTGGTGGTGGTCCGCCTTCTTAACATAAATGAGGAGTGAAAGGTTTTCTTGCAGAGTCCTGTTATTTTCTTTCCTACACCAAAAGATTCAGCAGCATTGTGGTACTGCTGGAAGGGCAACTTGCTGCCAGGCAGTGGGGAAACAAGCAGACAAGTTTACAAATAGCCACACTGGCACCATGAGACCTTTGAGTCTGGTTAGTCTTTATGCTGATAGCAGCAAGTGACAGGGAGAGACCCAGCATCATCGCTGGGGTGCAAAACCAGGTTTCCACCAAGGCGGTTGAGGAAATCCTGTTCTGTGCTGATGAAATTATGAGAAACAAAAGCAGAGGCAGTAAGTAAGTCCAAATCTGTTATTCTTTGAAAATGGTCCATCAGGAAAAATGCAAAAGTCCCATTTTCTGTACTGGGTCAAGTTGCTAATGCAGACTCCCTCTGCACAAAGAGCTCTGTGTATGGATGTGTGAAAGTTCTCTCCAAAGCCTCGTCAGTGGCTGTGCTGGATTTATATACACATGGCTATAAGGAACAGTGATTTAAAACAACTGAACAGCCACTTAACTGAAGAGTTTTTTATGATACTGTGATTTTATACCTGGAGCCTTGATATCGATGACTCTGGCACAGCACAGCGAGTGATGCTGTATGAGACCTCTTCTCAGTGGACCCATGGGGCTGTCTGGGCTTCTCCTGCTCTATAAGAGCAATAACAAACTGTAGGTGTTAATGCGAACATCTCAACCGTGGTGCTGACAGCATGTGCAGCCCACCATCCAGGCACACTGTGGGACAGGCTGTGCCACCGCAGACCTTGGGGCTTTTCTGTTTCCCCGGATCCAGGATTTATGGACTTTTTGTTCCACTCAGAAGCACTGTGGGTGTCTCCAGCAAGGAGCCAGCTGGCTGGCAGGAGGGATGCTTGCTGCTTTATTTTTGGAAAGGCATAATGTGTCCCTAACCTGAACTCCTGAGTGCCAAGATATTCTGACTGAGCAGCAGGAAGTATTAGCCTGTTCTACAGGTAACTCGAGCAGCTGAAAGAGGAGTTGAAAAAAACACACCAAAAAAGCTAAAGAATATTTTTGAAATTTCCTGTTTCAGAGCATAAACCAGCCTCTAACTTCTGGGCTCCTTCCTCTGAACCAGCCTGCAGTCAGTAGCAGAACACCGGATGATACAAGTCCCTGGCTCTGAACCTGCTTGGCAATTCCTGTTGACTCATGCAGCTGCATTTTACGTCTGTGCACAGCTAGGTTTCTTCTCCTAGTTGGTTTTGGCATCAGTTTTGCTTGTGGGTTTAGCTAAGTTTTTTATCTTCTCCTCAAGCATCTTGTTCTTCTTCTCCATGTCCTCCCGTGAGCGCTCCACATTCATCAATTTCAGCTCCAGTTCCTCAGACTTCTTCTTCTCCCTCTCAATGTCCTGATTCAGCCTCACCACTTTGGCCCAGACTTCATAGTTTTCCTTCTCGAGACTGCAAAGAGAAATGGAGTGTGAAAGGATTGGATCGGAAGAGTGCTGGGAAGTCATCATTTGGCCCTTAAGGAGTCCGCCCTCTGTCTCATTAAGCAAGAAAATAAGCCAGAGGTTCTGTCCTGATCCCAACCCTCAATGGCCACATAACACGATGCAATAAATCAATACACGATATATAATAATATGATAACAACATGTGAAGCTATAGTAACACTGATGGTTACAACTAATAATGTAATAATGCTGCTACTGAATTCTGGATAGTATAACAGTACAATATTGTAGTAATAACAAGAATTGTGACAGTGAAATTACTGCAGAAACATTATAGCGCCATACAATGATGTGATAAGAACTATAGAGTATTAATATTGTAGTAATATAACATTAGCAACTATGTCATGAGAGTACAGCACATGAGACTTTTAGATAGCCTACTATAACACTATATTTTATCATTAGTCATTATTATTACATACTGTATAGTATTACTGGTAAATAAATCTGTGCAATACTAGAGTTGTAATAACATGAGCTGAGGACTTCATACTCTCCAGAAAGCAGCACTGCGCAGTGTGTTACCTTTTAATTTGTTCCTCGTAGTCATTTTTCTGTACCTCCATTTCTTTTTCCAGCTTAAGGATCACGTTTTGCAGGAACTCCCTGCTCTCCTGATCAGGTTTGGAGACTTCGGCAGGGCTGCTGGTGAGACTGGCTGTTTCCTTTGGCTGATGGCTGGGACTGGGGCACGGTAGAAATTCCTTATCAGAGCAGCTGCTTGAAGGGCTGGGGCTGGAGCCGTTGCCTTCCCCACTTTCTGCCTGGGAGGTAGGAACGTTATCGTAGGTCGAAGCCCGGTGAAGGTCGAGCAGCTTAAAAAGATCATGAGACAACGTTCTCTTATGTCCATCAGGGACCATGGAGCACGTGCTGCTCGCAGGGGAGCTTTTCCAAAAGTCATTGTCAAATATGTCGTTTTTGTCATTGCTGCCTTTCTCTCCCAGAGAAGCAGCCGTCAAGAAAGTTTTCCTGTTAGGTAAAGTCTGAGTTCTTTTCCTTGACTGCGTCTTCCACATTCCCAGTGTATCTTTGGACACATTATCTTCTCTGGGTGCACTTGAGCTCACAGCTGGTCCAAGGGCACTACCGGAATTCAGGTCATCTCTCTGTAAAATAGACCCGTGGCATTAGGACAGCCTTGTCGTGCTTTGTGAGCAGAGCCAGGTTGCAGCTACTGCTGTGACTGCAATATTTACAAAAGGCACATTTTAATGTGCTAACAGGAATGGCCACAAGTTTTCCATAAAAAATATTTTGGGTTGCACCATGTTTTCCATTAAAAAGAACTTTTTGCAGAGATTCTTTCTGAGAAAAGCCTTTAATCCTCAATATTTTCACTTCACCAGCACAAACTGAAAAGGTTTCATCTATTCTGCCCTTTGGCTAAAAAACTTCAGGAGTTTTCATTTTTCCCAGAACAGAAGAAGTGGAAAATTTATCTACACCATTTTCCTGATGTAGAAATTCCAGAGATGACAGTTACAGCTGTTTACCCTATTAATAGCAAGCACTCTTAGTGGCTCACTGACCTGTTAGATCCCATAAAAATTAATCACACATTTATTAAATTTACATTTGATTATTTCTCCCTTACCATTTGCCTTTGGATCAAGCTCTTAGCCCTGGGTACCGCAGGGTCCTCTGCGGCATCCCAGCCCACGGAGCTGCGCGGGACAGGGATCTTCTTGTCATTTTTTTGGGCAGGTGGGGAGGGCGGCACATCCTTGGATGCGGGAAAGAGGTCTGCATGGTCACTTATCATCACAGTCATCACTTTCTGGATCTGTGGTGTGCCTGGAAGAAATTCAAGATCTGTCAGCAGCAAACCCAATGCGATGGGCTTTCTTCCACCCACACTTGCATCTTCTGGTCGGTCTTTCTGGTGTCCAAAATGGAGATGCACATAGCAATGCAGGAGAGACAAGGAGCACTATCATAAAACTGAATAAAGGGAGGGATTTTTATATCACTTCAGAACAGCAGTAGTAGACCATGGAGCAACGAAGACGGGAGTCTGCTCAGCTGCCCCAAGCCACAGATTGTGCTTCTTTGGCTTGACAGGCAAACAACAAGTATCAGTTATATGAACAGGCATATGAATATCCGGACCATTTGCATGTGATGTCTGTAGAGCCGAGCAGTGTTTGGCCTTAAAATATTTCTTCTACTAGTTCTGCTGCATCTGTCCTTGCCCATGGGATTACAGTTTGGCTCAGTTAAACAGTAATTTCTTTGAGTTCCCTTTGTTTCTCTAAGAAGAATTTCACACCTTCCTGCTCTAAGCAAAAGAAAGGTGACTTCACCAGATTCCTGATTAGTTTAAAATCTATGGAGGGAATGCACAGTGCAACTCCTGAGGGGATTTTGTCACCATTAACACATTTATAGCCTAACACATGGTTTTACTGTACTCTGCTGTACCTACTGTGCCCAGGCATGTGTTTGGCTTATATCCATGGGTCTACTGTAGAAAATTTTAATTTCAAGATTGTGGATGCAACTGAGTATTTCAGCATATCAGGTGCTCCTATGCCAATTATTCCAGGAGTCCCTTTTACCTCTCATAATAATTGCAGGATCCTCTATCTTTGGTCTGATGAGGTTCACTCCAATCACTGTTGCCAGGTTATCCACACTCATCTTGTTGACACTAGAGTTCAACTGTATTTTGTGTAGAAACCTGCCAGAATCCAAGGGCAAATATTTCAAGTCAGAGGAGGAAGACTGCAAAACACCTTACACGCCCACTGGTATAAAATCCTGATTAATCCATCCAGGTCTTTCTCTAAGTCCCAAGGACAGAAACATATAGTTGCCTTATAACTGTGAACCAGAGCTGGGTCTTACTGGTGTCAGTAGAAAAACCACCATGTGATGAGCAGCTCACCCCCAAAAAAAAAAAACCATCAAAAAGGAAGGGGAAACACCCATCTAATACTTAATAACTACAGAAAAATCACCCAGGCTGGGTGAAACCCAACAGGTTTTTTGCACAACGTTTTGTCTTGAAAAGCTGCATTTTATTTTAATTCTCAGAGATTCATAAATGAGTTTTAGGGAAGGCACTTATGCTGACATCATCAAGGTGTTTACCCCCATGGCTGAAATTCTCCCTTTACTAAAGTCAGCATCTGGTGCCTCGAGGGGATCCAAAACACAGCTTAAGAGGGCTTTCTCTAGGGGAGTCACCCTCAGCCTTTGGGATGATATTTCTACTCACCAACACCAAATCTGAGCTGTTTATACCTTGTGCAGAGGACTGACCTGCAGATATAGCTGAGGAGGTTGTAGTTGTCTCTGGGAAGGAGGGACAGTTGCTTCAGGAGTTCCTGATGGCCCTAAATGCAAGTTAAGAAATAGCTCTATAAAGATTCACAGATGTATACAGACTCAAGAATGGCTCTTGGTCACTCCATCCATCCCTGTATGATCTCACCTCTTGCCATTTGCTCGCCTTGGAAATTCCATTTCTCTGGCAGACCAAGCATGGACAGCTTTTCTACAGGGCTCAGCAAGAAGAGGCAGCCCACTGCCCAGCACTGCTGCTGCCAAAGCGACAAGGGGAAGAGCAGGGTCCCCTCCAGCCCAGCACGTGTGTGGTGAGCTCTTTGGAAAGAGCTGATCATGCCTAACCTCCCTGCATTTCTTGTATATAATCATTTAGGACATTTTTAACCCCAAAGATCCTGAAGTGAAACAACCTACAAGAAACATTTGCCCTTGAAATATAGGGCTGAACACTGCAGCTCACAGAGCTCATGCTACCGAGGATATCTGCCGTATTTTTTTGTGTATAGGAACAGCATCTGTGAGTGGGTCATTTGCAGTGGGGGGGCTTCTTTTCCACCCCAGTATGTAGTTAGGAAAAGACAGTTCCCATCTGTTCTCCCTCTCCCAAACCCCACTTCCTTCCTCGGTCTCACCCAGAGCCCTCTGCCAGCTCTGCTTTCAGCTCGGGCTGATGGATGCTGCAGGAGGTTGTGTTACCTTCCTCTCTTGGTTTTTACACTCGCTCTTTGCTGCAAGGGCTCAACGAAAAGAGGTGCTGAGGAGCTCTTAGATCTGCTCCAGAAATTTAAGCTTTCAAATGGATAAATCCATGATGTCAAGTTGGGAAACCCCATTTTCTCTTTTTAATTTTTTTTCCTTTTTTTTTCCCCCCCAGATTTCAAAGCGCAGTAATTACACAGCTTATAATGCACAGCTATATATGCACCTGGCATCTTCAGCTCACAAAGCCCTGGCACTGAAACACAGCTAATTTTAAGGCCAGAAGGAAAGAAATTAATGCATCTCTACCTTTCTCTTATCCGCATCCAGCGCCTGACCGCACAGCAGGAAATCCTCGTACTGCATCCAGGGTACAACCGGCTCAGGGAGCTCCCGCAGGTAGAGTTTGAACAGAGAGGCCACGGTGTGCACATCTGTATCCCTGCAATGTGCAAAGATCCACTCATGAAAATCACACCCAGCTGGTGCAAACCCTACCCTGCTCCAGGAGCATGAGATTATATTTAAGCTCTGGGTGTACATGCAGAAGACAGAGAGAGATAAAGGTCAAACCAAGCTGGGGAGAATCCATAGGGCACCCCAAGCCAGGGAACAGCCCCAACTGGCAGGAAAATAAATGCTTGGTGGAGATTTTCCCCACCGTGGGGCTGGCAGGTCCCCAGTGGGCCTTCCCAGCTTGCATTTGACTCATGAGGGTTTGCATGCAAATATTGTCTGGTGTTCACATGTTTGGCAGGCACTCCCCACTCTGTGCAGAGCTGGCAAAGCTTGCCTGGGGTTTTTAAGATTAACAGCAATTAACTGAAGATGTTCTGCCGGGACAGATGTTTGCAGCTTTGCATACCATATAGTTTACATTATGTCAAAAGGACACTGTCAAGATCGTAAGCCTCTAATTTGACCTACCTTGAAGTCCCTAAACTGTTATAAACTTCTAGCAAAAATCCCCCAGGTCATTTATTTTTAGGATTGGTTGGGGTTTTTAAAATACTATTATTTTTAACAAATGCACATAACCATAGAGGAATTTTTTCAGAGCTGTATTTTTCTAGGGCCTATAAATACACACCATTAGGCATCCTGGATGCCTGGGCTGCAACAGCAGCTTTCTAACGCTCCCCACTTGATCCTGCCATGCTTGTGCATGCAAGTGTGCCTGTGCAAACCCAAACAGTCTGTGAAGATGGTACTGAAGGTCGAACCAGCATTTTGAAGCATTCAGATCACTGGAAACCCCATTATTGGCCTTCCTCCTCACTAAGAAAATGTTTTGGTTGAAGTGCATGGGGGTTGCAGTCACCCTGAGATCCCTGCAGCAACACTCAGGCCAAATCCTGCAGCACAGGGTAAACATCGCAGGGTGCTGGGAAAAGGGCCAAACTCTCTTGCCACGCCCTGCTGCAAAACACAGTTCTGGAAAAAAAAAAAAAAAAAAGACCTCACCTTCCTATGACCCCCATACAAGTTACAACAGGAAAGCTCTCAGCAGGACTCTGGCACCCAGAAAGAAAGAAGTATTCAGCTGCAAAACCAACAGCCAGGATGGTGACGCTTCCAGAGCAGCCATGGATCTACCTTACACAGCACAGGGATTATTTAGGTAAAAGTGCTGTGGTTTTTCCTAACAAAGCTACATAAAGCTAGGTAAAAATAGGAAAAGTTTTGCGGTTAGGGACAGGCCTGCAAATACAGAGACTATGCCCCTGCACGCTGCTTAGGCAAACTGTTTTGCACGAAAGTCCAGGGAAGCTCCTGGTTTTGGGTGCTCCCCTCCCACAGGCACCCCAGGTTTTGCCGGCGGCTCTCAGAGCTCAGGTGATGCCATACAGGGCAGCTCCCTGGGTCTGCACAGATGGGGCATCACCACAGCCAGGATCAAACACCTTCATACACATGCAGCAGCCTGGGTACTCCCTGTCGCCATTATAATGGACAGGGCAGGGCAGGAATTAAACCAAAAAGTCTCACTTCGGGTGCCGTGGAAAGGCAGGACCCACTTTTCCTTAACTCCAGCACAGGGATCATTGCTTTCGCCGGTGCAAACCGTCAGACCCCAGAGCAGTCTGCACGAGTGAGCAGGGGAGGCTGGGCAATGCTTTGTGCAACCAGGGCCAAAAGCAAGGGGTTAAACTCTGACTTGGGGGTGGGGACAGGTGGGAAACCTTTAGAGATAATGCAGGGGCATCTGGTCTGTGAGCTACCAAGGGAGGGCTTTATAAAGAGATGCACCAGGGGTTTGCCTTCTCTTATTTTGCATAGGGCATGACAGACAAAGTAGTAGCAAATGTCTCTCTCCAAAGCATCTCTGAGACCTACAGGCAGCTCTCTCAGCTTCAGGGAGTTTGCTATTTGCTCTTAGTCCTGCAGAGGAAGGGGGTCAGGAGGATGCAGCCTTGCAGCAGCCAAAATCTCTCTCTCATCTCTGTGTGGTGTTGTAGGGAAAAGCAACAGGAGGAAAATAAGTCTATGGGCTGGCAGAGAAAGAAATAGCTTCTATGGTGTGTATCAGGGTGTTCGCTGAACTTATTTGCGATGTTCTACTTGCTCTTCTTTCTAGAAACTTCTACTCTTAGCTGATGAGCTATGTAGGCCCTTCCCTTTGCCTCCTTCCTTGGCTGCTCCTGCAAATAATAATTGCTGCATGGGGCCAGGATTTTCCTAAATGCTTTCCTGTATTTCCATGAATCTCATCTCAACACCTTCTGATTCTGCCTTTGTCTCCATTGGGGGTTTCTGCTGAATCCTCTCTCCTTGTCAAGCCCTTCTGGAGGGTCCAAGTTTCCTGCAGGGCACTGCTGGGCTCTCTGGAGCTGCTTTCCCCCAGATTTTGGGGTGTATGAGACATAGCTCAGTAGGAGAGGAGGAATCTAGCATTACCGGTCAAATGATGGTCTTTCGCCCGCATCGAATGCGTCCCTGAGCTGTTTCACCAGGTTGTCCTGGCCAGGGAGGCGGAAGATGCCCTCCTCACTCATGCCGTGCTCCTGGATGAACTCAGCACACTTCTGCACCAGGATGGGGACCTGGTGCTGCCCAAATTTCTGCTCATAGGCCATGGTCTCTGCCAAGCGCTGTCCAAACACCACTAGGAAAAGGACAGAGAGGTTAGAGGAGCCCAAAAGCTTTGCTAAAGGCACATTACCTGCCAAAGTGCATCATGCAAATGTAACAGCAGTACCTGCTTTTCTGATAGCATAGAAGCTACAAGAAGTCTGCAGACTGGGGGAAAGCAGAACTTCTTCCAAAGAAATATAGCAAAATTAAACCTTGTTGCTCCTCCAGATAATTAACAGTCCTCAAAATGATTAAAACCAAGCAGTGAGCCTTTGTTTTTTGCCATGCTGCTTGCCTGCCTTGGAGAAGGGTGCTGCTACAGAGGGAGACAAGACCAGCAAAAAGGCTGATGCAAGGGCACGGGGAGAGAAGGCAAGCTCATTACACAAATGTCAAGGATATAGAAAGCACAGGAGACCACCAAGAAATAAGAAAAGCAGCCTTGCAGAGATTTGTGGCTGGAAGTCTTACCGATTTAGTTGCTTTTCTTCCCCCTCCCCTCTCCTCTCACCCTCCAGAAACTCCCCTAATGCAAAGAAGAGTGGTATTTTGCAGCGGATGATACCTTTCCTTCGGAGCAGTGGCTTTTTCCTCCTGAACTCGCAGCAAAAGAAGAGCTCGAAGGTGGGAAGGCAGCAGCCTGCATCCCAGCTCTTCCTCCTCGGAGCTTGGGGCATGGTAAGAGCAGACAAATCCTAACTTGACCTCGTTCTGGGATATTAATGGCAAATGGTCCTATGGTCCTCTACCATATTTTTGCCCCAGCAGTGACTGTGATGTGTTCACCTCATGCTCTGAAGGCTGAAATAATTCCTGTGTATCTTCCAGACCAGGAAAATGCAAGTAAACACTCTCATCTGGAACAACGAGGCTTGTCTGCACCTGCCTGATCATGGGGATTTTTCATTTATGACTTGCTTACACTTTTAAATAATGAATATAAACCTGTCATTGTGCACAGTAAAGGCAAATAGCTTTTTTTTTTTTGCCTCCCCCCCCCCCCCCCCCCCCATCTGCTTTGGTAGCTGATAAAGAATTGCTTATTTAACTGCAAGGTGGCAGATTTGTTTATTTGGGGATACCTCCCCAGGGCCAATGTGGTGCCCATGCCAGCCCACCCAGCAGGTGGCTATCATTGTAGGGTGGCAGCCAGACCTGCAAAACCCCTCTGAGATTTTGGAGATGCTTTTGCTGTTGCTTCACACTTCGCAGCTGCTCTGCTTTTTGGTGTACAACAAGCTCACAACTAGCTGGGTCATATGAGGCTGCTTCCAGGTGGGCTCTTGCCAACACCTCCACTGTGCAGTGGGTTGCTTTACTGTTGCCTCAGCTTGCATTGAAGCCAAGTCCCTAAAGTGTGAAGTTTTGGGGTCTGTTAACCTCTGTATTGACATAAAATGCATCTGTGTAGTATCTGACTTCTCTGCTATCCTAGGGCTCTCTGAACTACTATTAATTTACATTTTCTATCACATAAGGTCACTTTATCTAGCTGGAAGAAACTGGCAGCCTCCTAAGTTCAGGGATCAGATCAGATGCAGAGTTGTTATTAAATATTAGAGCCAGGTGGGGCAATGCCCTGAAAATTTCTGGCTCATGCAATCCTCATTTCAGATGAGTAATGCTGCCTGCCCCAGGGCACAGCATGTTTCAGTTTAGAGGCAGAAAACAGCAGGGTTGCAGACAAAAACCAGCTGTGTTGTCATTCAGGTGAAGCTTATCTGTGCCTAAGGCAGGGTCACAGAGAAAGAGCTCAAATTGGCAGCACCTGCTTGCCTCTGAACTGCTGTGATTTATATTAATGCAGGAGCTATGGGAGACCAGAGCTCCATCATGCTTGTCTCATACAGCTGAAGGGCATGAACCCTACAAAAAATTATATAAGTAGTCAGGGCAAAGCACAGAGGGAGGGAGGGGAGGCTCAGGATGACCATCCAGGTTAGTGTTCTTTTGGAAGAGAGCTAAAGAGACTCCCAGCCCTGTTTCCTTGGTGGATCTTGCTTATAGGAATTCATCCTTATAGGAAAAGTGGCTGGAGTGACCTTTGCTGCTTCCTCTGCAGGCGTCACCTGTGGTGGCAAATTTAGCATGTGCTCCTTTGTGATCGATTCGTGTTTTGTACTTCCCTGACCACAGTTTTGTAATGGCATAAATGCATGCCTGAGGGGCCTGAAAGCAAGGATCCTGTCGCTGCAAGCCTTGTCTGAGTGTGGGCAGGGCGATTGCGTGGCCAAGGCAGACTCTGCAAAGAAAATGCGGGCAGAAGGGCTGGGCTGAGCAAGAAAAACTGGAAGAAAAGCAAAGCAAGGAAATTGTCAGGTGAAAGGCAAGATTTTTCAATGCTTTATCCCTGAATATGAGTTGTTTTCAAGAACAATGTTTTCTGGGGTCGATAAGTCAATGAGGAAGCTTGCAAAAGAAGTTGAAACCAGCCTAGAAATCTTCATTCATGCTTGGCTGCCATTTCCTTAGCACTGTTCATGTTTGCAGCAGATCAAACACTGCAGGGTCCAGCCTAGGAGTAGGTTTCTAAGGCACTACAAGTTACATTCACATTGCAGCTCCCTTTTCCAGTTTCAAGGATTTATGAGCCCAGCTTTGAAATCCTTGCACAAAAGTACTGCGGAGCACGAGGAGATGGTAGGAAGTTGCCTCTCCAAGAGCTGTCCCGGCTCCCCATTACCTCCTGATGGCGATCCCAGTACTCGTCGGATGGATTTGACCCATTCCTCCATCTCAGACTGGGAATTAGCCATGAGCACACAGGTATCCTGCCCTGTCCGGTTCTGGTCTCCAGAGACCCCTGCAAAAAAATATTTATACATCATTTATAGAGAGTATTGGAGGAGAAAAGACTCATTCTTGTGGTTTTCTTTGCTAAATGCTTTTGGCTCCAAATTTCCCCATTAATGTCTATTTGGCTGTGAAATGAAGCAGCACTCTTATATTTCACCCTTGCTGAAGGTCTGCAAGAAGGGAACAGAAACTGCTTAATGCTGCAGCTTGGCAAGGCTTCTCAGCATGGGACACGGGCTTTCCTCCATCCTGACACGGGGCCTTCCTCCAGCCCTGATGTGTGAATATTGAAAGCAAGACATTAGTTTTCATGTGCAACACGGTGCTGTAGGGATCTTGGAAAGAAGTGGGAGCAAAAGGACTGGCAAAATGACTTGCCCAAATGATTTTGGGTGAACAATCCAACCCAAAAGTATGCAATGAAGAGGAGTGAAGCATCCTCACCTGGGATGATTTCGAAGATAAATTTCCCTCCGTCCTCTGGGTTGCTGGCCACCTCCTTGATGGTGCTTCCCTGGAGAGACAGGCAACCCTAGGACAAAGCAGAGCAGGAGCTGCAAATACCTGTGTCCCATCTCTGCGAGGCTGACACTACCATGTGTCAGCACTGAGGGTCAAAGTCCTTCTTTCAAACAGATTGCAGGGCCTGGTGGCCTCTTTATATATATATATATATGCTAAAAATGACTTTTCAAAAAATAAGGGACGCTTCTTAAATGCCATTTTTTCTGATGAAGTGATTCTCAGAATAAGAAAACTGGTTAGTTTGCTCTTTCTTTTTTTTTCCTCCCTTCTCATGTTTTTTTTAACCCCTGTTGGGAGTGGAAGAAGAAAGTACAAAGGAGAAGGGACTGGGCAAAACACCGGAGCACCCTGTTTCTGCTGTACCAGAGCAGGAAAAACTGTTCCTTTAACACAGCATCACTTAAAACCAAAATCCAAACCCAAAGTTTGCAGGAGAGTAGAGAAAAAGAAGAAAAAGTGAGGGGAAATAAAAATGCAAAGTGGAAGACAGCCATTTCTTTTAGACCTTCCTTTCCGCAACTGTCATGGTGAACTCGGGCAGCTCGGTCCCCGCTGGAGAGGACGGGTGGGTAGCTGCCGAGGCACGTGGGGGCCAAGCAGGCGTGTGAGTCAGCACTGGAGGCCTCCCTGGGCAGGAAATGAGGCTGTGCCACAGAAATTAAGTTTCTCAGCGATTTCAGCCTCCTGAAAGTCACTGGACTCCTGTGAGCAGTGGGAACCCTCAGCGCTCCAAAAGCCTGAATTGCAATATCAATCAGAATCATTGATGGGATCAGAGAGGGTTAAAATGACCTGGGATGGTGCATCAGGGTCACAGCGAGGGTTGCCAAAAGCACCATGAAGAGCAATAGGGTTTTTACAGCACTCTATTTCTACATCCCATTTACAGCCAGGGAGACTGCTCTTCCCAGTCACCCCTGGAATGGGGCAAAGCCAGAAATAGGACCTGGATCCCACTAGGCTCAGCCCTGTGCTTTCACCCCAAGGATCTACTAATCACCTTCCCCTTATGAGCGTTTTCTATCTTGAGATTAGTTTTGCTACCAGTAACAATTTGTACAGAGAATGGCTTTTCCGGCAGTGGGGAGGACCTTTCCCTGAAATTTCTCAAAACAAGGAAAAGATGGTGGATATTCAAAAAGTTACAGTATGGAGAAAATGGTTGAAAAACTAAAAAGTTATTCATGTAAATTGGGAAAACAACATGATTTCTTCCTGGCAAGTGTACTACAATGCATACCCTGAGAAATGGTTTATATGGGTGAGGCAGAGGGCTTGTTACAAGCTGGAGGGGCTGAAGATGGGATGATGCTGCCAGAGGGCTGCGGATGTTGGGCACCGGTGCAGACGTTTAAATCATGCCCAAGATGGTGATCACACTCCTGGTTTGTGCAAAGGGTTGGGTGCGCATTGTGCTCTCCTGAGGATCTCAAAAAGCATCAGAACTGACATGCACCAGAGCATTCAGCAGATTTCAAGCCTTTTCCCTTAGAGGAAAAGGCAGCAGGGCAGGTTTCCTGTGGCTGTGCAGAGTGGACCAGGGCGGCAGCTGAATAACACAAACTGCATCTGCACCACTGAGCTTTCTGCAAAGGATGGGGCTGGGCCATGATGGCATACAAACCCAGAGGCTGGAAAGAGAGTGTTCTTTTCCTTATCCCTCCAGCTGCCCTCTCCTGTGGCAAGAAGTCCTAAGGAAGCAGCTGCCCATCTGTCATCTGTCCAGCCCACAGCCCTGCCATGAGGTCTGTCTTGGGCAGATCCTCACACCCAGGCTATGCTGAAAAGTCCTGCTTGTTTTTTCCTAAAAGCATCCTGTAGGATGCCTTTCCCACCAAGCGCGTGGCTGAAACTTCTCACAAAGCTCCCGCCATCTTGCACACCCATTGCTGCATCTGCCATCACAACAGTGGTGGTGTCCTGAGCTCTTTTTCTCCCCAGCCTGTTTCTGCTGACTTGGAGAACGATAGCAGCTTTCTAGTTGGTAACTGTTTGGGGTTTTTTCCAGCACCCTGTTGTGTGGGCACAGAGGGACCAAGCCCCCAGCAGGGCTTGCAGGCACTTTAAAAATTTAAGTGCATAAATGATCCTGATCAGGATATCTCTGTTACTGCCCAAAGGCAGGAAACCTCTTTAATACCCTATTCCAGACTGATCCCAAACCATTTCCCTATGAGCAAAGTTGCAAGAAGGGCGAGATTGAGAACTGGCAAAGCCCAGAGGCCTCTTCCTACCTGTGGTTTGACATCATCCTCATCCTTGTAGTAGTAAAGCTGCTGGCCCTTAAGCACGAAGTACCGCTGCTGCCAGTTCTTGACGATGGAGCGCTGCTTTTTCAGCCAGCCGATCTTCAGGGGCCGCTCTAGTGGGTTGGGGGAGGCCGGCCGGGCGCCCGCTGGCTCACCGCTCATCACGCTCTTGGACCGGGCTGCCAAGGAAAGAGAGGGATGGGTTGGCACAGGGGATGAAGAGGGACGAGCTGCCAGCAGACCCGCGTCCCAGGGCCTATTTAAGCTACAAACAGCAAGGGCGTTTCTCTGCCCCTCTGCCTGTGCTGAGCAAACTGGCTAGAGGTTTTAAAGGAAGTGGCTGCAGTATCTGTCAGTATGTGCTTCCTTTTTCCTGCGTGGGAGTAATTGTCTTGCAAGTGAGAAGAAAATCATTAGCGCTTTTTTTTTTTTTTTTTATAATGGGAGTGTGTGGGTTTTTTTATACCCACCCCAAACAGCCTGCAGCAGCGATAGCAGAATGACCCAGCCTGGCTTGAAAAAAACTGTTTGGAAATTGTAGTTTTGCTCTGGGAAGATGTTGCCTGATGCTTCCAATGGGGCAGTTCTCAAACAATGAGGCTGGAAAGCCTCCAAGGAGGGAAAAAGTGCCACTGTGGATTTGCTGCTGGGCAGAGCAGTGTCTCCTGCTTGCATCACATAGACGAATCCCACTGGTGCCACTGACCTGTGCCAGGGACTGGCAACATGGCCCTGTGGCATTACCAAATGCTTCTGTGATAGTAAATGCCTTGGGAGGGATCATTTCCAGAAGGGACACTTTGATTTTAGCCTCCGGACTGGGCACTGCAGGACCCCAGTGCCAGCCCAGCTGGGTAGAGTTAGCATTTATGGTTGCAGGGCAAAAATAATTATATGACTCCAGGGGAATTCAGCTTCACTGGTCTCTGCACATGGTGATTTCCTGAGGTTGTATGTCTCCCCTGCTAAAAAGGAGCTGATGGCACCTGGCTGGGTCCTGCAGGTGAGGGTGGTGCAGGATTCAGGTCCCTAAGCCCAGCAGCATTTGCTGGCAGAGGGCATTCAAGCTGAGCCAGGGCCCTGAGGGAGGCATTGTGCAATGCTGTGGGATGGCGGTGACCCCCTATCTCTACCCCCAGATGCCTGCTTTTCCCCTGAGCTGCTCAGCAGAGCAGAGACCTGCAAAAGCTGCGTTAGATGTGAGTGACCTGAGTGCAAAGGACAATCTTAAAAAAGGAGAAAATTAAAAATCACCTGCCACTGCCTTGTGATGTTTGGGACAGAGAACATCTCACACCTGAGTGGGTGCTCCCACTGCACAGACATCACAGGAAGCATGAACCTACAAAACATTTTGCACTCAGTGTCAAGCAGTTAGCAGTTGCTTCAGAGGTCAGGGGTGATGCAGGTCAAGACGGTGCCCAGCTTCCCCTTCTGAAATCCCCTGGAGCAAGAAACCCTGCTGCATTTTGCCTTCATCCTTCGAAGCCAGGCCTGGGTAGGACGCTCTGAGCTCACTTCTCCACTACAAACCTGTTACAGGATTGCAAATCCCTTTCCAAAAATCAGAAAGGATTGTGAATCCAAAAATCAGCCTTCAAAAACACGGTGAGGATGTTACTTGTATCTCAATGCGTGCTGATGTGGGATGCCCCCTGCAGAGGATGTGGTTGTAAGCAAGGACCTTTGAAAGGGATTTGCCAGCCAGGTCCCCTGAAAAATGCTGGTAGCGGGGATTACCCTGATGCAAAAACCAAATCAGGGTTTCCAAATTGCACCTCGAGCTCCGCGCAGCTTCTTTGCTCTTTGCCAAAACATCTGCATTACTCAAATCTCATCAATATTAATATGATTCTCAGCAAATTGCTCACGAGTAACATCGCTCCTCTCCCTAAATAGTGTTTCATCATGTCCTGCGGCTGCCGCCGACTCCTCAGGGGTGAGGATTTTTGGAAAACAATCTGCAGGGGTGGAGCAGCCATTGGGCGCATGGAGGCTACGGGGTGCAGGATGCTGCCTGCTTCCCGCGAATGCTTTGCTCTGCAGAATCCACAGTCCGTTGCCAAAGAGCAAATCCTGAGTGGGCTGGCTGCAAACTAGCCCCACTCTGCAGAAAGCAGCACTCCCACGAGCCAGCACACTGACCCCTTCCCGAATTTTGCTGTGTGTTCTCCTATCTGATTGTAGGACCTCATTTCCCCCTCGATGAACCAGAGATGCTGATATTCACTCTGTTTAATTAGCACTAACTTTTGCAGAGTGAGGTCTCCGTACCAAGCACCGATGACCACAAGGTCTTAATATGAAGTGAAGCTGTTGCAATGCAGCCCGCAGGGTCCATACTCACACCCAAGTGGGTGGAAATCAGGGATGCATCTCCATCCATCAGCTCTGTGCTCAGCCTTCCCCAAAGAGCTCAGCTCAGCCCAGCAGCACTGATATTCCAGCGGCACAAGTCTTGGAAGGAGAAATCGTGTCTTTTATGAAAAATGCAATATTTTACTACCTTTTCTCAGAGATACTAATCGCCCTATAAGCCCATCATGGCTGCATCAGGGCTCTGCACCATGGAAATGAAGTGACCCAGCAGGCACTGCTACCCGGGCGTTCCTCCTGCTCTCAGCCTTGAGCTTAAATTGCCCGGTCCTTGCTGGGAAATAAGGTTTATTCTCTCCCTCTTTGCAGCCCTTCCCAGGTGCATAAGGAATGTGCATTCAGAGGGGTACGCTTGGGTCTCCTCTCTTTAGCATCAGCCCTCCTGAAACACCAGACCCAGGGTGCAACCGGAGGCCTGCGCTTACTCATGCCGTGTTCATGCACCAATGTGAACATGCGGATGTATTTTCCCTCTACATGAGACAGCTCTCCCTGTACTTTGGGCTCATTTAAAGCCAAAATAACAGTTTGCAGGACCCTTCTTATCCACGGTGTGAGCACTCCCCAACCGCTGTCTCCACCGCAGGGCTCATGCGGAGGCGTGAAGAGGGAGCTGCTGTGGGGAGTTTGGCTTTGCAGACAGCGAGGCTATTTCTGCCCAGTGGAAAGTTTTCTGCATTCACAAAACCAGAACCACCAAGGCTGCGGCTCCCTCCCTTACCACTTTTCTACGTTTCTACCTTTTGTGGCCAGTGCGATGCCCACCTCATGTGCGATGACCAGCTGAAGATTTTATGCGGGGCTGGGGCAAAGCTTTTTCCCTGGCTCTCACCAGGGTGGTCCATTTGCAATCACCTCCTTCTTCACCAACACATACCTGCCACACTTGGCCCTGCTCCTCCTTGCCACTCTCGCAGGGCAGGGAAGAGCCACTAAGAGTAAATGCGGTGCCCCCCGAAGCGTTTCCTGTGGTAACCACCTCTGAAGTTGAATATTTCCTCCAAAACATCCTCACTCTTCCTCCAGCCGTGGGGACCAGACATCGCAGGGTGCCCATGTCCTGCTGCCTGCTCCCCAAAAAGAGGAGCCCTGCCAAAGTGTGACTTGAGGAGAAATTGCATTGGGTGCCACTGTGGAGTCCACATCAACACTGGCTCCTGCCCCAAATCCTTGTCTTGGGCAAGAGCCCTCCCTGCCATCCCCTTTGCTCTTGCCCTGCAGGAGGGATAGCGGGCGCTTTCAATAAAAAAAAAAAAAAACAGTAAAAGCAAAAGTGCCACAATAGGTTTTGCAATGAAAATTGCAAATGCAGTTTTCTCCTTCATTGAAATAAATAGCTTCGCATTTTTCTCAGCATGAGGAAGCACATAGGAGCCGGCGCACTGTCCTGGCGCTTACAAAAGCAGCTTTTGCCACAGCGACGGCTGGGGACAACGAGGGGGGAAGTGTCCTGAAGCCGGGAGGAGTCAGCGAGTATGGTGGTGACTAATTTGCAAATATTTTCCACAAGCAAGTCACATCCCTGCTGCGCCCCTGAAGATGGCAGCAGCTGGTCCCCGCAGCCAGAAATGCCAAAGCATGAGAAGAGTTGCTGCATCGAGCTGTGCCCCAACGCTCAGGTCTCTGCACACACACACAACCCTCATCTCACGGGCTCACAGCAGCTGCAAGCTGCAAAAAGCACCCAAAATTTCATCACAAGCAGATGTTCTTGGAAAAAAGCAATTCCTGGTAACAACACAGGTTCAAGCCTGTGTCCCATTTCCACCCTTTCTGCTTCCCAGCAGCCAGCAGGCTCAGTGTCACCTGGCCTTTTTTTCTGAGCCACCAACGGAATTTACCCACTACTCTGCAGCCTCTGTGCAAAAAAATATTAATTATCCTAAGAATGGGCAATGCAGAAATCCCGAATGCGTCTATGATAACTATGTGGGGATTTCTCCACCACTGTCCTGCAAACTGATGAGCGCATGTGATGGCACCGCTTCCTCTGTCCGCCTGCAAACTTCTGGACCACCCACAGTCTCATCCTGCACATCGCTGTGCGTTGCCAAGCCCAGCCACAGAGGTGGCTGCCGGGGAGCAGCAGTGCTTTGTCTGGGGCCTTGTGTGAAGCGAATGGTTTGGCCACCCCAATGGAAGCAGCTTCACATAGAAATCCAAATTGCCTTTGCGGGGAGATCCAGCCAGGATGACCTTACAAGTTGACGCAAGGTGCAGGGAAGAAGAGCTCAGCACCACAGGCCGGCTTGGTCAAATCTCTCTGCCGCAAGGAGAAATGAAGTTGCCAGCGTGTGCCTTGACCATGTTTTGGCACCCGTGCCAGGACCACGGAGGGCCTTTGCCTCAGTGCATGCACAAGGCTGGGCTTGTGCACCCCTTTCTCAACTGCAGCATCCTCGCCCCCAAATCCCCTCCCTGGTTGCTTGACCCAAAGGCAGGCATTTGCTCTGCCATGGTACTTTGGCCACAGAGCCCGCCATAGGGATCCCTCACTCCTTCCCAAAGGCGTTCCCAGGTGGTTTTCATGCTGGAGATGGATCCCATGGTGGAGGATGCAAAGCCTGGGCAGAGGCAGGAGATAAGTCAGGAAATCACACAGTGAAGCCATCCCACGGCACAGAGCCTGGCATGGGCATCAGAGGGCTCTTTACCACCGGTGAGAGGAAACCAATGACGTCGGGGTGGGCGAAGAAACCTGAGCAAGAGTGAGATTGCTTCCTCCAGACTGCACCACTCCATCCGCCTCTTGGCCTGCAATTCACTTCCAGCAAGGCTAGCACCAGCAGAAGGAGCCCACCTGGCTTAAATCCCCCCCAAACCTGGATTTTGGGTGGGCAGCAGCCCCATGCTGCCACATCGCCCCATTCCCCACCCTACTGAGACAGCCGCTGCTCAAGCCCCAGAGCCACAGCCCTGGCCATGCTCCCACAGCATCCCTCGGTGACAACTTTGCAAATCACTTCTTGCAAATAATTTGCAAACCATCTGCTGTCTCTAAAGCGGTAGCTGGGGGCCAGGGCCCCCCACCGAGGCCAGGAGCAGGTTCAGGTCTGGGCCGTAGCCAAAGTCACAGCTGGGCTTGGCCACAGGCACCCCAGCAGCCCTAGCTTGCACCTGAAAGGCTGAAGCAGAAACAGAAGGGCATAAAGAAACAGTCACGGTACCTATTTTTGCAGCATCCATTTTCAGGTTGAAATCCCAGTTCCGTGGCAGCTTGAGGGACATTTTGGATCAGGAGGGGCTTTTTTTTTTTTTTTTCAAGGGGAGCTTGCTTAGGAGATGAGCTGAAACGAAGCTCTGATAGTCCCGTGGGGATCCTGCGCCCGGGGTGCAATCCCCTCCACGAATAGTGACGGCTCAGCAAGGGTTCGTTTGCCAACGTACTTCCTCCTCCCTCCTCTGAGAGCGGCTATGAACAACCCCATAAAAGTACTTTCCTGCCCTGCTTTCTTGCAAAGCTCTGGTCTTGCTTCCCCGATGATGCCAAGGTGATGCTGCCTTTTTTACTCCCCTTTTTGGTACCCGCTTTGGCTGATGTGGATATGCAGCAACCTGCCCCCAGCCTGCAGCGAAATGTGGCTGCCCAGGGTTGCTCTCTGCACGCTGCTCGTTGCATTTGAGGAAGTGGGTGTCCTTCTCGGTGCCGTTGGTGCACTAGAAAAGTGCTCGCTGAAGGACAAGGCCCTGCACGGAGTTTCGGGAAATATTTTGCCCAGCAGCAGAGCGGAGCAGGCTGTGGCTCAGGTGGCCACAGCCAAACACCGCAGGATGGTGTCTCTGAATGTCCTAATGCATCCCCATGTGTGTGGTCGGGATGACATGGGTGTCTTTTGCATTTTCTTATTGCAACTGCTGAATAGTCCCTACAGCTGATTTAAGGTTTTTTCACACCCACTCTGTAACAGCAGTATGGGCAAAATGGGGATGAAATGAGGCTGCTTTTGGAGGAAAGGCTGTGGGGAATCAGAGCAGTGAGGGCCAGGGGATGTGGGCACAGACCCCACCAGGACCACCGGATCAAGCAAAGCTCTTTTCCCTGCTCACAACAGCAAGTGTATCCTGTTGCATGTCATTTAATGCTGTTTTTTCCTCGAAAGAGATGGCTGTGCATCTGCAAAGCAGACAGAAACGCAGTGACCGAGATGCAGCTCACGAGACACAGGATAAATGCAAGGAAGCATTGTTGCATTCACAAACACCCAAGTAGAGCAAAAAGCAGCGAGGGCGGCTGCAAGACATGGCAGCATGCCCCGAGGGGCTAACAGGGCGCTCCAGCCCTGTTTCCCCCCTGCACTGGGAAAGCCCAGGCCCTGCAGAGAGGGAAATTGCCCTGAACAGAAGCAGGAACAGTGATGTGGGGAGTGCAGGCAGCTGAAAGAGGATGCAGCCACTGTTTCCCATTCTGATTTGCAGCCCAGCCGTCATGCCTGGGATGCACCGAGCTGCTTGCAAAGGCCTTTTTTAGTGCCGTAGTGTAAATTGAGGATGTGCCTCTCAGGGAAGGACCTGGAGCCTGCACTGACTGCCTGGTTGCAGCACAGCCGGCGTGGACCCTGGTGGGCTAATTCAAGTTAATTGCAGCTGAAAAATGAATTTATTGTTTTGAGCAGTGACTGGAGCCAGCTCAGAGATCCCCGGCTCATATATTCCACTGCCAAAAGCCCAGGGAACATGATGGCGTGGAAAGCAGTGCTATCGCAATGGAGCAGCCCAGCACGTACCCAGGCCTGAACTAGATTAACCGCAATATCCTGCTTTGGATCCAAACTGCCTGAATTAACTCCATTTCTGCTGTACCCTGAGCAAAGGACCCTCAATGAGCCCTGAATTTAGCATAATTTTTTCCTCTTCTTAATAATGTCTGCAGAAAGCAATAGGGCTCTAGGGAGTCATGCATTTTGATTCTTTTTTTCTCTTTTTGTCTCAACCTGTTTTTTTTATGAAAGCCCAGCAGCAGCTTGTGAACAGCCACCTTTACCCACCTGCCTGTGCGAACAGGATGTCACGTGGCACTTTCCCCTCCTTGAGAAAGGAAACAGCAAGCCCAAAATCGTGCAATTCAGCCCAACGCTCTGTGGCTACACTGCAGCAGCTCAGCCCTCTCTGGCACCCCAAAACAGCCCCTTCGCAAGCACACAGAGAGCTGTTTCAGCTGCCTCCTGCTTGCTCCCATCAGGTACCTGGTGGCTGCCTTTGGGTTTGGGAAAGGACATCACAAGATTGGGGTGGAATTTTTTTAGCAATCAAGCTGGGCAGCCTGTTCCTGAAGCGAATGCCCCAGGGGAACTTAGAAAGGACAAATAGCCCATAAAGTTTTGTTTTGGTTTTACATCCCTCTTCTATCAGGATCTCATGGAAAATGTGTCGGGACAGAGGGTTGCATGACACCTGCTTGCACAGAGGCAGCCTTGGTTTGAGGCTTACTGTCTTTCCGGGCACGGAGCACAGCTAGCACCAGGATTTCCACTGGGAATTTGCAGTTCTCTATGTTTGATTTAATTAAATTGGCACAGGATGGGGAGAAAAAAGGAAGGATCTTCAGCTGAACAGCTGAAATGCAAGCAGCGATGTGGATACGCTGGCTGCAGAGGCTGTCAGATGATGTCTCTGACTCACTGCAAGGCATGGGCGCCACACTGCCCCATTGTCAGACAGCTCAGCAACTTGCCGAGAGATTTCATAGTCCATTTTCCAAAAGATTTAACACCAAGGGGTCTTTCAAGACCTCTTGGTAATGGCATCTAATTACTTCATAGGACTGCTGAATATTGCATGGTGCTGCTCAGCACTTTTCTGCTTAACTGCCCGTCTCCTCTCAGGGCGATATGTTGCAATGCAAGATTTGGGGCTTTAGAGTAATTTTGCAAGGTGGCTATAGAGAAAGAGAGAGCATCGTATTTTGTTGTTGTTGGAAGATTAATTTGTCTGAAAACACCCACACAGTGTGACAGGAAGCAAAAAGAGGGCTGCTGATGAGTTGGTTTGGCTTAGCTGATAAGTCAAAAACAGTCAAAATAACACGAGAGCTAAAAATAACATGTTTTGCTGGGTAAACAGGATTCTGCTCTCCTAGCCCCATGCAAGTCAGGAGAAATGGCTGAACTGAAGCAATAATGTATGCTAAGTGGAGTTCCAACAATTTTTCACATTCCCAGTGAAATCTTTAGGGTAAAATGAGCTGATTTGCAGGGTGCAGCGGTGCCAACACTTCCCCTCATCTTTGATCAAGACGGGCCTGTCCAATCTGATCACAGCTTCCACTACAAACCACCCTGGAAACACAGCCGTTCATGTCCCTCCTGCACGACACGGACAGTCCAACCCTGCCTGCGTGCTCAGCCCATCTGCGGCCTTCGTGTGTGTCTTTGCCACAACCAGGGCTGCTCTTCAGGAGATCCCCGAGGAAGGAGAGCCGTGGGGCCAGGAATGGGGGAACCCGAGTTTAGAACACACTGATCTGCTTTACAGAGCACAGAAGGGTTTTCAGAATCTCGACCACTTGCCAACAGTGCTGAATAAAACTCCACTAGAGATAATGGAACTTATATTTATTTAACAGTAACATATAGTATATAAATAGGGTAAATACTTTAAAATATACAATATATAACATTCGGACATTCGGTCAAAGAAAGGCAACTCTACATGTGTAGCTAAAACATTAATCAAAAGAACAACGCACAGAGAAAGAAGCAAATGGTAGAAACACATCAGATCTGGAGAACAGGAGCGCACAAAGATTACAGTAGTACAAAATGCAACTCTGGGGCTGGTTACAGAGGCAGAAACCACAGGAGCTTTCACGCGGTGCTTTTTGTGACAAACACCTGTCCCCAGGAGGCTCTGGATGGGCCGTACGGATGCTTTTGGCACAGCTTTGCCCTCCTCGTATTGTACAAAGCTGGTCAGAGGAGGTGGGGGAAGGAAGAGATGCCAGGATCCCACCGCAGCTGTGGTTGGGGGAACTCACTGCATGCATCGGAAACAGGAGACATACCTTGGAATACAAGATACCAGCATTTCACGGCCTGGTGCCAAGTGTTAGCTGATGCTACAGGATTTCCAGCTTCCTGAGCTGCACAGGGTATCATAAACCTCAGATCAGTGTCAGCAGAATTCTGAGCCCACCACCCTGAAGGATATCTAAATAATACATGCTGACCGGCACAGGACATGACACTGTATGCAGAAACCAGGTTTTGATGTTTCGCTGAGCACTGCAGGCCATGGTCTGGCTGCGCATCCAATCTACAAACTAATTTGGGCTACAACCAGACTTGGGAGAAGCAAATTCCTATCAGAGCATGCCAAGTGCCCATCTACAGACCTAGCCCAGCTGTGCCTGCTCAGGTTGTGGATCAAACCAGCATCTGACCCATATCACTAAATCACCCACCAGCAAACAAACATCAAGCACGTTTAGAATCACCTCACCAGGACAGCCAGCTTCTCACGCTACGCAAAAGCAGCTTTCTAGCCACGTGCCATCCCTTTACTCATTAAATACATTCATGTCCCTCTCTCTCCACTCCAACTGGAAAAGCAGTGACCGCTCATGAAGAGGTGGTTTCCATGCCAGCCCGTCCCCTGCCAGGCAGCAGTAATACCCTCGTAAACTTCACATTGGCCAAATCCTACTTTTCTCTTCCTTCCGATCCAAGCACACAGGCCGGCTGATAGAGTACCTGCCCCCTTGCTGGTCTGCTCTTACCATTATTTCCCTCTTGCTGGGCACAAGCAGGAGGAACTTCTCTGGTCACGGAGCGTGCCGTGAACAAAAACTATTGTGCAATGCTGATCTTGAGCCCTGCAGCTGGGGAAACTTCACGTGACCATCCCTGCATTGCCTTACCTGGACATGCCTGGTGTCAGTTTGGCCTCTCCAGCAGCACTAGCTACATCAGCCTCCCTCCAAACCTAAATTCTTGCGACAGCTGCAGCATGACCAACGTCCTGCAAGGTTTAATGCAATTAAAAGAGGTGCAACATATCTTGCTACACATCCCTTGGCATCACACTTAACTCCTTTAGGGACAGGCAGAGCCAGTAATATCAGCTTTTCATTTCCTCCATCTTTCTAAGTCTAACTTGAAGTATCTACAGCAAACTAAAGCCACTCACAGGCTGGGCTGATGGGGAAAACCTAGCAAACGCTCCCCCAGACAGCACACTGTTGCTGAGAGCCGAGCAGCACTATCACATGTATTCATACCAGCGGTGTAGAAGTGGGTTTGCCAGCCGCAGCTCTCTGCCCAACGGAGGACACACTATGGTGCTCACCAGTATTTCTCAGCAAGATCAGCTGAACAGCTTGCAAATAATCTTAACGACCCTCATCTCCCTCCCTTCCCCTCCATTTCTCAAATGGATGCACTGTTCCCATTCAGTGCAGGATGCTAAACCCTTTCCATGTAGCTTTACCCTTCAGGATCAAAACAGGCTTGGAAGTCCACCCTTTAACTGCACTGCTGGGAAGGAAGCAAGAATAAAGCTGTGCGCTCATCAGGAAAGCTACCCCCATGCATTATTGGTGCTGCTTCTCTCCCAGCTCTAGGAAGCCACTAAATGCAACTGCTTTGCCCTCCAGTGTCCACATCCAGCACTACAGCCTTCAAAAAGGCCCAAATGCTACTTCAAATCTAAAGCATGCAGAAAAGATTTGCGTTCCGTTTTTGCCCCACTAATTACAACTAAAGAGGTACAAAAGGTTTAAAGCAAGACAAGCAGGGGGCTAAAGACCCATATGAAAAAACTCTTAATAGAAAGAGCAGTACACTTTTGTAATATTTATCAACACTACAGCTTCTTCTTATGACCCAACAGTGCACTACAAGGGATTTTGGCAGATGTTGGCAACGGGCAGGGAGAATCCAGAAAAGCACCAGCTTGTCTCACCCCACAGGGCAAATTACTTTTCAGGGACTACACAAACCCCTGTCACTTCCACACCTATTCCCAGCCCGGCTACTCCTTGCAGGTGCCCTTACTTTGCCTAGCTAAACTCAGCCAAATTGTGATGAAATGCAGACCACATATTCTCCCTGGGCAAAGCAAGACTGAAGCACCTTAATTCTCCCTCCCAGGTTTCAAATTAGGGGCTTGGACCAATATCCTCTAAGTCGACAGAAAATAAATCCCTGCCTAATTCAAGCTGGAAGGGAACAGCCTCCACAACTAGTCCAGGAAAGTCTCTATGTACACCCATGGCATTAACCAAATGCAATCCTGAACTGGCTCGTAGCGGTCCTGACTCCTGCCAGAAGCCATGAGCTTTGCCAGCACCGTGCTGAAAATACTTTGTGGAAACAGACCCTTCTTCTCTGCAATCTGTGCTTTCGATCAAATACCGGTATTTGCAGTACAACGGGCACAAAATTCTGCCCTGTGGTTCCTGTTTAGGGAGATGAAGCAGAGCCTTCCACACAGAAAGAGTCCTGTAGAAATGTAAGAGAGAGGTTGGTATCTCTTATGTATTTACACACGCTCTCGCTCACTCAGGGTAAATGAAAGCAATGGCAGAGTCAGAATACAGAGTATAAACTGCAAAGTATTTTCAGGTGTTTTATTTTCCGTCGATGCTCAGCTAGCTTGCAGTATGTACATGTCTCCGTAACTGGGGGGGGGGGTGGTGGTGTCTGTGTATAAGGTTTGTATCAGCAACTGTTTGAAAACAGCAGTGTACTTCTGTATTATCTTTCCCTGTCACTTGTTCCCCAGGTTAAAATAAGGTAAAGTTTCCCTCTCCCATGCACAAACTATGGAAAGAAGTAAAATCAGAGTCACCTTGTGTTTGGGAACATTGCATAAGGTGTAAACCGGGGATATTTTCACTATCTGATCACAAAAAAAAAAAAAAGAGTTTTACAATCTTTAGGGCTCTCATTTTTAAATAATAAAAAAATATGACAAAATAAAGGAAAGTATTTAGGTAAAACTTGCAACTATTAAGTACAAACTATTTATGACAAGATTTAGTAAGTGAAGCAGGACAGAAGCCTGCCGGTAAATGAACCCAGACTGAAATGCAACATAGACCGTGACAAACTCAGCAGCACAACATCTAGAACTCAAGTAACAAACAGGTGATAGACATGATCCCTGAAAGAAAAACAAAATACCCAGCTGACGGCACCAGCAGCGTGCTGGAGCCCCAACCAGCAAACTTCAGAAAAAAAAACAAGTTGGAAACTGCTCTCCAAATTAGTTAAAATATCCCAGTGCGGGGTTTCCAACCACCGAGAAATGAAAAAGTGTGGTTCAGTGTTTCTTAAAGGTTATTTGATGGGGGGAAAATGAACCAAGTTATTTAAAGAGTTGTTCTTCCTTGGCAGGAATTACTCAATGAAACTTCAATGTTCTTTAAAACCTATTTACTTGGTTCAGTTTTGAAGCAATGTGAACCTCCCACATTCCCACAAGCAATAATCAGTTTCTTGATTCCTTGTCCCCAGTCTATTTCTGGTTTAATTGGTTACAAAAATCTTATTTGCCAAAGTATCAGCCATAAGGGGGGAACGTGAGAGGCACTGCAAAAAACAGCAAGTGAAAATAGATGCACATGCCTGGCTGGGCAGAGGAAATATGGCTGGATTAGTACAAGATCATCTTCCAATTAACAGAGCCTTGTGCTCACCGTGCAGTCTGCAAGGGCACTGCACACAGGCATAAACGTGGCTTTCTGGGAAAATTAACACTGCATTCACAGTTACCACCGGAGAAAATGACAGTCCCCAGAGTTGCCATCGTGAATGCAGCCTGGCACAACAGCCAGAGGAGCTGCATGGCTTCACCTTCCCCGCCGGCTCCCACGCGCAGAGGTGGTTGTACGGACAACGCTTTGTGTATTCCCTGCATCAACACACTCACAGGAAACGTTCAGCTCTGCATACGTGCATCGAAGGTTAGGAACAGACCATGAGGACCCTCTTACTTCACCCAACAGTCCTTCCAAGCCTTAACTCCTCTTCAGCTACAAACCCAAGATTTGCTCATTTGAACCAAAGCTATATAAATATATTATTGAAAAAAACCCCACAAATGCAAACATTTACCAAGAAAGGAAGAAAAGTTACAGTGAAATGAGGCCTTGTTATTGTCTTAAATCAGGCAAGCCAGGAATTTCCTCGAGGAGGCTTGTCTGTTTTCAGTCCTGTTCCAATCACCCGGCTGTCTATGCGTCCTCCAAACTACCTAACACGCCTTTGTCAACAAGGTGTGCTTTTAGCGTGTTGAAGATGTGGAGCTGCTGGTCTGGCCGCAAGGTTAAGAACTGCTGGATCAGTTTGCTTGGGTTAGGACCTCTGAAACACAAAAGCATCATTATTAATGAGTCACACTGCTAAATTTCAATGATCTGGGAAGCCAAGTGCAATTTCATCAAAATAAAGTAAGAACCATGTTGCCCATTCCTTCACCAGTTCTACCCAAGGAGCTTAACTCCATTTGAGACATGGAAATGGATTCAAAGGCACAGGATGCTGGCCTGTAAACAAAAAACCCACCCCAAACCCAAAGAGGGTTGTGCATCTTCCCTTACCAGCAGATGTTCCCCCTCAAAAAATCAAGGCAGCCACATAAAGACAGTTCCTCAACCCCTTCAGTACATCTTTTATGCACTTACAGGCTTTCTTCTATGCTTGGCTACAGAATAATTAGATTCTTCTGCTTGTTCAACTCTGGAGACGCTACTCAAGATTCACAGGGATGCAAAGGGACATGGAGGAGTTTCAGAGGGACTGGAATAACAGACCTTGGGAAATGGGGGTTATGTTTCCAGCTCTGCATGACCCTGCTAAAAGATGCTTCCCTTCTTCAAGCCTCCATTTCCTCTCTGTCTTGTATTTTTAGATGTTAATCTAACAGAGATAACAACTGTCTCTTATTACAAGCCTGTACATCACTTGAGTTTGATAGGGCCCCCAAACTTCACCGCAAAGCTATAAATACCTGATAAAGCTTGCGATGTACACGTTAACAAAGGTAGCCATCAGGTACTGACAGTCAAAGCGGTCCATGATACCTCCGTGTCCTGGGATCGTGTTGGCAAAGTCCTGTGCAAAGCAGAAGGGATTGTATTTAGCAGTCTATGCATGACACTCATACTCTTGCTCTAATTCTTCCCAGAAGGCAAAAGTCAGACTAAGACGACATCTTGTTTAATCTCTCCCTGGTTTTAGAAGTTTCTCCTTTATGAAGACTACCAATGCCTGAGGGACACCAGTGCTTAACTTGGATCTGTCACTCAAAGGTCAGGGAAGGCTAATGTTTATCTCTTGCAACGCTGTCTTGCCTTTCAAGGCTTCTTAACTGAACACGGACTGTTTACACGTAAAACCAGCCTGCAAGACATCAAGGGAAGCCTCAGATTGCAAAACTTCCTGACTGGGTCTTTCTTCCTCTTCCTCAAGTTCTGCACCAAAGGTGAGTTTAGAATATTACAGTTGAAATTTTAACATCTCTCCCCATTTAGTCAAAAAAAACTAGATCCTGCTCCAGCATTTTATCTGTGACTGAAGAAACCTCCTCTCCCTTCCCAAAGCTCACAGCTTGCCACTCCTTGGAGCACAGGGGCTGTTTAGCGTGGTAGCAACCATTTAGTCTTTCCTTTCTAAAATGTAAATTACCTTGACCACCCTCACCTTGATTTTGAAAGCCCTCTTAAATCCACTAGCAAAGAAGCCTCCGAATGGCCCAATGAGGGAGGCGAAAGTAGACAGTGCGATGCTGTGGATTTGGAAGGGGTACATCCGGACTGTCTTCTGCAGAAAGAAAAACATGTCAGAGAAGGATTTTCATCAAGAATAGCACTGTCCACCACTTGCCCCTCTTTTTGTGCTCTCCAGGCTTTAGTCCAGTTGGTTTTCAAGTGGGTTAATGTCCTACCAGACTTGGGACACTTCCTTTGGGCCTTCAACCAATATGGAGCACCACTAAATCCCCCCTTTTTCTGGATGTACCATCATCCCTTGTCACGTTCCTTCAAAGACCATCAAAATAAAGCCCTCATCTCTTTTCTTCGTGTTCCTATCCCCATAAATAAGATCCAGTAAACAGAGAGAGTCCTACCCAGCCCACCACGGACTGCAGCACCAAGGGGATGTTGTAATCCTGCAGCTGGAACAGCTCGGAAGGCTCACAGTCCACTGTGAAGCTGTTGGTGTCGTTGTTGAACTCCACCGGACAGGTGAAGCACCGGTACCCAGACATCACGTAGGACAGCTTCAAGGAGAGAGGAAAAGAGACACAGCAAGAGAAAGCAGGATTAATATTTTCCTGAGCAATGTGGCAGAGCTGGTCTCAAGGGAAAAGGCCACTCAAGGAGACACGGCAAGGAGGGAGCCACACTCCCAGCTTCATTAAGAAGATTACCCTCCTGAGAAGCAGTAATTGGCTAAAGGCAGAGTAAGCACTCTCGTTTAGTAAGTGCATCTGTTCAGCAAGCAGTGATCAGAGCCCCATACAAACAGGCTGAGACAGGCTGCACCACCTGGTTGACAGGACAGAAACAACCAGACACAGATATCATCATAAAAACAGATAAGAATATTTCAAGAGCACTGAATTCCCCACACAGCCCTTGAAAAGATGCACAGCATTCATCCAGCAGCAGCAGGAGAAAAGTTTCAAGGACAATTATTGTAACGAACACGTCACAGGGTCTAACAGGGACTGAAAACTTCCTCCATCTGCAGGATCTGCGCACAGCACAAAGTGGTGCAAGCTTTGCACAGCCATGCATCAGTTCAAATCCTGGTCAATAAGGAAAATGTGAAGTTTCTGACAAGAGCTGGGAGAACTTAAAGCTTGACTGCATTTTTTAGACAAAACTCTGTCACCCTATGAAGGGAAAAGACCAATAAAATAAGCACCATGATTGCTACTTACCAGCAATCCAAACAAAACGGTGGCAAAAAATCCTCCAATAAAACCCTCCCAGGTCTTCTTTGGGGAGAGCTGCCAGAGAGAGAGAGAGGAAGAATTACACACTGTACATCTCTGCACACCGCTGCACACCTATGCAGCCCTTCTTCACTCATGAATTGCTGAGGCAAATAAAAATTGGCGCCAATAACCAACAAATAAGTGTTTGGTCAGAACCTGGCACTAACATCTTGGTCTGAAATGGTTCATTTCACTTCACAGCCTCAAAGATTAGGACGTACACCAAGTTTAATTCGGAGGCTTGCTTCAGATGCACAAAAAGCCACAAAACTGGAGATGAAGGAATACAGGACTAAGACCCAAAGAAGCCAAAATGCGTGTTTTGTCCACCAAAGTGTTACGAACCTTGATGAGTGGGGTGCGGCCAAAGAAGAACCCGAACATGTATGCCATGATGTCATTGCAGATCACACAGGAAATGGGGACGATGAACCTAGATAGGAGAAGAATCAAACCATTGGGAAGTGCCAAGATCAGACAACTCCATGACTTAACTAAATGAGCAGTTCCTTCATAAGATGCTTTGCAGCACCACCACATCAACTTCTCCCCCTCCAATGCAACGCAAGGAGCAACCACTCGAAGCTCCTAGGGAAATCTGGGGGATTACTCTAGCGCTCTGGACTAAAAAGCAGGTTGAGTGCCCAGAATCACCTGCTTTAAGCACATTTTCTTTTGCCACACATGACATGCTGTTAGACAGTCGCCCCTTTTCCCCCCCAAAGAGGCTGCATTTTAGCTGCAAGCAGGCTGCTCCCAAAGCACTCTGGGCTGGTTGTGGCACGCAAAAGAACATGCAATCTTAAAGTGGCCAAAATTAGTTCTTGGCCCTGCTGGTTTTGGGAAGAGCACCAAAGGGGCTTCCCTTCTGCACAGCAGCTGAAGTAAGGTGGCAGGTTGCAATCTCCTTCCTTTCATACTGCTGCTTTTACCATTTCGCTGACAGCATTGCCCCAAATCAAGTGCTGAGCAGCACCTTCCCATCCATTTGCTAGATGTGGGTATAAAGACAAAGCATCTACACAGGCCTGACATTGCCTGAAAGGTCCCTGCACCCCACAGCAATTTTCAGATGCTTCTTTACAACTCTCTATACTGCTCAAGCAGCACAAAGCAAGTCGCTGAGGTATCACTCAATCTTTTGCTTTTCTTTTCTGAACAGGTTGGTCCCTCACAGGAAGCACCTTCTCCTTGGCCAACTGTTTTTTTAAAAGAACAGTTTTAACTCAAAACATGGTCATTCGTTTCAGGCTCCAGAGCATGAATCAAAGTGTCAAAGAATCAAAGCAAAAAGAGCCTGAATCAAAGAACTGAAGCATCAAAGAATCAAAGCAACTCAGAACACACAGCAACTCACCATATCATTCCTTCAAACAGGTTGTGAATGATGAGGTGTGACTGGGTAACAACGATTAGCAACGTCACATGGGTCCATCCAAACTGGAAGAGAAGACAGCATGCAGTCCAGCCTGCCCAGAGACCCTGCCCATACGCATGGCTGGCCGAAATCAGATGCTGTTAGCCACCTCTCAGACAGAGAACAGCTCATGCACATTTCTAGCATGCACCTTCGCCATGACAAACCCCAAGAGTCACGAAGAGCAGGGAACAGTCACCCGTAGTAACTTATGGGCACGTTCTTCAGCTCGAGCCCAGAGGCGACCCTTATTGGGAAGACTTCTGCTGGACCAAATGCTCTTTAGCCCACCCCTCTGCCATACATAGCAGAACACTGATAGATATCCAAGCCGTATCCCTGTGTGCAGAATATACTGGAAAGCAAAACTAGCTGCACTGTCAGTCAAACACAAGCAATGCCTTACTGATGTTTGGGAAAAGGGGGACATATTCAATTAACCCTGGTGGCCCTCAGTACAAGAGTCAAATAGCCTTGTGCAGTCCTCTTAGCTTGCAAAAAGTTTCTTAATAGCACCCACAAGTGCAGAGAGAAGAGAAAACAGGTTTGCAGGGAAATTCAGTCAGAGCCACCTTCCTAAAAATACAGTCTGCTCACAGTAACTTTTCTTCCAGGCAGCGTTACAATGCACAACCAGCACAGAAGCATCTACTGACACATTTTCCTCTACGCAACATCTTCAAGCAGCCTACACTATTCATTCTTCTGCCTCCAACGGGGAGCCGCCAGGCCCTGCATTTAACCTTACCATGTAGAACTGGAGGCGATAGTGTTTCTTCACCAGACTCAAGACAAACATGCAGAAACCTGATGAGACACAGAAGGGAAGTAAATGGTGGGAATATATCTTCAACATTAAGAAATACTTCTTTTCCATGACATTGCATAGCTCCTTAGGTTCTTTATTTGAGTCAAGCAGTGATGTGGAGTGGGAAAATGCACTACTTCGGAAGTCACAAAATACCTTTGCCTACAAGTAGCACTTGGACAGACGAACAATCGAGCCTGGCTGTCCCATACAGATTAAGGAGCTTTTTTTCTACAGAGCCTCATATAAGAGATTTGCCACCACTACTCTAACCATGCAGCCAAGTTACAGCATCACTGAAGAGCAGAGATAACTTGCTATGGATACTGCATTGGACACAACCATAGAATCATGGTTGGGTTGGAAGGGACCTTTAGAGGCCATCTAGTCCAACCCCCTGCAGTGAGCAGGGACGTCCCCAACTAGATCAGGCTGCTCAGAGCCCCGTCCAACCTGACCTTGAATGTCTCTGGGGATGGGGCATCTACCACTTCTCTGGGCAACCTGTGCCAGTGTTTCACCACCTCAGTGTAAAAAATTTTTCCCTTATATCCAGTCTAAATCTACCCTCCTTTAGTTTAAAACCATCAGCCCTTGTCCTGTCACAACAGGCCTTGCTAAAGAGACTGCCCCCATCCTTCCTATAGCAACCCTTTAAGTACTGAAAGGCCGCAATAAGGTCTCCCCAGAGGCTTCTCTTCTCCAGGCTGAACAACCCCAACTCTCTCAGCCCGTCCTCGTAGGAGAGGTGCTCCAGCCCTCGGATCATGTTTGTGGCCTCCTCTGGACCCGCTCCAACAGTTCCACATCCTTCTTGTGCTGAGGACCCCAGAGCTGGACGCAGCACTCCAGGCAGGGTCTCACCAGAGCGGAGCAGAGGGGCAGAATCCCCTCCCTCAACCTGCTGGCCACGCTGCTTTTGATGCAGCCCACGATATGGTTGGCTTTCTGGGCTATGAGCACACATCGCCGGCTCATGTCCAGCTTTTTGTCCACCAGTACCCCCAAGTCTTTCTCCTCAGGGCTGCTCTCAATCCCTCCATCCCCCAGCCTGTATTGATACCAGGGGTTGCCCCAACCCAGGTGCAGGACCTTGCACTTGGCCTTCTTGAACCTCATGAGGTTCTCACAGGCCCACCTCTCCAGCTTGTCCAGGTCTCTTTGGATGACATCCCGACCTTCTGGCATGTCAACCGCACCGCTGAGCTTGGTGTCATCTGCAAACTTGCTGAGGGTGCACTCAATCCCACTGTCTGTGTCACACTGATGAAGATATTAAACAGCTCTGCTCCCAGTACAGACCCCTGAGGGACACCGCTCGTCACTGTCTCCATCTGGACATGGAGCTGTTGACCACTACCCTCTGGATGTGACCATCCAACCAATTCCTTGTCCACTGAACAGTCCGCCCGTTGAATCCATATCTCCCCAGTTTAGAGAGAAGGATGCTGTGGGGGACCGTGTCAAAGGCCTTACAGAAGTCCAGATAGATGACATCCGTAGCTCTACCCTTGTCCACTGATGCAGTCACTCCATCATAGAAGGCCACCAGGTTGAGGACTTGCCCTTGGTGAAGCCGTGCTGGCTGCCTCAAATCACCTCCCTGACCTCCACGTGCCTTAGCACAGCTTCTAGGATACAATACTCAGGACAAGAGTAGTTCAAGGAGATTTATTCCCTCCAGCCCAGACAAGATTAACCAACAGAAAAAGTGATCTCTACCTGTTAAGTATAGGGCAAAAGAAATGAAGCGGTGGTATTTGCTGAGAATTCGCAGGGGCTCCTCTCTCTGAACCAGGGTGAAGAAATAATCTGTCACAGTCTCACCATAGAAAAAGTAGTTTACGCAGAGCAGGAAGTACCTGTGAAGGATGCAGATGCTCGTTAGGAGGAACCGTAAAAGGCTTCTGGAGAAACACAGAAAGTGACTGATCCCCAAGGTCTTTACATTGTTCCAGTACACTGCAAACAGGCTATCTTCAAGTGACAGCCAGAACTTTATTTCCCCCGCTTTCAAAATGTCACCTTCATTTAAACTAGTGGCTGCATCACTCATAGTATCATAGAATCATTAAGAAAATGTCACTCAGCTCCACTTTGCAATGGATCACACCATCCAGGTTCGGTTTTGGCCTTCTGATGCACGAGGCCTTTCTGCCTTTAGGTGGCACTCCTCAATAGGCCTCTGCGAGCTTGTGCATCTTAAAAGTACACACTCTGTGCTTCCTGAAAGCATTGCTCCTGCCCTCTCCCCAGCCATTATGTCCCAGCGTTCAGCCCTGTTTCACAACCACCTAAAAACTCGCATCCCACCCAAGCAACCATGTCTGTCTCTAAGTGGTGATGCCTGTCAATGCTGTCCCTTGCACAGATCATTGGATTCAAATCTCCACGCATTAACAACAGGACAAAGTTTATCAATATGGGCTCTTTCAAGATATTGATCTATCAAGATTTGTGGGGGCTTTTCCTTTACTGGAGCTGCCAACACATGACACTGGTCAATACACAGCAATCCCCTGGTCTCTGGGTTGGAGGTAGCCAGATGATCCCCTTGCTGCCTGTCTGCAATGAGACGAAGCGTTCCTGCTGCACGCAAGCCTGGGGAGGGGATCAGCCCCTTTACTCACCAGCTGAGCGTCCGGAACCAGGGCAGGTCATATGAGTGGTACACATTATAGCCAATAGTGATAATCTCATGGAAACATTTGATCTGGACACACATCACCTGCATAAAAAGACATCCAGAAGCTGTAATACATGTTGGTTAAACATCTCTTTCCTCAAGGAGATAAAAAAACATGCATGGGCAGAGCAAAAGATACTTTAGCAGTCACTACCCATCTGGCAGGAGCCTCCTCACCCAACATGGGAAGCTCACCATGTTGTTTTGCCCTCCCCTTTCCTCTGCAGGAGGTTTCTAACAACCCCTTGTATTAGTTTCAATTGCAGCCAAATGCTGACCGCCAGGGCAGGCAGTCACAGATTCCTTCCAGGTTTCCTCCACGGAGAGAAAAATCCAGCAAGCTGAATAAAGACCTCTAAAACATGAGGCTCTGAGCTGCCCACGCCAGCAAAGGTCCCAGCAACCTTCCCCACCATTGCTGTGAACATCAGGGCATTTCTCTGGAGCACTTACTATCATCATTAAGACCATGGGTCCCAAGTAGATGATGATGAAGAAGAAGGTGATCATTGCCAGCGTGAGGATACCTCTTACCCACCAATTCTTCCATCTAGGCCATAGAGAAGGAAAGATGTTAGAGAAAGTCAAACCAAAACAAGGAAGCACGACAGCACTTCTACTCTTTGCATATCACAGGAAGGAAACTGAGCCCTGGAACCCCCAAGTTTCCTTTCAGTGTTGCAGAGAGACCTTGATCCACTGATGAAGGCCTGGTTGCAGCAGCTGCAAGGCTACAGCTCAGCTCAGCCCTCCCTGATATGAACATAACTAAATGCAGAAAACATTAGCCAGGTGCAGAGCATCTCCAGGGGCACTGAAATGGGACAGGAGAGTGTCTGTTCATGTTCTGCTACAGGTTTCCCACTCCTTGGCCAAGCTGCATGATAAGTTCAAATAAATTGGGGACCATTACCCGTCTCTGCACTCCTTTTCAAGAGGAGACATGGGCCCTGGTGTGTTTACCCTCACTACTCTCCAACAGATCCTGCCTTGGGCCTCTCCCATCCTCACAGCACACCCAGGAGAGACACTTTCTCCCGCAATAGGAATCAGACTTCCTGCAGAAGTAGGTCACACTAGTGGTTAAAAACCATCGCAGTATATGTCTTTGCTGAGAGTTCTCAAGCTCTTAGCTTTGCTGTCAAAGCTAAATGCAACTGTCTTCTGCCCCACCCAGGCCTCTCTTCACCTGCCAAGAGCAAGCACATGGCGAGGTGGCCCTCCCACAGCACTCGTCTGCCACCCGTCCTCTCCCACACGCAGCAGCCCTGAGCGCTGCACTCTGCTCTCCCTGCTAGCATCACCGTCATCTTCTGTTTCCTGTGGCCTCAGGGGCACCTTACTGCTTGCACACCAGGGAGGGAGAGTGCAGCGCTTCCACAAGCTGCTTATTCAGCTTCCAGCAGCCACCGCCACGCTGCTGGAGCTAGGAAAGCCGCAGTGAAGGCGCAGGGGCCCTGGCAGCAGAGAGGAACGATGCTCAGTGAGTGCTACCTTGAGGACAGGTTGGAGAGAGCTCTGTTCAGGACCTCTGGAGTGTCATCCGATGTTGGCACCGGGGGTGATCCTCCAAATTCGGATTTGCTTTCACTGTCTGATGCTGTCTCTCCATCCAGCTTGTTCTCAGACTCTGACTCCTGCAAGTTAAACAGAGACAAAGAGCTTTACTAGACACAGTGCTGGCACCCTTTGAAGAACCTCAGACCAGCCCACTGGTTGCAACACCTACCACCACTCTCTTTCTGCGTAAATGAGAAAAAGAGGAGAAGAAAATATTCTGGGTATTACATGGGGTTATACCCATGAGAAACAACATCAAGTGTTTTAGGTGACATAAACGATGGGGTTTACTCTCCATCAGTCTCAGCAGCAGCTACAGAAAAGGATCTGTTCCCTCTGAACAGGTCAAGACGCCTCGCAGTGGATTAATAAGTATCTCCAAGTGCAGCAAGTGCTTAAGGGACACAGGCTTGTTAGCAGGAATTTTTACAACATCTCCCAATCCCAGGCAGATCTCCAAGTATGCAACATTGCCCAAATTAGACAGAAAGAAAGGCCTCCAAGTAGACAGGCTCAAGGCTTCCAGACAGACTTTTCAAGTGCTGACTTTACATGCGGGCACTAAAAATAACACTGAGCCCATTCTCAAATAGCTGAAGAGGAAGAGCATGGCTTATCGCTCAGGCCCAACTATCCCCTCTGGCCACAGAAGAAACCTGATGTACTGGAAAGAAGTATACGTGCTTTCCCCGCCCCTTGTACTGCTCCAGCACTTAGCTCAGAGCAAAGTCCTGTATTTAGAGGGTAAATAAATACAGGCGAGGCATGAGGTTACTGAAGGCTCTGCAACAGGCCAGTGGTGGAAAAAGGATTACAAACGACCTCCTGGCTCCCAGGCAGTCCCATGCCCTCTCCCCAAAGGCAGTTTTTCCTCCAGTCCAGCTCCTGAATAGAGAATGAATCCAAACTTCCACGTTTTGCCCCTCATTTCAGTGGCAGAGCTTCATTTTGCTCCTCAGTCCTTGAAGCAAGGAAGGAAAACGCCACTCCCTGGGGAGCGCTTGTGCATCAGGCAAGGCAGAGCCCATGTATTTGGCCTCAGACCATGGGCTATTTTAAAACTCCTGGAAAAGAGAGCATATCGGCAGGAAAAGCAAGGAGGGAGCCAAGCTGACAAATGCTGGGAGCTCTGCAAACAAAGCGACTTCATCCCTTTGGGCTCCCAGGCAGCGCTGCCCCGTGCTCGGAGAGGGGGGACCCCCACCAAAACAAGCATCCACTGGTTTGGTGTAACCAAATTGAGGGGTATTTGCCATTCACTGGAGCAGTAAGACTTGAGTAGTTCCCTTATTTAAGGCAGGAAAAGATAATTACTCCTCAAGCTGTGATGTATCAATGGCTGCAGGCCAGGTTCTTAAAACAGACAAGGACAGCTAGATACTGTCAGGTGGAGGCAGCTAAAAATACGACGGTGTTGTCAGAGATGACTTCCGGGGACAAGCGAAGCACCGGCCATCGCACCAGTCACACCCCGTGTCACCTCCTCCTCGCCTTGCTCCGTGCTTGATTCTTTCCATTCCCATCAACTGGGAGGGAAGAGGAAAGCAAAACTAAACAGCACTCACGGGGGTTTGGAGAGCTGGTAAAGAAATGCAACTTGGCTTGGTTTTCAGCTGTTTTTTAACTGACCTGCAAAATCCACTTGTCCCTCGGACTTCAGAGAGATTTAGTGCCATTTAGCTGGGAACACACGAAAGATCAAATCCACAAGGCAGCTGCAAATGGCAGCAGGCAAAAAGATTGGAAATGATAAAACTCCCTGAAGACCATGAGTTTGGCATCCTATAGCAGAGCACAGGTCAGGGGCCCTCTTCTTGAGCAGGTTTCGGGAGATCAGTGCATTCTATTTAGCTACAGTCTACATCTCCTGTTGCAATGCTTTCTCTATGCTTTCTCCAAGAAAAGGATTATCTGAAGAATTCCCCTGTGAGCAATCTAAATAACAGAGAAAAGCTCCAGCTCCAGCCTGACCAAACTCAGTTTCTCCTTCTGGTCTTCTAGATTACCTTTAGGAAATGGGGGCTTTTCTTCCACTGTTGCGTGTTTCTAAAAAAGAAAAATTAATGTGACTGCTTCAAATCAAATGGGCAAGAAGTGCTTAGCGACTCAGGGCAACCACCATCATCTGCATAGGCTAAACCCAAAAACCTCAAGCGGATTTCTAATGCAGTCCAAGTATCCATCATCTCATGCAAGTCCCAGGGTCACCAGCCATGCGATAAAAGGACTCGGCACTGAAATGGGGAAGCAGATCCAAGCCAGCATCTCTGCATTTTATTCCCCAGAGCACTAACATTGCGAGGCTAAGTGCAAAGCAGGCAAGTTACTCCTTGCCTGCAGCCCAGAGGATCAGAAGTTTTGCGAAGTGCTCAGAGACCAAACGAAAGGGAAAGAGCACTGATGCCCTCCTCCCTTCAGCTCCTGGCCAAGGACTTGAAGGATGAAAGCAACTGCATAGCTCAGAGACAGAGGAATTTGATGTTGCAACTGAGCTCATCTAACAGCTGCTGGAATGGGCAGTCCCAATCTCTGCCATAGCCCAGCCAATGATTTCTTGCACTGGCACCGACGCTGCAGCTGAATTGATGTAAACCATGTCACCACTTACCTGATCCACTGATTTCAGTGCAACGCCAAACCAAACCTCGTGCTGTAAAACGTTTTGGTGTCCAAGAGCAGGAGCAAAGCCCCACTCGATCAGTCCAATGGCACACGCATCCCACTGTTCCCCACTTCATCCTCAGCAGTGAGAACAGGAGAGGTTGTGCAATGGACATGCAATGCCCACAGCTCCACCAAACATTGCCACGTTATTTCCAGAGAGTACAAAGAAGGCAATCAGGAGGTTGGTCAAGACAAATGGATGTTGTCAGGGTTCGACATTAAATGTAGGAATCCTTCCCGCTACATGTCTTGCTTGCTCAATTTAAGCCTGATGGAAAGTGAAAGAAACATTTTCCCTGATGGAAGAAATCGCCAGTCAAAGTGAGGGCTTACATACGTTTTAACATCTTCATTTTGAAAACAACTGAGCAGCGTTGGGAACCAGCTCTTCTCCCTACTTGGATCTCTTTCTGAAATCGAGTGTTGAGATTATATAGGACATTGTGCCAGATATAGGCTATGGAGGACTCAGTAATTGACACTATTTTTGTACCTTTTATGCAAATTGCAACCATCAGCCTACAAATCACCAGTTTAAGCAGCTGAGCGGGGTGCTAAATAACTTGTTTAAGCCTGAGCGTGATGCACTGTGGTCTGGGCTACTTAATCCAGCTGTGGCATTGCCTTGGTAACACGCTCCCGCACGTTTCCACTGCTGTCTTGCTAGTCCTCCAACCGAGCCAGACAGATCCCCGTCCCCGAAGGATAATCATCAGACAGCAACACTTTCCGCAAAGCAGCAGCAAGCAAGCTTGCAGCAGCAAGCAAAGAGCGCAAGCTGGCACAGACGACAGTGAGTGATGCCCGCCGAGGGCTATCACCAGTGAAAATGTAAACTCATTAGAGTCAGTGCTTCTGCAAAGAGCTTGTGACTACAAGGGACAGGTTTGGGCTGTGTTAAGCCACAGACTGCAGAGTGTCCCACAATGCCAGTACAAACAGCGTTTCAGGGAAGCTGGGTCTAATAGATGGTATTCTGTCATCAATTCTGCTGCCCCCCTAAGAAACACCAGGTTTCTGATGCCTTTTCTGTGCTGTTTTCTCCTATTTCGGCCCTTGAAACAAAAGCCTGGAGAGACTCGGACTTGCAGCAAGCGAATCCAGAAATTGTGACTCGTCTCCTTTCCCAACCACTGGACCGTACTCTCTCCTTTACTCTTCCATGGACCTTTTTCTGCCTTTTTTTGGTTCTTGTTTAGGTTCTTGCTAAAACTGAAGCCTTTCAGCCACAGACTGATCCTCGCATACATCTGATCGTGCCTGAACCAACTATGACTTTGAGATAGCAACTAACCCAGCACAACACTGGTACCTAAAAGCTTCCATCTTGCACCAGGGTCTCGTTGAACCAGATGCTGCCCAGACAAATGAAAACACAGCCCCATCACCTTTCAGGAATCCCACCACTTTCCGCTGGTGCTCCTGCACTGGGACAGAGCTGTCTCCAGCTGTATTTATTCCATATTCTCTTACCACACTCCTCTCTCACCAATTTCTCCTGTTAGCTCAGTCATTGATGTTCCCTCTGCCTCTCTCCTCCCAGGCAGAAGGAGGGCAGAGCACTCAGTGCAAATGTGTGCCAGGATGTTAGAAATCTACGTGCACGATGCAGAGATGGGAAACAAATAAAACCCTTTAGTAAGAGCAAAACAAACTTTCCCTCCAGTTAACTTGGAATCGGGCTTTATTTTTCCATTTCTTTTACAGGGTAAGCATTAAGTCTATTAAAACACAATCACAGGCAGTAGCTTTTACTGGCTTTTGTTACCAACATGGAGTTATTAAATTGAAGGGCTGTTTTTTGTGCAAATCTGCCTGTCCAGCACCGTAGGCAAGCCCAGTGCTCCTTCTTCAATTTATCATCTCAATATGGAAGGCTTCTTAAAGAATCAAAGAAATAAGTCATGCAGGAATAAAATCAAGAGAGCAACGTACATTTTATCCTAACTCATTCATTTCTACACAAGTCGTGATGAGAAGAAAGAGTAAAACCCACAGATCCCTGTGAGATCTGTTTCTCCTGCCTGATGAACCAGAGCAGATGGAGGAAAAAAGCCAGATACCTACTTGCTTGTTATATTTTTGAAATCAGTAGATCTAAGCAACATTTGTGAACAAATATTTTATCACCCTAAAGAAAGATACACAGAGAAATGAGTTGCCTTAGCTTTCTTTAAACAACTTAACTCCTGCAAGCATGTGGTAAGAAATTCCTCCTCACATTTTAAGTGGCTTTCTCACAGCAGAAGCTGCGAGTGCTCGGGTTTTTTGCCCAAGTATCCATGACATGATCTCAGTTGTCATAGAAACAAGTCAGTTATCTCCCTGCCAAAAATTTTCTGCCCAATACAGAGATACAGTTAAGTATTCAATGCTGGTAGATTAGATTAGTTCAAGAAATCCCATTATTTGTGCACCCTTCTTGAAGCAAGGTGCTGTTCTATTTAGATTTCCTGCCAGATTTCAACAAAAAGCTGTGACAGAAAACGGTAATATACTGCTAAAGAGAAAAATATAGTTGCTTTTTCAGGCAATAAAATTGACAGCTAGAACAACAGGGACCAACTGTACTAAAGCCTCTACTATTCTCACCTCTGAGCACATTAAGGCCAACATAATTAGCCTAATGGATACAAACCCAGTGGCCTCAGTTATGAAAATCTCAGTGTTTTTCAAAAGACTTCCTATGTCCGGGAAAACTGTCTGCTCCTTTCCCCTCTCCCCTTCTTCACTACATGGCACCTGCCCATCTCCGATGGCTGCCGTGCCACAGCCAAACCCACCTCCGACAGATCCACCAAGGTGACATCGCAGAATCACAGCATGGCAGGGGTCGGAAGGGACCTCTGGAGGTCACCCCGTCCAACCCCCTGCTTGAGCAGGCACACCCAGAGCAGGGGGCACAGCACCGCATCCAGGCGGGGTTTGAACGTCTCCAGGGAAGGAGACTCCACACCCTCTCTGGGCAGCCTGTTCCACTGCTCTGGCACCCTCACAGGAAAGGAGGTTTTTCCTCATATTCAGGTGGAACTTCCTGTGTTCTGACTTGTGCCCATTGCCCCTTGTCCTGTCGTTGGGCACCACTGAAAAGAGTCCGGCCCCATCCTCTTGACATCCACCCTTCAGATATTTATAAGCATTGACAAGATCCCCCCTCAGTCTTCTCTTCCCCAGGCTGAACAATCCCAGGTCTCTCAGCCTTTCCTCGTAAGGGAGATGCTCCAGTCCCCTCATCATCTTGGTAGCTCTCTGCTTGACTCTCTCCAGTAGTTCCCTGTCTGTCTTGAACTGGGGAGCCCAGAACTGGACGCAGCACTCCAGATGTGGCCTCACCAGGGCGGAGCAGAGGGGGAAGATGACCTCCCTCGACCTGCTGGCCACACTCTTTTTAATGCACCCCAGGACACCATTGGCCACCTTGCCCACGAGGGCACGTCGCTGGCTCATGGTCACCCTGCTGCCCACCAGCACTGCCAGGGCCTTCTCAGCAGAGCCGCTTTCCAGCAGGTCAGCCCCCAACACGTACTGGTGCGTGGGGTTGTTCCTCCCCAGGGGCAGGACCCTACACTTGCTCTTGTTGAATTCCATGAGGTTTCCCTTGGCCCAGCTCTCCAGCCTGTCCGGGTCTCGTTGGATGGCAGCAGAGCCTTCTGGTATATCAGCCACTCCTCCCAGCTTCGTAGCATCAGCGAACTTGCTGAGGGGATGCTCTGTCCCATCATCCAGGTCATGGATGAATATGTTGAACAGGACCGGACCCAGCACAGACCCCTGGGGAACACCACTAGTTACAGGCCTCCAGCCAGACTCTACGCTGTTGATCACAACCCTCTGAGCTCTGTTGTTCAGCCAGTTCTCAATCCATCTCACTGTCCTCTCATCTAACCCACACTTCCTTAGCTCGTCCGTGAGGATGTCATGGGAGACAGTGTTGAACGCCCTGCTGAAGTCAAAATAAATAACATCCACTGCTCTCCCTTCATCCACCCAGCCAGTCACACCATCATAGAAGGCTATCAGGTTGGTCAAGGCAAAAAAAACATCCCGTTACTCCCTAATTACAGGATATTCTCTTTTAGAGGTTTACAAGTTCAGAAGGGTGAAACAAGAGAGACAAGTCTGGAGACCATTAACAGTAGAAAGAAGAAGCAAACAGGTGTCCAGGCTTGATTTGTACTAAGGTCCCAAAGAACCACTGGCTTTTTGCAAGTGGGCACAAAGTAGCTCATGTCCTGGTGCTGGTCTAGGGGAAAGTGCTTGAACTTCTTTGGCTGTTAAGTTACCTGCAGGGCAATTAAATTCAAGTTTCTCATGTCTCTCCATCAAGATAACCCACCACACTGGCATCTAGTGGTGACTGCTTAATTTGTTGTCTCAAAAAAACAAAGGTCAGTTTTCATTTATGTTTATGGGACTCCCTTTCCCATCCCGAAAAAACATATTCCAGTTGAAAGCATGTACAGAAATTAGGGCATGCCTGGAAATGGAGACCACTAGCAAACAACATCACAAAAAGCATAAATGTTTGCATAGTGGCTGAAATAACTAAGAAAACTCCCATGGCCATCTCGTGTTCCCAAAGCTGCCTGCTTTGTTTTGAACACAAGCAAACTCAGCTCACCAGTGGGATGTGTTCGGAGGTATGCACAGTTTGCATTTAGCAGAACAACAGTCTGATACAAGAGCCTGACCTCAGTGCCAGCAAATATGATTCATGCAAAGTCGCATACCCCTGTGACTCACTCGGCACAAGCTAATCCTCTGCCTGGCCCCCAACACAGCACCCACTCCAGGGTCTGTTTATTCCAAGTAGAAGGTAAATGCATCAGGCTCCAAGTCCTTTCGAGAAGCTATTGTACACAAAAGAGCACAAAAATAGGTTGCTGGTTCTGGCATTCCCCCAGAATTTCCTACTGCTAAGAAAGGAACCTGCCTCCCCCTCTGAAACACGTGACAGAGATGTTTTGGAGATAGGCTTCTGTGCTGGGTTCTCCTGGATCTAACTGGTATCCCTCTGCTATCATGGCATTTACCGAACCGGCAGACCTTGTTGTCCCTGCAGAGACAGAGAAACATGTACAGAAACAAGAAAGCAAAGCTCCTGAGCGCCTCTTGGAATCGGTGTCTGAAAGAGGCTGCCCCAGCTTGGAGCTGCGTCTGCGCATTCTGCACAGACATTTTGATCTGTTGTTATTTAGAAGAGCTGTAAGAAACAAGAGGGAGAACAAACAGCTCTGCAGCACTGGGTACACTATTCGCGTTGGAAAGTTAGTGCAGGAAAAGTCTATTTTTGTCCTCCAAAATGAGACTTTGCATCACACCAAGGCTGATGGCTTCTGACCCTCAATTCCTCTGGAGTTATTTTTTCCAAAACCTAATTGGAAAAAAAACCTTACCAGTCTATTTAATATGCTGGCTACAAGGTGGCACTGCAATCTCTTCCACATTTCTCTACCAGCCAATCCCGTTGGCTTTATTTGAACTAATCACGGAAAGGAGCCATGTGGGACTTGGACCAGTATGTTTAGACGTAATCCTGATGAACCGAAATCAGTAGTTTTCTGAAGTCACAGCTATCATCATAAACCTACAGACTGTCACACGACTTGCTCTAAAGAGAAATGTATGAATCTTCATGGTCCTTTATAACGCTGGAAAACATAAATCACAGAAAACTGAAGTGAAGCAGATCATCAGGAGGGACACATGCTAACACGGACCACATTTTGGGGGAAAACAACAGGGCTATTGACAGGCACAGTAATAATTTTCTGTCCCAAATTCCTGCAGATGTGTCCTGGCCAATAGAAAGAAAAGTGGCAGTATTCTTTTCTTTCAGAAAGGAAATATGGATTTGCTTGGAAACACTGCATCTTCAAGTCAGTTGGTTTCCTAAGGGTTTTATCTCCAAGGGTAGTCTACCCCTGGTGCACATCACTGCTCATTTAAAGCAGGCAGGAGTATAAAATGATTTTCTTGTCACCTAATGTGTGATATGCGGTTGATGGACAGCACAATCGATCCCTGGTTTTTCTCCCCGTTGGGAAGAGAAACGCAAACATCTCATCACAGCTTCCCTCTTCTCAGCACCAAATTCCCTCCATTCACAGGAATCACCCCCAGCACACCACTGCAAGAACACGGCTTCGGAAGCGCAAGCAGAGACACCGTTCGCGTACAGGACAGCTCGTCTGAGCACTGAGCAAGAGCCCTGACCTCAACCTGCAATGGGGGGGCCAAAGCACGAATATCCGCTGGGAGCCGTGGATGCGCCACGGCCTCCCTCCATCACCCTGCGCTATACTGACCTTATAGTACTCAATAACCAGACGCGGTCGGGAGCAAGGACAGACCGCTGGAGCAGCAAGAGGAAACTCGGTAAGAAGCTCCCAGATCCACTAAGACCCAGCGAGAACACTTCAGAAAACAGGTAAGCCATCTGCCTGGAGGTAAGGGTGACTTGTCAGATACCGCCCAGAGAGACACACGCTTAGAGAATGTAGCCCTCCAGACCAGACAGAAATAAATCATCCAGTCATTAAATAAGGATAGGAAACAGAAGCCAGCTCTGAACTATCCAAAGGGCTGAGTAACAGAAAAGCAATATGCATTTGGGGGGTTTAACCTGAGCATTGAGAGTCTCCGTGTGCCTCCGTGCTTGCTCTATCATGCACGAGTGCTACACACAGCTCCGTGCAGGCTGGGAAGGAAAGGACTTCCTCACAGCCTGAGGTGGAGTCTCCCAACCCTTAAAATTACAAAAACCTTCCTGGGATCAAACTTCTCTGGCATCGCCACAAATGAGCAAGGAAACGGGCAGTTCAAAGGAGAGCCTGCGCGTTTTGCAAAAAGGAGCAGCGGTCAAGTCAAACAGCGCCCAAAGGAAATGATGAGCAGCCTGCAGCTCTCTCATCATTCCCACGGCAGGCCAGAAGCTGGCGAAGGTATTAAATCTGACAGCTGGTTATAGTGAGCTCTGTTAGAAATGCAATCAGTCCAATCTCTCATTGCCGCAATTAACAGTAACAGAAAACAATGCACTCTTGTTGGCAGGCACACATAAAACTGAGCATCAGATAGCAAGGAAGGCTGAAATGTATTCTCGCATCAGACCTAAGATTGCTACCATCTCTCAAGAATAAATGAGGCTCATGCTTCAGCAGAAGCCAAGCAAACTGATGCTTGGTATCAAGCCTAAAATAATATTAAGAGCTATTAAAAAAATAAGCCTTTGGGGTGGGTCTGAAAGCGGACTTGTACTTCTGCCTCTCCTAATCGTGGATGAAGATGAAGAGATGCATCCCTGCAGTGGTTTATTGGTTTTGGTCCTACAAGAACCTCATCTTGTTATCACAAACTCCCAACTACCAGGAGCTCTCCTGTGACCTGGGAATTAACAGGATTTGAAATTGCCTAAACCTTCAGAGCGCCCGCACTGTTATTTCTCTACGTCCTGCACCCTCTCCCAAGCCAAACACCAAAATCGGAGCTGCGGCATCCTTTCCAGCACACACCAGGGAGCCATTCACCTCTACCCTTCACCCTCCCAAGCAGACCTCAGGGACAGTTACTTGTCAGCACCAGTGTTCTAACACCTGGCATTTACTTAGTTCAGCATCTTCAAAGCACTTTAGATCACTAGGGAAGTCTTGCAAAATGCCTGAAAGCACAAGAATCATGAGGTTTGGAAGCCAGAGCTTTTGACTTTTTGTACCACACAGTACAGATGTAGCCAGATAAAAAGTCATATCATCAGTCCACTGCAAAACCAGGCTGGAGAGAACAAGAGTCCTCATCACTGAACCCTTTGTAAGTACAGAAACATTTCACCCTTGCACACTTCACACCTACTCCTCAGGGCCTCGGATCAGCAAAGCAGCACTCTTGTAATCACTGGCACCCCTTTTCCCATACGAAATGACATCCCTAGCTGCTGTGGGTGCAACGAGGTGCCGAACGCTGCATGGTGGAAAAATTCCCCTGCATGGGCCACTGCATGAGAACGCCCGCCAGCACAGCGGCTGCAGGGACTGCTTCCATTTGCTCTTGCAGCTGCCACCTCTCTTAAAAGGGACAGTATTTTCCAGCAAGACAGTGACTGCCAGCAACAAAGGGGTCAGTAAACAAAGCCACAAATGACATAGCAGTGTGATCTGCAGCCCAGATAAGCCCGCCTCTAAACAGATCTGCCCTCCTCCCCTTCCATGGCACTGGGCCGTGGGATGTCCAAGACTCGCCCTGGATTTCAGACAACTACAAGTGCAAAAGAAGGACAGAAAGGAAAAACCCCTCTGACCTCACTGTCAAGTCACACAAAGTACAAACCACTACTGAGAAACTGAGATTTTAAAATCCCGTTAAACCAGCAAAAGCATTCAGGAGCTCTGCATGCATTGTGAAACAATTTTCTTCTGCACTTTTCCTGTTCTCTTTGGAAGCTGGAAGAGAAAATGTGATTTAATGGGATGCACACAACACAGGAGAGAAGGCACTGACCTCTGGTTACAGGTAATGAATGAGCCTACAAAGCAACACAACGAGCCTGCAAAGACCAAGGGAGGATGGGATCTGTAAGGTAACAAGGAAGTAGAAGCTGTTTCAATCATCTAATCTCAGATACCTGCACATTAACAGCAAGAGTTAGCAGCATCTAAGTCCTTTGGGCTAAGAAAATGGGTACTGAGCACAAATACATCCGTGCAAGTTTCCCTGTTTTTTCACTGGAGAGATCAGAGGGAGTTCACTGATCAGAGTAAACAGATGTTGCCCTGTTCCCTTTGAGATGAAGACTGTGTGTTGCACAACAGTTTTAACAAAAATCAATTTTAAAATGTTCTGGCACGACGGTCTCAACTGAAGCAGCACAGTTTCAGCTATAAGCATTGCCCTGTGCCAGCGGGGAGGAAAACATCAAAGCTGCAACGCTGTGCAAGGGTTAGAGGACCAGAAAGTGAAACCAGCCTCTCTTTTTCCATCATCAAAACAGCAAAGTGGGAACAAGTACAAAATACAACATTCTGGGTCTAATCTTAAAACCCAGCCTTGATGTTTACATCTTGTTTTAACTCGTTTCTTTTAATATGCCGAGGGCTCTTTTCAGAAGATACAAGGGTTTCTGTAGAATACAATATGCATTGCTAAATTATTTTTCTTGGCAAGGCTAACCGAATGACAAAGCAGAAACAGGAATCTCCCCTCTCGACAGCAATATCTGCAGACAACACACCGAGCAGGCAAAGACCACTGACAAAGAGGACGTGCGCACAACCAATTTTGCTGCGTTGGCGTTATCCTGATGTTATTCCCTGGCTCTGCCAGGCATTTCCCAAGCACTAAAAACACACCAGCTTTACCTCGGGGGAGGAAAGAAAAATCTGCCACTGGTGTCTGCTGCCACGGAAAGCGCGACGCTGCAGGATTTTACCGACGGCAGGGTTACTGTTACCAGGTAACCTCCTACCAGGCTTGATTTTAACAGTTTTGGGAAATTCTCTGCCTCCCGTAACTGCTTTCAGTTGTTAAGAGACGTCACCTTCAGCACCTCAGAGGAGCTGCTCTTCACTGCTTGGAAACATCTTTTCCTTTTTTTTATTCTTCCTCTCTTGCAATACGTTTGAGCTGCTTTAGGATGAGGGCTATGACATCCATGTTCCCTCTCTCTAGGAAGGACAATTCACATCATGACTCAAAGGTACCAGTAGAGAAGCCTTTCCGAAGGCTCATTATATGTCAAAAGCATACTTGCCTGGAGATAACAAGATTGCACTCAGAATAGCGGCCCTCTGACCTTCTTTAGGAACGCATCACAAGTAGCTAAAGCAAGATCGCAGCGTGGCCAAGGGAGTTTGTTTGCATATCAGTTAAGCAGTCCTAGTCCTTGCAGGCTGCTGAGGGACGTCTTCCAACTCCCACAAAAGTTCTGGAATATAAAAGTCCCTGAAGATTTTCTGCTGCAATGTAAATTCCAGCTGAGACAAACGTACTTATCTGGAGGATAACAGCTTTGCCCTCTGCGCGACAACAACAAAACAGGAGCCATCTTATTGCTCTCTTAATAGAGGTAAGTCTGAACGTCACGCAGCTTTGTGCAAGCTACAAAAAAGGCAGAAACTTCAGATCTACACCAAAGCAACCCATTCTTGACGCTGTCAGTGCTTTCTGTCCCAGTTCCCTCTCTAATCACATCAGAACAATAAAGCTTCCTCAAACCTGACCGTGCAGCTCCTAGCAGGTGTTAAACTGGCATTCAGAACAGCATTAGATGTGACATTTAAATTGCAGAAGACATTTTGCCTGATGATTTCACGCTTCTCTAAATTGCGTACTTCGTGTATTAACAGAGGAAACATCAATATGGCGCTACTAAGGGCAAATGGACGAGCAGGGGGCTGCTCCCAAGACACGCGCATTAACCACCAACGCAGCGAAGAACCGCTTTTCCCTCCGGTTTTTGCTCTCTGTCACCCCGCAAATATTATTTACAAAGTTCTTCTTTGACCGCTTATTCCTCTTGTCCCTTTCCTCTTTGGGGAGGCGCAGGAGTAAAGGCAACAAGGGTGACAACACGACTGACGGAGCGACCGCCAAGCTCGGAGCATCCAGCTGCGCTTGGGTTTGGAACAGAAGGGACGTTACGGGAAAACAGAGTCAGGTTTTCTTTTCACGGCTCTTCTTTGGAGAAACGCAACCATTAAACCCCACTAAAGTACGGAGGGAGGCCACGCGCCCCGCTGCAGGGAAGGGGTTTTGCGTAGGGGTGACTTGGGGGATACCGGAGCCTTCCCTAAGGGAACCCGCGGGGGTTCGCAACCCCCACTTGAGACGCTCCATAAAACCAGTTTCCGCCCAGATCTCCGCGCCGCTGGGAAGCGGGACCTGGGGCGGGTGTGCGGCCACGGACCGGCGCTCGCCCCGCGGCCGGGCTTCGTTCCTTCGGGGCCGGTTTCGGGGCAAATCAATGAAGGGCCGGGGGCCCCGGGGGCGCCGCAGGCGGAGCCGCGCGCGGGGCGGGGCAGGACGGGGCTGGCAGCGGCGGCTCCGGCCCCGCCGGGAGGCGGCGGAGGGTCCCCCCGCGGGCTGCAGGCCGCGCCACCGGCCCGCCGCAGGCCCCGCCGCCCCGATCCCCCGGCGCGGCGCGGCGCCGCCGCCCCGATCCCCGGCCTCCCGCCTCGGCTCCCCGGCCCGAGCCTCACCTTCTCCTCGGGCTCCGGCGCCCCGCCGGGCTCCCGGCCGAGCCGCTGCCGCAGCTCGCTCATGCCGGCCCCGGTCCCGCCGCTCCGCTCCGCGCCGCGCCGCCGCCGCCGCCGCGGCCACCAGGGGGCGGGTGAGCGCAACCCCCACCCCACCCCGAGCCGCCGACCAATCGGCGGCGAGGGAGGGACGCGTGGGCGGGGTTTGCCCGAGCCTGGTTCCGCCCAGGTGTACCCGGATGTGCGACCGACGGCGCCATGATGGGAGGGCGGAAGTGCGCACTGCCGCCCCCGGGGGGGCAGGGAGGGCGGCGGCGGCACGGCGCGATCGGGAAAAGCCCCGCGCGGTGGCAGAATCGTGACGGGTTTTGTCTTAACGGGGCGATTGTCGCTGGTTCTCACTCAGGCCCGAAGTTCCCCTCAGGAACTGGCGTCTGAGGAGAGGCGCGCCGAGCTGTCCCTACGGACAGGCCCCGCGGCGCAGGCGGAGGGCGGCCTGCAGGGATCAGGGGCCCCCACACACACACTCAGCCGGGGCGCGGCCTCCCGGAGCCGCCGTCCCCGCTAGGCCCCGCCGCCGCACGGCGAGACGGGGCGCGGGTTCGCGCCACGGGGGGGTGGGGGGGGTGTAACCTGCGTGGTGATTGGCTCCCGCGGGCTAGAGGGCAGGATTAAAGGGGAGGAGCGGCGCCGGGATTGGCCGGAGAGTGGGGGGCACTTGTCATGTGAGCATGCATGGGTTTCGCTGAGGGAGGGGAGCACGGCTGGCGATTGGCTGCGGCGCGGCGGTGGGCGGGGCGCGGGGCGGGTATAAAAAGGGCCGCTTGGCGGGCCGCTGCCGTCGGCGGCCAGCGGCGCTCCGCGGTGATCTGTGTGCTGCCCCTCGCTGCTGCTGCCGCAGCCGCCGCCGCCAGGATGTTCGAGGCGCGGCTGGTGCAGGGCTCGGTGCTCAAGCGGGTGCTGGAGGCTCTCAAGGACCTCATCACCGAGGCCTGCTGGGACCTGGGCTCGGGCGGCATCAGCCTGCAGAGCATGGACTCCTCGCACGTCTCCCTGGTGCAGCTCACGCTGCGCTCCGAGGGCTTCGACACCTACCGCTGCGACCGCAACATCGCCATGGGCGTCAACCTGTCCAGGTGCCGGCGGCGGCGGGCGGGGGTTCCGCCGGGGGCGGGGAGCGGGCCCGGGCCTGAGGCGCTGAGGGGAGCGGGGGCCGCTGGGCGCGGGAAGGGGGCCGTGAGGGGGCGGCGTGGGCCGCGGGGCTGCCTTCGTCCTCGCCGTCCCCGGGGAGCGGCTCCCGGGGCGGGTGGGAGCCTTTCGGGGCCCTTCTCGGCCCATCCCCCATTCTCCTCAGAGCTCTCGCGCCGTTTTTCGCGGCGCGCGCGCGGAGGGCCCGGCGGCGGTGACGTCACTGCCGGCGCCGAGCGCGCGCCGCGGCGTGGCGGGAAATGGCGGCGGAAAAGACGTCAAGTCCAGCCGTTCCTGCTCCGTCTGCTTGTAATCCTGTCACTTACCTACTTTTTTAACCCGCTCAGCATGTCCAAAATCTTGAAGTGCGCTGGGAACGAAGACATCATAACTCTCCGAGCTGAAGACAATGCAGATACGTTGGCTCTGGTGTTTGAAGCACCGAGTGAGTGATAGATTTGGGGACTGATTTGCTACCGTGATGGTTTTTTTGGGTAGTATTTGTAGACCAAGCAGATGCTGGGGTGCCAAGAAGCAAGAAGAAATACTTCAGAAGTGGGAGGGGTCACCCAGTACTTAAACTCTTGAAATGGTCTGGAGATGTCAGCTTAGTCAGCTTGACCAATAGTTTTTTTCTTCATAAGAGAAAACCCTTCTTTAGGCCACATACAGATGCCCTTGGCAGGTTCCTGTCCTCTTACAGCCTAGAAAACACTGCTTGGGTCACTTTCAGATTTCTAGCTCTAATTAAACAAGGTGGATCTTATTGTTGTAATTGAGGTGGTTTTACTTGCGGGTGGGGAAAAGGGGCAAAATGTAAATTCAGGATGATAACTTACCAGAAACACTTGGTCAAACTGCCTTGTTTCTTCAGATCAGGAAAAGGTTTCTGATTATGAGATGAAGCTGATGGATCTCGATGTGGAGCAGCTCGGAATCCCAGTAAGTGGTGGCTTGAGTGACTGACTGCACTGTCTCTTAGAAACGGGTGTTTTCCCATGTTCACGTCAGACTCGGCGTTTGAGCTTGTAACAGAACTTCCTTTGGGAAGACTACACCAACTCAAATGTAGTGAGTACACCAAGCTTCTGGGTGAAGTTTAATTGTGACACCTCCTTCGCAGGAACAAGAGTATAGTTGTGTAGTGAAAATGCCTTCTGCTGAATTTGCACGCATCTGTAGAGATCTCAGCCACATCGGTGACGCAGTTGTCATCTCCTGTGCAAAAGACGGTGTGAAGTTTTCAGCTAACGGAGAGCTGGGAAATGGGAACATCAAGCTGTCACAGACCAGTAATGTGGATAAAGAGGAAGAAGCTGTAAGTTAAGCCTTCATGGCTGCTGTGTTGTCTTCAGGGTTGAAGTTTCTACTAATATGACTAATTCTCTGACCTAGTGGGGGCTAAAGCTGGGTCATTGGAGCAGGTGTTTGTCCCATTTAGAGATGAGTTAGCAAATTGTTGCCAACTTTAGGTCCTTAGCCCTGAGGCCTGGAAGTGGTGCTTGGCAGATCAGCGTGGGGGGTAGCACTGACTGCCTTTGCTTGAGATGTCTGAATTATTTGAGGGAGCTTGCTCCAGGTTGTATTTATTGAGGTCTAACCTGGCTGATGGTTTTCTAGGTTACAATAGAGATGAATGAGCCAGTCCAACTGACCTTTGCTCTGAGGTACTTGAACTTTTTTACCAAAGCTACTCCCCTGTCACCTACAGTCACACTCAGCATGTCTGCAGATGTTCCTCTGGGTAAGTAGAAGCAACTCTAATTGAAAAATCGTGTAGAATGCTGCTGCCTTAGAACGGCATTAAGAACTCTTGACTGAATGGCTTTTCTGAAGAACCTTCTGAGTACTGGTTTCTTCTCTGAATTCTATTGAACTTTTTTCTTTTTTCAGTTGTGGAGTACAAGATTGCTGATATGGGACACTTAAAATACTACCTGGCTCCAAAGATTGAAGATCAACAAGAAGGCTCTTAATTGGAGTGGGACTGAGCAGGAGATCTGGTCAGCTCTCTGGAGAGGACAACTGATTTGGAGAAGGAAATGGTGGTGTTATCAATTTCAGTGCATTGGAGCATCGTACGAGCACTGTTAGGCATGTTGTGTAGATATCTCTGTAAATATTTCTCAACTGTTTTGCTATACTGGTGTCACTGGAAATAGGAAATCTTGTTTTTCTACTCTATTCCTGTACTTCCAATAGTCTCTTAGGTGCTGTCTTAAGGTGAAATATCTTGCTCCTCTCACCTTGTGTTTGAGAAGGGGTGCAATATTTAACTTGGGTAAAGATCTTTCCTAGACTTTCGCCTGTGGAGCTGTAGTTGACTAGGGTTGCTGTTCAGTTACACCACAAGTTTATTTGACCTTGCTTCATCCATTTATTTTTGAAGCTGCTATTCTAACTGAAACTTGGAAAATGGAAATAAAGATTATAATTTCATGGTTTTTATCCTGTTTAAATGTGGATGGATAAATGGTACTTTGTCAAACTACACTGATGTACCCTAGCCCTGCTCTCAGGGTCTGACAGGCAAGCTCATGCTTTCTTGCACTGGAGTTACCGGCTTCTGCTTTGATTGTTTAGGTGTGCTGAAATGGAGGGGTGTGGTTACAGTGTGAATAACTAATGGGTCTGTGATGCTGTTCCCTTTAAGCAGAGGAAGTTTGTGAAACAGGTTTTCCTTCAAATGCATTAGCTTTGGCAGAAGCCAGAGCTGCCTCTAGTGGGGACTGTTTCTGCAGCCATCACTGGCTCTGGGTGAGGACTGAGAGCGTCAGCACACGCTGTGGTGTAGCAGTGACTGAAAGTGCCTCGCTCTGGCAGCGAGCTGTGAGAACCCTTCCTGGTTTGGGCTCTGCTGTTTCTGGCTTGTTGATGTTAAGCTACCCAACAGGCCTGTGCAGCTTGCATTCATGGGGTGCCTTTGTCCCACACCTTACGTGCTTCTGTTGATGCGTGTAGTGTGCTTACCTGTGCCTCCAGCTATTCTCATTGAGGAGATTTGTGACCATGGTCATACTCAAGCTAAAAGTTTACAGGATGTTTCACCCTGAAAGTTTGATCATAAAAAGTAGGATTTGAAAATAGTTCAGGGCTAAAAAGGAAAAAGCTACTGGCTTCTTTCTTCACTTACTGTGTTGGTACCAGCTAGCCATAAATCTTTATCCTCCATCCAGAACCTGCGTGACTCCACTTTGTCACAAATGAAGGAACACTGAAAAGCAATTCATTGGCCTTGATCAGTGCGATGTGGTAAGCAGTATTCACAGGCTCTTAAGAGCTGTGGGTATGTTTTTCTGAGGAGGCTGTGCACTTCCCACTAGTCAGCAGTACAGGAGTATCTTGAGCATAAACTGCCTGCAAACCTGACTGTTTTGGAAACCCAACAGTTGGAAAACCCAACTGATTTAGCAGAATTTCACAAGGTGGCAGTACTGATCAAGAAAAATTCTGTGTCAGAATGATATGGCTACCATTGTGATAGAAGCTTGTCCCTGCTCAAAGCCTGGGGGACAGGATTTTTCAATGCCCCTGCCCTTGATACTTTGCTGGTAGCAGCACTGCTTTATTAGTAGAGATGGTTTAGGCTGTGATTTTCTTGCAAGGTGATGCAGGTAGCTCCCTGCATGGTTTTCAGCTCCATACTGAGCTCTGTCTCATGTCTCCAGAGCGTACCCTGTTTATTCTCTGGAGCAGTCTTAGCTTGCTGATTTAAGTCAGTACCTTTAAGAAAACATCTTGACAGCAAGATCTTTACCTCTCCTGAAGTTTTTCAGCAATTGCTGAGTTATCACCCAGAGCAGTAGTGGTGGCTACCTTAGATAACCAGGAGGCTTTTTTTCCACTGCAAATGTGATGCTTCTGAGATTGGATTGCCATTGTGGTACCCACAAGTACAGCAAGTATGTGCTTCAGCAAGAATCAGACTTGTGATGTTGAAGTAGGGAAGGATCCTGCTTTTCCAAGATGTGCCTAGAGCTGGACTGGTAACTGAAGCAAATTTTGGTGCAACCTCCTGCTGTAGTGGGGATTACCAAACTCCTATTTGTGCTACTCTACTCATAAACACACTGTAAAAATAAGCCAAACGGTTTAATTGCTTATTTTTGCAGCTGTAATGACCAAATTGAGTAGCCTCATGTTGTAAGAAACATCCTTCAACATAACTATCTCTGTACTTGTGCCTTGATTTGTGTACTGGCTGCTTTCTGGATAAATCCTTAAAGAAGCTGAATGTTTACTTTGCCATTGCCATACCCAAATAATCAAAATCAAGATGTTCCCTTTTCTTAAAAAAAAAAAAAAAAAAAAAAACAAACACCAAAAAAAACCCCACACAAAGGGGGGAGGCTTAGTAAATGCTGTGTGTGTTTCTCTGTGTTTGAGAGTGAGCCTTTGAAGTTCATATATTTAGACATTCTTACCAAGGAGAAAAAGTATAAGTAAGGGGGAGGGAGAATTCTTTGAAACCTAAGGAGATCAAGCTTTTCAGGCTCTAAATCCAGTGTGTATTTTATTAATTTACAGGAACTGGAGCCATGGCAATTCCTGCAGTTGCCTTGTTTGGAGCAGTTGGAGGAAGTAGATCCCCAGCTGTGTTTTATCTGATGTGTTAATATTGTTCCAGGTGCTAGAAATTTTCTGGCTATAGCTTGTCTGTCAGATACTCAGCCCTAGTGGAGGGCTGTGCTGTGTCTGACAGTTCAATTATGTCCAGATTTTCATTTAGAAAATCAACTCTACGTGTAGGAGTGATGCGTATGGACATGCCCTTTCATAAACCATCCACAAATGCAGCCCTGAACTGGCAGAAGCTCCGGTGGGTCTCGTGTGACGTGGGCCTGGGTGATCTGGATGCAGTCTGTGCCCGCCTGCCCAAGGATGCTGTAATTCCAGCTGCTAATCTGGAGTGTGAGGCTGAAAATAACCCAGCGGAGCCGAGTCAGCAAGAGGCTGCTGCCATAACCTGGAAGGAAATTGCTGTCATAGGAATAAACTTCCTGGGTTGTTCTGCTGCCGTGGCAGAGCGGAAGAGAAGTGGCAGCGGGAGAGATGGGTTTGCTCAGCAGCACAAACAGTAGGTAACTGTCTGTGTGTGTGCTATGTTTTGATGCTGTGTGAGGCGGGGGCCTGCGTGAGGCAGGGCCTGCAGTTTTGGGGGGATTCCCAGACATGTTGTGAACTTCCTGTTTAGCAGCAGAGAAACCATTTCAGGTCTGGAGGAGGGGGGCAGGGCTGTGTTTATCATGTTAGGTGCGAGGCTTGAGCTCCCAAAAGGGCAAGAAATGGCAGTCCCCTTCCTTCCTTATTCCTGGGCAGACAGGGTAGAAAAATATATTGCTCTTATTTCGGGGATAAACAGGATTTTGTCTTGAAGTGCCATGTTTGCATTTACTGGTGAGCTCCCCATGTGAGCCTGTGCTCTATCCTGGAAGCTTTCCCCTAGCAGTGCCGGTTCTGACTGTGTTTAAAATAAGAATATAGTGCATTATACTAGAAAACTTGGATTACAAGCGTGATTCACCACTTATTTGCCTCTTAAAGAGCACAGCACTGAGCTTGCTTCTGATCTTGAACCAATGTAGAGCACGAGGAGAGTGAAGCTTAGTGGGCTTGAACCTGGCCCTTAAAATACTCTCTTAGACCTCATGGGGTTTTTTTGTTTTTGTCCTTAATAGCCTTTTTCTTGTTTGTAAGTGAGGTAATGGGAAGGGCGGGACAACTAATGCAAGTGTAAATTGGGAATAATTCCTAGGAAGCCACTAGGAATAGCCTGGTAAATAATGGGACAGTCAGTAAGAAGTCCTGTGGTACCTGAGAGTAAAATGGGGCAGAGTCAGGAAATCAGACGCGTTTCTGATGTGCTGATTTCTTCTGGCTTCTTCCCTTCTTGCACATCTACCCGCTGGGCACATGAGAGGCCTTGCAGGTATTTGAGTACTGGGACCTGAAAAACTGGTGTGTAAGGAGCTGAGGATGTGCGTGGCCTGGGGCTAGAAATGTTTTGTCTGTGCTTGGGTTTTGCTACAAAAAAAAGCAAGAAGTTCAAGTTAAAGGTACAACTGTGGGGGTTTAAGCTCAGAGCATGTTGGGTTTTTTATAAAAGTTAGATTTACTGCAGGAGGAACAACTCTGATGGCAGGGGAATGTGCCAGCAACTAGCAAGAGGGAGACAAAGGATTTCAGTTGAAGTAGAGACTAAATATTTTGAGGAGATGCTGTTACCTTAGATGCCAAGTAGTGTTACGGTATAAGCATCTTTGTCCCTTCCTGTTGGAACAGTTGGGATATGCGCTTTTGTTTTCTTCATTCCATACTTTCTCAGAAGATAAAAAAGCTATTGAAGTTGGAAAGTGTGGGAAGTCTAGTTTCTGCCTCGCTTCTGGGAATCGTAGCCCTGGGCTGCAGCGCAGGTTCAAGGCTGTGGGTGAGCAGGCACCTAACACATAGGTCCTGGGAGGAGCTGTCGGGCCCTGCTAAATGGCTCTGCAGTGAGCCAGGGGTGTCTTGGCAGGCCAGATCCAGGCTTCAACCCCTGAGAAGCTGGGCTCCAAGGTGCAGAAGAAAGCTGGCTCTGCCCCTCTCCCCGGGACTGTCACTGCTGGCAGCAAAACCACAGGGCTTGGCTTCAGAGTGTGGTGAAATTGCAGGGTAGGGCTCTGGTGTAACTAAATAAAGCTCTACCCTGACTGCTGCCTCCCTCGCAGTGAGACAGACAAATGACCTATGCTTTTTAGCTCCTTGCTGGTTTTTTGGTTACCTCATATGCTAACCACTCCGTCCCCTTGTCATGCTCCTTCTGAGTCATGACTCAAGCTGTCTTGGGAATGACAGCTCCATTTCATTCTAGTTTCTAGTGGGTTTTTCTGCAAAATGGATCTATTGCAAAATATCCGGCTGGTTGAAAAGCTTTGTTTACTTCTGGTTTGGGTTTATTTGCTACTGTCCCTGTTTAGAAATAGCTGGACCTCAGACATCTCCCTGCTGGAAGTGTGATCTCCTTGCGAAATGAGAGCTGGCTTATACATCCTGTATTATTCTGGAATTTCTGTCTTGTTTTAAACACAAGTTCTGCCTCAGTTTGACTTTGTTTTCAAATATTGGAAAACCCTTTTGCAGGTATATTCATGCTTTTGTGCGTTAGGCTGAAATACAAAGCTTTGTTTGAAAAGATTTAACTTTTGAAAAACACAAAGGTGCCTTTTGGTTAGCACAGGCTTGGCACTTTTGTTTCTCTTAAGTAACTTGGTCCATGTCTCTCAGACTCTATCATCCAGTCTGCTCTGAGTTTTTTTCTTGCTATTCTCTTTGTTTTCCAGGTTCTAGCTGATGCTCAGGCTTCCTTGTAATGATGCCATCACGTACAAATCTGACTGCTGGGATTCCCAGTAGCAAAGTCAAATATTCCAAGCTCTCCAGTACCGATGATGGATATATTGACCTGCAGGTAAAAAGTGGGGAAGAAAACCCCTTACTGCTGCTGCTCTGACTGTGAACTCCTAGGAAAGGCTGCTATAGCTTTGCATGTACATGGAAGGCTGCTTTTTTGTTTGTCTCTAGTAGAGCAGGCTCAGCTCAGAAGGGTACAAAGCAAGCTGCAAGCCACTGCTCCAGCCTTTCTCCTCCAGAAAGCCCGTAGAGCTTAACTGGAGACAAGATTGGTTGTTTAACAGGAACAGATGCATTTCTTTAGAGGGAGGTGAAAATCAGAGCAGACCTGGAAGCAGTGGGTGTAAATGCTGGCTCAGTCAGCAGGGTCTCCATGGGTGGGATTCCCCGCAGAGGAGCCATCACAGAGCCCTGCAGCAGAGCTGCTGCCACACATTGTCCCATGTCATCTCTGCCAGCTGCGGGAGTCACATCTCTGCTATGGTGGGAGGAGAGCTGTGCTGAGTTAAGCTGTTAAATACTGATTTGGGGGTTTTTTATCCAGTTCAAGAAGAGCCCGCCAAAAATCCCCTACAAGGCAATTGCACTGGCTGTTGTGCTCTTCATGATTGGGACCTTCCTCATTATCATAGGAGCCCTCCTCTTGGCAGGATACATCAGCAAAGGCGTAAGTGGTTTCATTACACTTCTGAGTTTTGCATTGCTTGCCCATTCCCCAAAGCCTGCCATGAACCGTCACGTTCAGTGTAGAAATTGAGAGCAAAAGGCCTGTAAGCAAGGAATGTAATGTAAGCAAGAAAGTAATGCCCTCCACTGCCTTGCTGGTGTTTGACAGCCCTATTTCTCTGGCAGCAGAGCCCTCTGTCTTCACTTAGCAACTCTGGCACAGGTTCATAGCTGGATTGGAGATCTGCCAGGGAGGGCTGAGATTCTCTGTCCTACCTGGGATACAGGTTTCACTTTAGTGCTATGTCCTTGCAGCAGTCAGCTTGCTGTCCTGGAAAAACATCATCCTGGGATCATCACTCTTCTAGCAAAGATCATCTGGTAACTTCTGTAGGAGGCACCAGGCTGCTGTATAGGACACAGCACCACTTTTCTCATCTCTCTACATTTATGATCCATTGAAAGGGCATCTGTTGTTCATAGTTGACTTGGTGTTCCTCTGTGGCACACTTCTTTTACCTTGTGCCATATGGAATTGGCTTTGCAGTTGGCAGCTGCTGCTTATCGTTGTAGAAATGGTAGCGTTTTGGCTGTATCGGAAGCAGTCCAGGCACAGATAGAGCTCGCTCTCAGCCAAGCATGCAGCACCCAGCCTGTGGCTGGCAGTTTTGTAATGTGATTAGTGTTAGGAGGAGCCACCCCTAAAGTTCAGTTGAGGGTTTCCTGTAGCAAGGAGACACCCAGGAGAGGACTTAGAGATCAGCCTGAAGAAAACTGAGATATTTCTGTTTTAAGATTAATTTTTTTTGTCAGCTAGCCAGGCCTTAGGGATGAATAGTTGAGGCAGGGGCTTAGGAAAAAGCAAAGACTCCCCCACCCCACCCATAGATCTCTCCTTACTGCACTTGCATCTCTCTTCTCTGCAGGGAACAGACCGTGCTATCCCCGTGCTCATCATTGGGATCCTTGTGTTTCTGCCAGGCTTCTACCACCTGCGCATTGCGTACTACGCTTCCAAAGGCTACCGGGGCTATTCCTACGACGATATCCCAGATTTCGATGATTGAACAATGTATTTAATTGTGTTATAATTAGGTTGGTGGTAAGAGCTGTTAGTTACCCTGGATATATCAGAGGGGGCCTCTGAGATTGTAGATCATCAGTCACAAGATGCCAGTTCCTGGTTTTTGAGGTGTTACAGGTTCTTCAGTTGGGGGGGTGGGGACTTGAACAGGGAATTGACCAAAAGGATTGCAACATTAGGTGGGAAGAACATGTGGTTTATTTTTCCTCTTTTGGTTACATAATTCTGGTTGCTTGGAAGAAGTTGTTCTTGGGCAAGGCAATTCTAGCAGTTTTCCAAAAATAGATGAGCCAGTTTCAGTAGCAAAGATATTTGCTTTTTCTAACTGTTTTATAGAGCTTATTTTAGTTTTCGAGATTGTGGTTATTTTGGGGTTTACCTTTGCAGACAAACACCATAGTTAAATTCCTCTGTTGCTCTCTGTCCATCGGAAATGCTTCCAATCTACTTGTCCTGTGCTTGTCTGGAGTAACAAGTCAGATGTGTACAAGAGGGGGAACACTGCACTTGCATGAAGTAACTTACACGTAGTACATTTGCTACACAACTCCCCTGGTCAGGCTGACCAAGCTTATTTACTCAGCAAACATATTCTTCAGAAGCAAGCTGTTTTCCATGCCACTGTTATTTTTGGTAAAATCTGCTTATCCTTTAAAAGGGCTGTCGCTGGATTTTGCTTAGTATTTTAAACAAACCAAATGGATACAGGGAGAAGAATTAGAATCTGGACCAGGACTCAAGTGTCTAAATATGAAAACTCTTGGTTTTGACTAGTGTGGATATTGGAGACACTTGAATTCCAGCTGTTGTATGTATATTTGGAATCATTTTGTCCTTGTGCATAACTCCCTAAAGTAAAAAAACTGTGTATAGTTTTTACTGAATAAATCCCGTTTGCATTGTTTTGCTACCTTCAGTGATATGTTATTTGGGGAAAACAGATTGTTAGCTCTATTTTATGTAAAGTAAAAACTGTCTGTCCCCTGAAGTGGGAATGAACTTGGTGTCCTGGAGAACAAGTATGTGACAAGTAGTGATGGAAGTAGATGTATTTAATATGAATAAACTTCACTATATTCTGGGTAAGCTTGTGTTTTTCGCATTCACAGATCTCAGTGTGCACTAAACTGTTCTGGGGGACCAGATTAAGGCTTTAGCTGAATCTGCTGTTGCCTACTGCATCCAATTGCTAATGTAGTCACTCCAATCAGCACTAGGCTTTGCTGAGCCAGCAGTTTTGGAACGGCTCCATCTGCTCTCCAGGACCCTCAGCTGGCTTTGGGGCAGAGCTGGGGACCCAGGATTACCCTCTGCAATGCAGCAATCCTGGGTGCAGCAGGACAATGTGCTGCTTCAGAAGAACAGGATTGGCTTTTTGAACCTCACATGCAGTACTTATTAAATGTGCAAAGACCCCAGACTTCCAATTGCTTTGTTTCAGGGTCCAAATATCCAGTTGTGCTGTGTAACAGGAGCAGTGTGTTTGAATGTGGGTTGCAGGCTGGTACTGATACTCCAGAATTGTCAGGTGTGCCTCATATGGGCTGAAAGTTTTTGAAAGGAAGAGGGGCAGGTATCACTGTTAGTGCAGAGGAGGTCCATGGAGATGTTGAGAGGAGAACAGTGCAGGATGAATGCCTTGCTCTGAAACTACTCTTAAAATTGCCTTTTTTCTTCTTCCAGTGTTCTAGATTAAACCCAAAGCCTGAGACAAGAACTCTCTTTCTTTTAACCTACATATCTTCCCTTGCTTGACTTAATTGGCTTGCATGTGCACCAGTGTTGCACTCAGATTGAATTCAGGATCTCCCCTTCCATCTCTGAGGGTAACAACTATGCATGTTCTCTCCCGCTCTGCTGTGTCACACTGGCCATCGCCTATCTCGCGTCCCTGACGTGCTGGCCCCTGGGCTGATGGCAGCCCTGCTTCCCAGATGTCATGTACAGCAGCTGAAATATGTCCGTTAAAGCTGGGCTGGCCAGGAGAGTGGCTGCTGATGCAAAAACCATGAATCAGCCTCTATTAGGGGATAAGAATGTGGGTTTGTTTGGGTTTTAGGAAAGGGGAGAGGAAGTAGAGGGGAAGTTTAGATGGAAAAAGAAAAGGGGGAGGGAGAAGATGCTTTGAAGGGGGGCTGATAGGAGGCAGAAAGTTAGGAAGCCTGGATTGACTAAGAGGGTTAAGTCAATGTCAGCATGTTCTTCTCCTGTCCCCTACATTTCTGGAGGAAAGGCAAGCAACTAATTTATTTTTTATTTGACAGAAGCAAAGTCCTCGGGCAGCACAGTGTATAAATAAGAACAGTGCCTGCCCTAATGCTTGTAGGGCTGTCTGTGAGGGATGGCCACAGGGAAGTTTTTCTCTCTACAGGGATTGTTTTGAATCTAATTTTGAAAATGGGAGACACTTCTGGGAAAGAAAAGGTATGTTGACTGGTGGAAAAATGTAGACTGAGACAACTGCATTCTTTAAGTTGACATATTGCATTCTGAGCATGGTTTTCCTCCAGAGTATGTCTCTAAATGATCAAATGTCTATTAGTTGTCTAGCTGTAGCGTAGCTAATAGCCAGGGTTCAATTTTGTCTTGCAAAGTACCATGAGTTTACATTTATTTGAAGAGATTGGAAAATTTTACTGCAAATGCTTTGTTTCTCTGATCCTGGTCCATACTGTAGCAGCAGTGCCACTCTGGTGTAGGTTTGAGTGTAATCGGTGCTGTCAGCTCTTTTATTTGTTAAAACGTTACAGAAGGATGAAGCTTTCCTCCCAAATGGGGCTGTTGCCATTGCGCTTTTCCAGTGCCTCTGTGCTGATACATTATAATAGGATCTTTTTAATTTTCATCCCACCCCTGCCTCACTGTGGACCTGCGTGTGTGATTTGCAGAGCTGCCTTGGCTCCTTTGCTGCCTTCCCAGAGCTCCCGAACTGTGTAGCTGTATCCTTCCCTTGGCCCCAGGTGTCAGATGCTGCTGCCAAACCCTGCAGTTAATGGCTCTGCTTCTCAGTTCTGCTTCTGTAAGATCATGGGTGTTGTGGGTTTGAGGAGAACTGACTCACCACAGTGGTGAGGGCGACAGGAAAACACCTGAGAAGTTTCTGGTTCTAGAGCAGGGCTTGCATGACAAATAAGGTGCTGGCCAAACACTGATGAATGAGGATAATATTGAACAGCTATTTCCTTTATTGAGCATCATCCATTCTGGGCACTCGGCAAGGCAGCTGTCTCAGAGAAAAAAATAGTTAGCATTTGTATAGCTTGATGGGGTGTTATTGTGCACAGAAGCTCGGGAGAAAGAACAGGCACCCATATTTAAAGCTTTTCTCTATTTACGAGTGCTTGAATTCATGTATCCTCAGTGACGTTCTTCTATTGCTGTTGTAGGGTGTATTTATACAATTACGTACTTAATTTAATACCATAAAGTTGCTGGAAAGGTATTTGGCAATGTCATTCTAGAGTCCTCTGGCCTGAGCTACCAGCAGTCCCAGAGAAATTCCCCCCAATGTATTATTTATAAAAGCAAAAACCCATTTTAAGTAAATATCTTGATTTTTTTTTTTTTTTTTTACTGTCTGGAGTGAAAAGGTAAGGGAAATCCCCAAGCATCCTCACATCACAAGAAACTTCCCTTATGTAGACAAGCTGTTTGAAACATCTAGGTGAATAAACTGGGTAGAGCAAACACGGTAGCAGTGGAGACAACCTTGGGTAGCTGCAGACATTAACTACAAGCCCTGGAAATTGATGCTGAATCCAAAATGGCCCTTTCTCTGCTCCTCACGTGCAAGGGCTCACTTTTAATAGCATCTTGTGCTCCCCAAGGCAGAATGGGGCCTGTTCCTCTCCTCTCCAGGAGGCTCCTTACCACTGTTGGTAGTGCAAATGCCACCAGCTGAGACAGAGAGATGGCCAGCAGTGGCTCCTGGCTCAAAGATGCCATGTGTAACACTTTAATGCTTCCCACAGCCAGCTTCCTCTGAGGAGGGAAGACAGGCAGCAGACTTGTACCAAGTGGTGACATTCAAGTGAAGAGCTAAGGAGTCAACCTGCTGCCCATGCTCTGGCTGAGGGACCTCAGGGGGCTTCCAGGAGAGGTGTCGCACGCAGATGCTGCTAAAAGCAGTTCAATGGCCTCTGCCAACTCGGGCACTGCATAAGGCTGAGGACAGCGAGGGTTTGTAGCAAGCATCGCATCCGATGCTGTGTCTCCAAGGTCATGGCTAATGTCCCTTTTGGGAGATCTATAGAAGGATGCCTGCCTGAAAGGGGCTCATGGCAAAATTAGGAGGGATGGAGATAAACTCAGCAGTGGAAAGGGGCAATAGGAAGAGCCAGAATTATCCAAAGCGTTGTGCAAATGGCTCTCAAACCCTTGAAGAGGCAGAAATTGTGCTTCTATAGGTTGCTTGAAGTGACGAAGGGAGTGGTGAGGCATTTCACCAGCCTGGAGATCATGTGTGAGCTTTGAGTCTAAGTGAAGCCGCAGCCCTAAAGGGCTTATCACCCTATCCTGGGCTCTCAATTCTTCTTTGTTTTAAGGCTTGTGGAGCCAGCAATGTTGTGCTTTTTACAGGCTTATGATTTTGCATCTGTCCATACCAAAAGCCTTGTAAAGAGACATCATTCCCTCTACAGGGAAGCAGCTGCAGGCACTGTGGTCCGACCTTGGGTAAGTGGGTGTAAGTACTCCAGGCAGCAACTTTACTTGTGCTATATATGTTTTTTTTGGCATCACTGCTGATCCTTCTCTCTGAGATTCTCCATGTGCTTGTGCTGGTGGAGGTTCATGGGATGGGGAGAAGAGCAAGGCCATCGCTGGTCCTGTGGTGATGTAGCAAGAGGAAACTTGAGTTTGTAACACCTTGTTCGTCTTTTCTCAGCAGTGATTTGTATTTTCTTCTTGCTCTTTTGATAACCTCATCCTCAAGGCCTGGCTGGATGTTCTGTTGTTTGTCCGCAGAGCGGGGTGTTTGTAAGGAGGCTGGGTAAGTTACTTGAAAATATCTTAGTAGAAGTTGTGTGAAACATCTGCGGATATGAGGGGGAGAAAATGTGATGATTCACTTGGCGCACGCTGGCTACGACCCTCGTGCTATAAATAGAGCCATAAAACAAATGCTTTGTTTGAACAAACAGCACAATCTGCAGCAGCATCTCTACTGCTTTTCTGGTACCCGTCATGCAGGAACACTTAGACCAGCCCCTGCGGTCGGGGTTTGCTTGCTTTCTGTCAACTGCAATTAGCCAAATTCAGCAACATTTGCCACTGAGAGGCTCAGTGCTGTACTGCTACTCTTAACAGCAGTATGGATTTTGCTTAGCGTAAAAGACAACGTAAAAACCCTGCAGGACAGGAAGAAATGAGTCGGCACAACAGTTTTGTCCCTTCTAATCAGATTTGTGCTGCGCTCCACTTACGCCGTGGTCTAAACAAGCTTCTCTGTGCTCTCTCCATACTCCTCCCCCTCACGCCCAGTCCTTAAAAGTCCCAACCATCAGCCCATTCATACAACTGCCCCTCACAATTTCCGCCTCTCCCAAAACTGCTCCTTAAGCTTTTTCCTGCCCCTTCGCTTGGGCTGTTTGTCCTGCTCTTCCCAGCAAGACCTCTACCTGCAAAACACCTCCGGGGCTGCTTGGCTGATCCTGCCTTTCCACTTGGTGCTTTCCTCATTGCTGTACTCTGGAGCCACAGTTCATCAGTTTAGCAGGTAAGTGCTAATTGCCTGGCTTTTGGATCTCTCTGGCCTCCCAACTGCTAGCAGAGACCTTTGGTTTGCCTCTTCCAGCTCGGGGAAGTCAGCGATCCTGCCTTCATTTTCTGCCTTATCTACCTGGTGAAAATAAATCTTCTTTGCCTTTTTCTTAGAGCTCTGTGTTCAGCCCAGCTATGCTTTCGTGCAGCGAGGCAGCTGGCATGCTGCGCTCTGCACTCCCCGTGTGAAATGGGGATGTGCACATTCACAGCGTTTCCTTTATCCTTCCTTAATACACAAGCAGCTGGAGGTTTTTAGGAATGCTGGGTTTAACTAAAAATAGTCCAGACAGTTCAGTGAGCCATAACAGATTCTTCCCTCCCAAGAGAATTGGCTTTGTTCTGAGCTGGAGCCAAGGGTCAAGGGGTGGGAAGATCTCGGGGAAAAAAAGGTTAATTGTGGATTAGAAATTATTGTTTCCAAATCATTTAATTGACTGTTTTGCTTCTCCAGGCTCGGGCAGACTTGGGTTTGTGCTGGTTAGGTACTTTTTACCTGGAGGCCTTTCCTTCCATGCTTTCACCTGTGTCTAGGAAGGTGTTAAGAAACTTCTTTTAATTGGAAGTAAGGTAATTATTAGGAGGTCTTTTTTGTGGCCTGCATGGACAGAGTTTACTTATGACAAGAATCAGGAAGCAAACATTTCCTTCCTCTACACTCTACTTCTGTTGGATGCTGTCCTCAACCTCTGGAGCAGCTTAAAGGCTACTCTTGGAGCTTGCCTCTCTGACAGTAACACGGACCTATGAGATTCAGAGAGCTTTTCCAGTTCTGCCACAATTACAGTAAGGAACAAAACTGCGATGAATCTTCTTTGAGGACCCTTTCTGCTCCTGTGAAATAGCAGTTTTGGCACTGAAAACATAAGTTCTATGGAGGAATCACCATTTCAGCCTGGGCTGTTAAAACCAAGGGAAAAAAAAAGCCTCTAGTCACCATTAATTAATTTTATTTTGAAATATTTACTTGGACTGACGTAGTAACTGCTCTAAACTCTTCAAAAGATTAGCTGCCTACTAGTCTTTCATGTCTGCAACCATTTATTTAAGCTGTTGCTGCAAATCATGCTGTTAACCTGTCATGCAAGGTTTTAACCTTTCTTTCCTTGTCAGTGGGAAATGCATGGTTCACACAGTCTTGCTGACGTGATAGTGGGAAGCTAATACATCCACAGTCAGGTCTTCTGGGTTCTGTCCCCAGCTTGAAAAGCTTCTTGAAGGAGGGGAAAGACAGAAAATGGATATAGTAATAATTGTCTACTTTAGGATATTGCAAAGCCTAATGAGGGGCTGTAAAGAGTTTAGGGAACATGAGATGTTTGCAAATGCATCCTACCCCCCACCTCTGTACTTTTCCATGTGCTGTTACCAGGGCAAATAATTCTTCTCCCTCCCGCTGACCTGTCAGATAGGATGCAGCATTTCCATTGCGCTCCATCCTGATGTTTGCTTGCATTTGTCATACCATGTTGCATCATGTCTAATGCAAATGGGCAAACCAATCGACCAAAACCCAGCTGCCAGGGGAGGGTTTGGTCATGCAAGAGCATCAGTTTCTGAGCTAAAAGCCACGTTTAGCAAAGGTAAAGTCAGGTATATCTTGAAAGAATCCTTGAAGAAAGCTGAGAGCTCACCTCAGCAAGGATTATTTCTTACTCTCATGCATGTAGTGTATTCAGTGTAAAAGGGAAAGATAGCAGGTCTTTAAACCTACAAATACTAATTAGCATCACCAATAAATTTCTAGCAATTGTTTTCATTAATGTCATCAGAAAAAGTCTACCACCTCCTATAATATTCATTTTTCTTGTCTCGACTCTTAACAGTTCATGTCACAGCATGATTTCTTCACTGCTATTTTGGGTGGTTCTTTTCCAGACAAATGTCTTATTTTCTCTGTATACTGCAGGTCAAGTGAATCCTCTCTGTCTTTTATTGCACGAGAACAGAGGCAGGATTGTAACATGGCCAGTTCAAATGTATGGCTAAAAATAGGCCAGTGGATGGTCTCCAACTTCAAATAAAAAAAAAAAAAAGTATTTGTAAAGGTTTCTCTCTGTTGAGTGACTGCATTTCAAACTGCTAAGATGACACTTCAAAGTTCAACTTAGAAACAGCTCGTGCTTTAATCCTCCCCATGAAATAAAGGAGACTATCTTTGACTTGCATCCGCAGTCGGCTGAGGTACTGAAGGCTTGAAGCTGACAGCCTGCTCCATTCCTGGGAGTTTATCATCCCTTTAGCAGGGTCAGCGCACCAGGATGCTGTCCTGGTCTGATGCTTCCCACTCCCCCCGTCAATGGGGTACGGGCCCAGCTCTCAGGAGGGAGTTAGGAGCAGGCGTGCATCCCTTCTCCCACCTCTTCTGTAGGGAAAATAACTTATCAGTGGCAAGACAGGGCAGATCTTGCAAGAACACTTCAGTGACACCGTGCTGCTGGACTGTTTGGCACCAATTATGAGTAGTGGAGAGGTGGCACTTCAGGAAGGGAAGGAGTTAACGAAACAAAGGGCAATTTGTGGGGGAGAAGTTGGAGTTCATTGTTCCAGGCTCTGCAGTGGATTTCCTTTCTATCTTTTCATCTCTGAGTCTTGGCTCTCATCATAAAAAGGGCTGCTAGTCCTTCCTCCTTCTATTTTCATTTAGACTCTGAGCCGCTCAAGGCATGGACTGTACCTTAACCTGTGTGCAGCAGCACAGTGGGAAAGCTCTGTCAGTAGGGAACTATAAATAGTGAGCCTGTCCAGCCCTGTGGCATCCATGCTTGCTATAATTGCCTGGTTTGCACTCCTGTGACAAGCGTTAGTACAGCTGTCTGGGAAAGAAGGAACTGAAAAGTATTGCCACAGACAGTTTCCAGCTCTTGAGTTGCCTATTGAGCTTGAGTTTGGGCCCAGGTCTCCCTCCTGCCTCAGGGAGTTCTTTTTCTAGCAGTGTGTCAGTGATGATTCCCGGCATCTGCCCAGCATGATTCTGACAGTTTGATTTCAGAAGCAGCTTTGTAGAGGGCTTGTTGTGGTGCTGCCTATTTTGATCTTTAACTCATGCCTCAGCACCACGCGCATTTATTTTGTCTTCTGCTACTTGCTAGAGGAGGTTGATTCTGCAGCAATCATTTTGCTATCATTCCTGACATCACTGTTACTATATGTTCACATGAGGCATTAAATGAGTCATGGGGAAGTAGCAGATAAAAGTAATGACCATATCCAAGACCATCCTTCCTCTCTAAGCACGTTGTGGATGTTCTTTCAGAACTGCTTGCAAGTGGGTTCAAGCGATGAAAGGTTAAAACAGGGATTCTCTCTCTATCACTTCTGCTGAAATATGAGTAAACAACCACGAGGTGCTGCTGCCTGTTCTTTGGCAAAGTAAAGGACCTTCATTTGAACTCCCAGTGGAGGTGGCTTAAGAAAACCTGTTTTATTCTGTGCTACAAAATTCCTCTAATGGATTTAAAATGATTTTGTGCACCATGTCCACACCCTTTTGGAAGTAGATTGGTCCTGCCTGTACACACCTGTCAACAGAAGCTGCCATTTATTGCCACAGCTTTGAACAACAGCCATGCATGAACTTGATGCAAGGTGGCAAAACCCAGCTTGGAGACCATCCAAGTGACAGGCTCCATCTGATGGGTAGCTGCAAGCAAAACTCCAGTGTGAATGCGCATGGACAAAGCAAAAATGTCAGGAGCTGTCAGCTGTGGGCTCTCGCAGTGCCTTTTCTGCTGCCACAACATCTCAAGAGCCAGGAGATGTGGCTCCAGTGGTTCAGCAGTATTGGCAACTGGAACCTGGCAGAAAAAGAGAACAGGGAGGATAAATGCATGCTGCTTTCCTGGCCCTCTCCTGCTCCCACTCTTCCCAAGACATAAGGACTCTCCCATGGCTAGTTTCAGGGGTTGTGCTTTTTCAAGAGAACTGGGAATGAACTCTGAGAGGTGACTAAGCCCATCTCCACCTTCCTCTGCCAAATGCAGGCCTTCCTCCTGACTCAGCATGTTAAATCTCATCTATTTGGTACAGTCCCTGAGGGACCAGACGTAACAGCGTCAATGAAATTAGCTTCTCGTTCAAATCACGAGCTGTCCAGTTGAGTTAGTGTTACTGGAAGCGTTCTTTATTCCTCTTCCTTCCCTATAGTCACGGGAATAACATTTGGATGAATACAGTGTGGCCACTGTGGTCTGACCAGCCCTATAGCAAGAAGCACAGGGAGCCGTTCTGGGTTGTTTGTACTGTGCTGGCTGCCAGAATCTGCTCTCCACTTACAAAATATTTTGCATATACAAAGGTGAAGGAAGGTTTCCTCTCTCCAAAAGCTACCAGAGGTAAAACTATCTTGATACAAACAGCAGGGATCCAACAATTCTGCAACTATACAGATTATTTTTTTTCCTCCTGCTCACCTATTGATTTATTATGTGAATTCAGGCAACGGTAACTTTGCAACCCCTGCTATTTATCTTTCTATATAGCAAGCACAGCAGTACATCTGCCTCTTGGATTGCTGACTGAAGCCTCAGTAATTTGAGTACTTGGACCAAAGTAGTCTGAGATCCTTGGACTAAAAGCCCCATTTGCTATTAAGAGCACTTTGCACTAATTAAACTTCATAAAATTCTTACGGTGTCTTCCTACCTCCATTTTGCAGATGACAAAACTGAGTATTTAGCTCAGATGACAGACCAGGAAGCATGTTGTTCAGTTTTAGAAATAGTTCTTAAAAAGAAATATTTTTTTTTGTTAACTATTTCCATATAACATTGGGGGGGGATGGGGACACAGCAATCAAGTCATGACTGTCCCCAAGATAAACAATAAATTTATGTAGGTCAAGGTACCTGAAGTGGTGTCTTCCACTAGGTGGTGGTAGACAGCATTTTTTTAAGAAGGGTTATTCACTTTCGCTTTCTTTAAGAAGGGTTATTCACTTTCGCTTTCTTTAAATTATAGAATAGAAACCCAGGGTCTGCCCAGTTCAGTACTCTCTTCCCCTTACAGTTACTATTTCATATTATAGAGGAATAAGCAAAAACATCACTGCTGGTGAGTTGCTAACTTTTTTTTGCCTTTTCTTGAGGAGCTTTCTTTCACCTCCTAGGTAGCTGTTGAAATACCAGGGGTTTCATTTTTATTTTGTGTAATCCAGTAAAAGATACTCCTGTTATCTATATACATGTGTGCTGGGTTGTTCTTAACTCCTGGGCTCTGTCTGTAGGATTCACGTAAAATATTGTTCATCTGATGTGAGGCAAACTATTTTTTTATTTTCTTGTTATATGTTGCTTAAAAAAAAAAAAAAAAAACAAAAAAAAAAACCACACAAGAAACCAAAAACACACCAAGAAAACAAGACAGGGAATTGGAAACGAGCTATGGATCCCAGACCCAAAACCATCATCCCTGGGTATAACTGGATGTGAAGTTTTTGATTTGGTCTTTTGGAGATCCTGTACTTGGATCGATGATTCACACCCCTGTTGAGGCAACACTTTGGATTAAAATGGAAATTGTGAGTAAACAGAAGAGACGCCAGCCAAAAAGATTTCCGCATTTAAATTTTTGCCAGTAACGTACATGCTGCATCTCAAGAAAACCCTGACCTTCTGTAGTCCTGTCCTTACCAGTTTATTTGCACAGAGCCATGAAGAAACAAACAAAACAAAGCTGGCATGCTTGGGGGACATACTCATTAAAGGTTACCCAGACAATTGCAATAGCATTGTGTTTTCTGGCTGCAGAGGACACACAGCCTGGGCTAAAGGCTTGACTGTCCCACAACACTATCTCCTTACGGGGAACTTCTAGCTCCACATGGGCACAACCTCACCACAAAATCAAGTCCCTTCTTGCACGCTGTGGTGGATGTGTTGCAGTGCTTCGGGCTGGCAAATATCACAGAGCACTGTCTGCTCATGCACTCTCTAATTGCTACTCCGTGATTATATTAATACTATAATATTTATCCTGCATTATGAAAGCAAGCATAATGACTGATTAGTTCAAAAAACAGAGGGAGGAATTGGGACTCCAGGCCTGTAGTCTTAGCTGAAGAAAGTCAGCATTACAGGAATTTAGGACAGTTAGGGCAATTACAGGAGCAATTCAGGCTCTGTATTTTTGATGGACAGGTATTTTACACTGGTTGAATTGGGAAGACTGGCATAAGCCTTCTATTGTGACTAATTGTCTAGACACAGTGACACCTCACCTGTTCAGGTAGATCCCTGAGTGAGTTTTGAGGAGCTCACATAATCTCCTAGATCAGATGTAGCAAAGAAAAGAAAACAACAAAGGGAAGGTGTTTCCTTTAGGATCTCAAAGGTTTGCACGCTAAATGATTAATGACTGCTAACTTCTCTTGATAGCACTGTTACAAAGGACATGCATGTGCACATCCTGTGTCTCTGATTCTTCCAACGTTTTTATGGTCCTGTGAATCATCCAGGCAGAAAGTCACTGAATATTTTTATAAATACCTCATAGTTTTTCACTATGTTTTAATACCAGAAATCATATACGCCAATAATCCCAGTAAAATTATTTTTACTTCTACAGCAGGACAGTGTGATAGCATAAAATGGGCTCTGGCTCCCTGAACGAGTGAAGTGCTGGGGTATGTTCTGAAACTTTACAGCTTGGAAGGCCACCTGGAAGGCAATTTATCTATTTAGGAGGAACAAAGGCCTGAAAAATGCTTTGCTGGGTTTGAGCCCATGGTTCCAGGGGGTCTACCTACGTCAAGTTCAATTCTTGGAGCACTAAATCCACCTTTATCATCTTTCCCCTGGTTTTCCTGCGATTATCGTGACCCCAAGGTCTCTTTATCTGTTAAATTTCAATCTGACTGATACACACATCTGAACTTCCCATTTGCAGATTTCTTGCTGTACTACCTGTATTTCACTCTGCCATCTTCCACCAGGGGAGCGCAGGTTAGAAATTTATAACACTTTAAAAAAAAAAAAAAAATAAGCTGTGTCTCTGCCAATGATTTCTGAACACAGGAAGTCCTTGTAGGGAGGCTGCATCACTGAACATGTATGATCCATCTTCCTGTACAAACTCCTGTCAACAGTGAAACTGCAGCAGTCTCAATCAATCTTGCATTACTAAAATGTCCCTTACCTCATGGCTCCATGCTCCTCTACCCTGCAAACAAAGGCTATTAACATTTAAAAGCTGTGCTAACTCTTATGTATATGTTTGGGATAAGGCCAGGTATTGAATAATGCTAAGGTATTGATATTCATAATCTAAAGCAGCAGAAGAGGTGCTTGTGACTTACCCATGTCCTATATAGTTCTCCATATGGTTGATTTGAAAGCCTTTTAGAAGCTTAACAAGGAGAGTATTGCAGTGAATGTGGAAAAAAATGATGCACGAGGATAAGAAGCACAAATGCTCCAGAGGCCTTGTAGGGTCTATGGTCTTAAAATAAGCTCCTGGGTTTTAATGGGATCTGATGAAACCCTCTTTATAGGGGCAGCAGGATGGAAGGGGTTGGACAGCTGGCAAACAAATACTCGGTAAACACTCCGGGTAGCCGAACTCTGCACAAACAGCAGCTATTAAGGCAAAGACCTGAAAAATCAACAAAGAATTGCAGGTCTGGGTAAAATGATGCAATGGATTACAATTAGTGTCACTGGTCTGGGGAGCACAGGCTTTCCTATCGACCTACAGCTATGAGGCACCTTAATCAAATAACGAAGGGGGCTGCTGGGGGAGAAAGCTCAGCATCAGTCAATGTTATCTCAAGGACACCTACTGCAAATTAGCAGGCTGATGGTTGTAGCATGGTTTCAATGGGGAGCAGAAAAGGTAGAAATTACTGGAGGTGGCTTCCCAGAAAAGCATTGGGCAGCAAAAGGTTTCATGAGCCAGCTGGTTCTCGGCATGTCTGAGAACTGCACATACTGGAAAGGACAGAAGCCAAATTAAAGTGAGTTAAGGTTATCAAAACCCATTAGGAATTTCAGGTTTTGCAAAGAAGGATGCGAGAGAGGCGGTGTCCATCTTTGGTATGGGGTGTCACAGCGGCAGATGTCTCTGGCATGTCTGAAAACACCCAGCTCCATGGGGTGGGGGATCATGTCAGATTTGCCCTGTCACCCAGCCAGAAAACTGGGAAACATCTCAGAAAAGTGAGATTTTTAGGAAGACGGATGTGCATGTGGTGAAGATGTCATCTTTTTTGGGGGTGCTCAACTTCCTTATCCTTCCTCTTCCCCCGCCCCCCCCCAAGCTCACTCTTCTATTATAAAAGCTGGATTTTTCCTAAAAAAACCCCAAAGCAAACCCCAGAAAGGGCCAGGGCTGAGGGCAGCCTGTGGTGACACCAGGTGAGCGCCACTTTCCCGGGGGCTGGGGAGGGACCCCCGCACCCGCCCCGAGACGAGGCGCCCCGGGGGGGACCGAGCCCCGCCGCGGGGCCGGGAGCCCCCCTGGGCCCGTCCCGCCCCGGGGCCGCCATGGCGGCCGCGCCCTGAGGGTAGAAGGGCGAGAGGGCGGCGGGCGCCATCTTGTCGGGGGCGGAGCGGGGCCCGGCCCGCCCCGTGCTCTGCCTGCCGGGGCGGCCCCGGCCCCGCCGCACTCGCCGCTGCCGACGGAGCGGAGCGGAGCCGAGCCGAGGCGAGCCGCAGCCGCAGCCTCCAGCGCCATTGCCACCCTCAGCCCGCTATGGCAGGTGAGCCCGTCCTCCTCCTCCCGCGGGCAGGCGCCGCCGCTCGCCCGCCCGCCCTGAGGGAGAAGCCTCGCCGGCGCCTCCCCCGCGGCGCTCTCCTCTTAGCCCGCCGCGGTCATTGCTCTCGCCTCCCGCCTGCTGTCACCTCCATCCCGGCCCCCCGCCGCCGCCTGAGAGCCGCCCTCCATCCCCAGGCACCCGGGGCTCGCCTCTTCCTCCTCCCGGGGAGGTGGGTCGGGGATCCCCGGCAGCCTCCACCATGTTGCCCGGCCGCGGTTCACCTTGGCCGCGCGGCTCCTGCGCCGTCCGTACCTCTCCTCCTCTCCCTTTCATTTTATATTTATATTTCAAACCCCTCCATGTTTTCCGTGCCGGTGTTTTCTGGCTCGGCATCGCCTCCAGCCCGTGCTGGGCGGAGGGGAAGGGCCGCGGGCACCTACCTGGGGCATGGCCTGGGCGGCGGCGGGAGGGGGGCACGCCGGCGGTGGGCACCTGCGGCGGGCTCACCTGCCCTGCGAGGCGGGGACGCCCGGGGGCGTTAATCCCGGGGGGAGGGGGGTTACTTTCTCTGGTCGATTGACATCATCTATTTTTTTTAATATTTTTTAATTTTTTTTTTTCTTTAATCGGGAACAAAATGGGTGGCAGAGTCGTGAGCTTGCAAATGGGATGGAGAAATGCAGGTTAAATCTCCCCGGTCCTGAAGGGGTGGCCTCGCTTTCTTGTCTGATCCCGTTCTTGTGATACGCTTTGAGGGTTTTTCCGTTACCTTTTTATTTATTTGTTTGATTTTTTTTGTTTGGCTTCTCTTTTTTTTTTCAGTGCAGATTGAGGCAGTAAATATTTCTGATTTCTGCTTTTGGCTTGCGAGCCCCGTTCAGTATCGTGTGTGGTTTTCTTTTGTTTTAAGGTACATTTTGGGTAGAAATAAGTGATGTACGTTAGCAGAAAAATGCCCGAACAAAGCTTGTTGAAAGTCTTCGATTAGATTTCCTTACTTAACAGATAAGGACTAACTACCCATGTCGTGCGTTTCTGTTGTTAGTGGCTTTTGCCTTTTTTTTTTTTCATAAAAGATGGGAACGCAGGCAGAGGCTTGTACATCTTGGTTCCCGTCGTTTCATTTTGGAGCCGTCATTGTCATTTTGTAGACTGGGAAGACAAACGCTTAAGGCAGGCTGGGGTCCCATGCAGCACGGCCCTCAGCCTTGCCAGGTGAGCGTAGGCAGGGGCTGATCCGAAAGGGAGCTGCCGGCAGAGCCAGTAGAAGATTCTGGCAGGAAAGGGACATCCCAGACGTGTTTAAGACAAGGTAAAGACCTTGCCTTTTAGTATTTTCTATCTTATCATTTGCCCTATGTAGCGGACTCTCTTAGTATGAGTTCAGGGCCAGGTAAATGCTGAGCTCCCTGTTGCTGTTGAACTTGACCAGCTGAAATAAAAATACCAAATGCTCCATTTTCACAGGGAGCTTAATATGTCTGTGTCTCCTCACTGCAGCACAGTGTTGTCATACTTGAGCAAGCTTTAAATTACCCAGTTTAAGCTTAAAAAAAAAAAAAAGCTGGTTTGGGTAGTGGTTTCACTGGCAGCTGGAGTTTGATGCAGGCTGTAAAACCTAGCGGAGAAGCGCAATAAATACTAGAACGATTAGCTACTGATGTGCTGCACGCTGCCAAGGCTAGACTGAACCCTGCACACCTTGATCTGCCTAGTGATTTCACTATAGATAAAGGATTATTGCAACAAGTAACTCAGGTTAGTAAACTGGAAAATAATCCTTGAGATGTGTAGAGCAATTGGATTAGTAGTTAATGAGCTCTTACAATCCTTGAAATTAGAGCAGTATTAACATGGAGATGCACTGGAAGAAATTCAACCTTGGGCTAGCAATGAGGTTAAACAAGCCCTGAGATTTTTATCATGGATTTAAACAAGCCTTTGGCTTTAGTAAAGATGCAGATAGGAGTTGAAAATGTCAGAGCCCTGGGGATAAGGGAAGGAGGTGAGGACTGCGATTCTCAAGGGTGGGTTGCGCTCCTGCTGTTCCTTAATAGGCCGCATTCATATAGTTTAAAATCCATCTCAATCTGTCACTTGTCTGTAAGCCCTGCTCTTAGCTAGGCTTAGATTTGGTGAACTGCTTTCTCTAGGCACCTGGAGGAGCTGGATGGAAATAAGGTTCTCTGAGTACAGGTCTCTTGCTGGTTCTGCATCTTCGGTATGGAAACAAACCGGAAGGAAAAACAGCTTTCCAAATAGTGGGATAATTTGGGCTGTAGGTTGATGAATGTTTCCTTTGGTGACAGCACCAATTTAAGCAGCCCCCATCCATCACGGGCTGCAGGCTCCCAGCCTTGCAGTGACCCCTCGGTGGTGCTGGTACCCCTGTACGGATGGCTGCTCAGTAGTGAGGTCAGGGAGCTTTTTTGGGTTAGCCCACAAAAGCCTTGTTTTTATACTGAAGCCAGATCTGCTTGGAGAATTTTTACCGGCTCCTTACCCGCCCTGAGCCACGGGTAGACCTGTGGGTACATCCCTGAAGCCATGCTGAGTGATGAATGTTATGTGTATGGGGTTTTTTTAAAGACTGCTGATATGAGAATTTGTCTTCTGTAGTTGAAGCTAACAGGGAGTTGAATTCCGGTGGAGAAATGAAAGTCATGTCTTTGTTGAGATTATTTGTTTGGAGACTGTTTTCTTTAGGGGGATCTTAAGATCATGGTAGTGTTTGAGGAATTTTTTTTTTTTTTCCCTAACAGAAAACTTTGACTGTGGATTTTCCATGCATTTGTTTCAAAGACTCTGTAGAAGTCACTGCGTTTGTACGCAATTACTATTTAAAAGGTTTTTGAATTAAATCAAGTTGAGCTTTCTTTGATTCTGTCGGTATGGTGTTTTTTTTTTTCTTCCTGGTATAGCCAAATCTGTCAACTTCCTCAATATAATGGATTTTCTTACTGTGCTATGAAGTGGCTTTGGTCGAAAACTAAATGGGTGAAACTTCACCCATCTTCAGTATGGATTCCTCCAGAAGTGGTTGTTAAGCTGCTCTAATGACCTAATCTGAACTGCAGCAGTTAACCTCTTCTGATCCTTGTTCGTATCGGGGAAGTCGACTGACGGTGCCCTCCTGAGCTATTCCAGTTCCTAGCAGATTACAAACCGGTGTCCCATGCGAGGTGATTTTTGGAAGATCTTGTTCTGCTATAGCTGTTCCCGCCAGTGTCTTTGTGTGAACCACGTAAGAAAAACCTTAAGAAAACTCAAGCCCAGAAAGATTCTGTGGGGCCATTTCTTCAATAATTTTATTTTACTTTCGAACACTTCTTTGTGCATTTATCCTTACAAGAGAAAATGCGGATGGCTGTGCAGAACGGTTTTTCTTCCATTGAAGATGATGGTTCATGTATTGCTGGAAAAATTTATTTGTATCAAGTGTTCTTATTTATGAAGCCCTAGTGGTCATGAAACACTCTGACAGCAGTTACAGCATGTTTTATTTTACTTAAAAGCTGCAGGAAGAAAATATTGACAGTCGGGATAAGTAAAGAGAGATGCATCGTGATGTAGTGTAAGGTAGGAATAAAATAAATCATTTAAAATGAAAGCTATTTGCCATGTTCTCTAGCCATTCCCAGGGGTGAAGTGCATTAAGACGTTGTGCTAACTTCGTGGTACCGCATGTAATACTTCTATCAGTACTGGGGAGCATATTTTCTTTATGGCTAAATATTTTTAGTTGTTATGGGCCATCTTATGACAATGTTTATTTGAAGGCAAAAAAGAAATCTGATGATATTTGGCCATTTACAGGTTATGGGAAGGAAATGTCTGCTATTTGAATGTTCTTCTATTAGAGATTAATCTAAATGTGAATTTCTTGCCATGGCAATTTGGCCACGAAAGGAGTAGAACTACCTCCTTGGGAAAGGGAATTGGAGTGTTGAAACATTGCTGGCACTTGGTGGGGAAAGAAGTGGGAGGGAGAACTAGTCTTCTAGTTAAGAATTCTCCTGCTCTAGTTTTATTCCTCACACTCAACATTAATACTGGCAATTTCTGTTGCCAAACATAGCAATAAAACCATGTGTGGCATCAGAAATACAGTGTGCCTAGCGATGCACTACACGTCTCCCATGGTTTTCTAATCCAGTGTGCTCTCAGAGGTTTGATCAACTTAATTCTTGGTACTGAATGTTGTCATCCATCTAGTAAATAGTGAATCATCATTTGCCTTCAGTCTGCAGAGACCTGCGACTCTCTTCTTGGCAGTGCCATGGCCCCAGAATAGAGTTGCACCGACTGGGCTTTGAAAACTCTGGGCTGGTTTTGGGAAGGACGAGCTGGCCACCGAGGTGCCAGCCAGGCTGTTGCGAGGGAGTCCCAAAGTGCACGTTTTGGTTGTCTCCGTCCTGCGCAGCGGGAACGTGTTGAAATACTTTTTGTTCCTATCCGACAGCTCCATTTTATCATTTGCAGAGGAGTGGCTGGGCTTGAGGTAATTGTAAAACTAGACTTTTAACAGACTTACAATTAGAAATTCAGTGATCTAAATCTCCTTATGTCTTAGTTTTCAGGCTAGAAGATGAAAGTGCTGGTTATGGAGGGCAGGGAGGGGAATGCACTTACCATCCAAGTGGCTGGTCTTAATTTTTTTTTTTAATTTAAAAAAAAACCTGCTTCAGGAGAGAATAAACATTGTCCTATTCTGATGAAAGGGAATTTCTTCTCACCACATTCAGACAGTCAGGATATTTTATTCTTCCCCCAAAACCTACATTACTAAGCATGTAATAAAACTGATGTGTATTGATAACGAGTGTGTCACATGCACCTTAGAACGATGGTATAGCTGGATTTTAGCTTGTGTATTATAGAGACCGATAAACCTTTCTCCTCTGAATGAGTGATGTGTTTTGATCTTGTACTTGTGTCAGCAAAATTCCTGAGAAAACAAGCTTCGTCTGATAGTTGTGTTTTTAGGAGCAGATTAGTCCAGTTGTAATTGTGCTAGAGGAGCTGTAAGTAGCAGCACGGTACCTGTAAGTATTTCTGGAACTTCTAGGCTCTGTGTGGTATGAAAGCAATAACGGAACTTGTTGATGTGTGCTTGGATTTAACCAGCATTTGCTTGTTATCTCCTTTGTGATAAAAGGGACTGTTTTAGTTCTGTACCCGTTTCTTTTACACTTGCTTTAGATTAAAATTGCTTGAAGTATGGGCTCAAATTAGTATAAATGGTGATGGAGAGATTGACTCACCCTTATTTTGTTTTTGACTGTTGTGAAATGTAGTGACTCACCGAACAGATTTCCAATGGCTGCATGTCCCCCAAATTTGTTGTCTGAATTTATTTTTAAATCCAGCTATTGCAGTGCCTGTGTCATTCAAACAGTTGGCTGTAGCATTTTGAGAATGCATGGCAGACAGCAGTGCTGGTGTAGCAGGAAAGTAAGTAAAAAGTGACTTCAGGGGGGTTTTATGCACTTAATGTTCCTGGGCAGTAACCTCGTGTGCGGATGCTTTGAGTAGTTTGGGCTCTAAACGTAGGGACACATTTTAATTGGATTTACTTTTATTTTGCATGGCTGTGAAATGGCAGCCTAGGGCAATAAGGCTTATTTTAGTGGTATGCTGGCTATTAGTGCGCTTGTAAGATTGTAAAAGTTAAGAGAATAAAGCACAGTTCAGAAGCTTTAATAGGAAGGTACCTTAAACACTTGCTCTACTAAGTGTGCGCTTAGCTGTGTTTATATGATGAGGCGGTTAATGTGCCGTTAGTGAATTTATCCTGGTCTTTTCAGTGCTCAGTATGTGGTTGACCTGGTGTTACCAATGGGAAGGAAATGCTGGAAGTCTTTGGGCACTGGAGTCTACCATTAAGCGCATCTTTTTTTGAGCCCTCTTTCTTTTCTAGCACAGAAGTAGTGATCTGAAGGGTTTCTTTTTTTTCCCGGCCTTGTTCGTTTTATCACTTAACCTGTATTGTCTTGTATTTAAGCATGTAGCTGGTGTTCCTGCTTTGTTGTGCTGTTAAAGAAAAAAGTGTGTATATGTTCTTACCAGTATTCAAGGCCATATAGAGCATGTCATAAAAATATGTATGTGACTTCATGTCACAACTTTCACTTTTTATTTAGAAGCTTGGAATGGAAATAAAATGTGTCACTGCAAAGTTAGCAACCTCTTCCTTATTTTGTGGGCTGAATAAAATGAAAGTGTCCCAGACCTGATAGCGCTTAATGGACTCTGCTGTGATCAGGTTTGAATTTCCATAGAGTCTTTGAATCCCAATGGCAGGAAAATAAATTCATAAATTCTACAACTTCTACTCTGTTTATTATTGAGTGGAGAATCCTGTATTCAGACCCTTACTGTACCTGACCAAATAAAACACATCCTTGTTTTTGCAGACAATGTACTCTAAAGCACCAGCTGCTTCACAAGTTATAGTGGCTTTTTTTTTTCCTTTTTCATTTTTTATACAAAATTAATTGTTTCTGAAAGTTGAGGTAGATGTTCCTGATGCAAGAAGCATTTGCTTGGTCATATTTTAACAGATTGGAGTTTTTGATAAAAGCTTAGAGTACTGTTTCCTGATGAGCATTTCACTGTATAAAAGCCAAACCAAAGGAATTATTGGGATTCAGACGGACAAGAAAAAAATTGGAGCTCCAGGTCCCTATTCTGTAGGATCAGACTGCAAGACACACTTGCAATATTCTCATACTGTTCAATGTCCTTTCATATACAATATGAACAATTTGTTTTCAGAAATCAAGAACAATAACAGTTATCGGTCGTTTGCTGATCTTGAAGTATGTATTTGCATGGGTACTGTGTAATTTTGTGTGGAATTTTGTGATGTTATCCTGAGCATAGTAGTTATTAGCAATATAATTTTACAGGGCTCTGTTCTGCTTTATTCAGACTGTTAGATGCTTGTTGGTTACCTGTAGTTTATTTCAACTTACTAGTAGATGCTTTTAAAACTGAAACAAAAAAATTATATGGATGAGAGGGTGGCTTTTTTTTTAAATACCCAAGTGTTGTGTTTTTGTTGTAGTAAGACAGTGTATCTATTTATTTGCTCTAGACAGAAACTGAAAATTTCGGTGGATTTCAGAACATATACCAAGCCAGATTTTTTGTTTTCTAAGTAATAATCTTTACTGCTGACTGGCCCTACAGCTTGAGTTTTCCTGGATTGCTAGTTGCTTACTGAGATCTGTAAACGGAGTCGGCTCTTACGAATCAGGCTTTGAAACGAGCTGTCTTGTGTGGTTTGCAAATATCAGAAAAAGCAAAGGATGGAAGCCCGAGCTCTTTCGGAGACAATGCGTGATCCTTCTCATAAAACCATAGACCTAAAAAGCCCCTTCTGCAGAAGGGGAAGAACTCCTGTAATCTTGAGCCCCGGGTACTTGTAAACATCCATTGCTAATGAGTCCTCTTCTTTGCAAGGGATCAAACACATCTAATGCCTTTCATGAAGATGCCTAATAAGGCACAATCAAATCAAGCAAAGCTGTCCATTAAGCCTTCTATTAAGTTTCTTAGCATAAATGAGCCTAAACCCAAAGTATTAGCTGAGCTTTCCTCCTTGGCTGTTGGGTTTTGGTAAAGATTTTGTGATCAGTGTTAGCCCAATTTTTAATCTCGCATAGGTGCCCTGTTCCTTGCTTTCTAAACCTGCTGCATCGGAGACCGCAGAGCAGTGCGCCCGAGTGTATTAAGATCCAAGTCTAATTACTGTTTTTGTTCTGGAGGCTGTTGTGACAGATAGTGTGTTGTTGAATGGCAGGTAATAGATTTATTATGGAGACAGCACAGCATGTGGGTACCTTCAAAGGAGAGACTATCTGTATTGGTCTTTCCTCCTCTTAATTATTCAAATGGAAAATTTTGTTTGAGGGCAAAATGGATGCCTAAATGATATTACTCCAAATAGTAGCAGCAAAGAATTCTCGCATTTTAAGTGATGCCAATTAAGTAAGAATAATTGCGATAATTTTTTTTTAAAGTAGTGCTATACAGACATCTGCAAAAGAGCCCTGAAGGTGAAGGAACCACTAAGGTAGAATATTGAAACCCCAGTATATTGGCTAAAAAAAGGGTTGTTTTACTGGCAAAAATCACAAAAAAAGTATTCCACTAAACATTGCCAAAATACTTTTTTGTAAAAGGTGTGTCTTGCTGAAAAGAAAAAGCTTTCCTTTAATAAACTGTAGTTGGCATAAATATTATGATAAGTAACGTGAACTCTGTCAAAATATTATAATTTTTTGTGCTTTTCCTGAGCAATGAGTATTAAGTGGACTGTTCCATTTCTGTCACTTCAGTGGGAGAAGAATTCACTTAGCCTTCTTTAACAGTTTTGCTGCTTGTAGGGATATTTAGTGCATTAATATATATTTAATGCATTCTTAATTAACTGCTTACGTATGGAGAAAAATTTTCAAAGCTATTGGACTAAATTACATCTTGCATCTCTGTGTGGTAACATGTTATATGACGTACAGGTTAGATGTGAGCTGGGTTTCAACAGGTTCTAGTTACCTCCTGCCTCTGCTGATTCTCCCTGTGGACTGAACCGGTGGCATCATGTTAACTTCTCGAGCTGTGAGCAAGATGTACAAGTGCACATTTATAAGGAAGTAGACTGTGATAGCTGTGCATGTAAACACTTTCCCCTAAGCCTGCCTGAAACATGAGTACGGGAAGTTAACCAGCAAGTCTGGTTAAACACAAGCCTGTCTCTATAAACACTTCCAGGCTCGTTGTGAAATGAATAAATTAGTAATTGGTTGGCTTAACATGTGGGAATCAAATGCAGGGTTGCATACAGTTGTTTAGTATGTCGGCAGAGAGTAAGCGCTGGTTTAACTTAAAAATCATTAATGGTGATAATGACTTAATTTTTCCCTATGGCTATGGGAGACCAAGCTATGCTTAGTGACCCAAACTCATGGGACAAACAGTTCTTCAGCAGTTATCGGTGGTAGTAATAATAGCATCTATTATTGCTGATAGAATTAATAGTAGCATCTGTTATTGCTCTGTGGCACTGATAGATGATCTGCTTGTGCCCTGCCTTTTGCCAGCTGCAGCAGAGAGAAATTTTCTTGCTGTTTTGGAGGTTGGCTCCACATAAGGTCTCGGGGGCTCTAAAACCCAGGACAGTGACAACTTGCTTCTGAGAAGGTATTTGAGCAGATGTGTCGGGATTGTGCTCACAGCAGTCAGCAGTCTGAAGCCAGAAGATACTTGGCCTGCAGAACTGAGGGTACTGTGTAACACAGCAAAGGCTGCCTGCACAAAAGCACACGAAGAATCATGCTGTCTCTCCCCCTCAGCGCTTGGAAGCCTTGAAACTTTTCCTCTGCAAGTGGTATAAATTTGCTGATTATTCCCAGGAAAGATTTCTTGAAATAATCTTGAAGGAGTGAAAGGTCACTGAGCAAGGAGGGCATAACTCTCCCAACTGGATAATTAAAAAGAAAATTAAAAAGTGTGCTAAGTTTGAGATTGATTTGTGGCCATGCTTTGAAGATTAAAAGAGCTTTTTTAATTTCAGATGAAGGAGGTTGGGATTGGTGGGAGGAGTTGCGGCTGCTGGAGCAGTTGAAGTGCTGTGAAGCTGCATTTGCCATTTGCGTACTGAACCGTGAACGAGATAGCCATACTTCTGTTCAGTGATCATGGTATCCGCTCTTTTCCCCCCGTTTTAAAACATTTAGTCTTGCAGCTGGAGTTTTCAACCTGGCTGCTCACTAAATCATGCGGGTAGATTTTTAGGCATCTGAGCAAATGGTGTATTGAGTTCAAAACTGTATAAATGTGTTTTATGTAAATATGGTTTGCCTTTAGAAAATGAAAATAACGGCAGCTTCAAATAAAGGATAGAACTTTCCGTGTTCTTTGCACAGCCTGTAGCAAGATCTGTCTGCTGGTTTGGGGGGGGGGGGGAGGGGGGGCAAAAGTACAGAGATTTAGCCCATACTTTTGAAACTATTTGCAGTCACAAAAATAAGATATAGAGAGATAGAGCTGAAACATGAGCGTGCTAACTAAATGGAACAGCAAAATAATGCCAAAATAATACCAAAAAGTGACAAAGCTGCAACTTTAGCAGATAACACCAACAGATGTTTCAAGTGTAGACTTAGTATATGAATTTGCATATCGACTCTGTTTTGTGATCTGCGGCATTGAATAAGTTAGAGCTGTTGGGCTGATCGTGGATTTTTGCTCGTGGCTAGAATCCATGAGTGCATCTAGGGTGTGCTTCTGTGGTCTGATGTTTGAGAAGTGAAGAGATTGAAGTTGGAGAAGTGATGTCGAACTAGAAATCCAGTTTGTAGCTTATTAGGTGTAGGTTTATTAGATACTTGGATTTATTAGGTCAGCTGTGTGTGTGTTGTTCCCTTGGCTGAGTTATTGCATACTTCAGCTTGGGCCATGTACTGTCATCTTCTAAGCATACGCTGAAGTAGACAGCATTTCCCCCAGCATCTGGGAATACGTGAAGGTAACGGTGCTCTGAGGGTAGCGACCTCGCGTGGTGCTATGTTGACCAATAAACAGGTTTTACTTTTGTCCGTTCTTAGAAGAAAAATGGCTTGAGCTTTTGCCTTTAATTACAAGCATACCTGGAGGTCCAGGAAAGATGTAGGTGTCTGACTGAGTTTATGGACATGGTGAATACAACAGCAGGTCACAAAAAGCACATTCCTTCTCCATTAATTTTTGAAGCGCTTTGATCTGCGGCTGTGGAGTATATGGCTTTGGCTTCCCTACTCTTTTGTTGTTGTTTTTCCTTGAAAATTATTTCTTATTTCTTGCCCAGAAATCAGCCAAAGGTATTTTTAAAGGTACTTCCAGCTTGTAATTAATTCTTTATGTAGAAGAACCGTTGGTCTGCTTTGATGTACATCTCAGACCCTAGATTTTTCTTACAAGTGTTTAAAAATACACAGTTGTAGGGAAAGTTCTAAGAAACATTGTAATACAAGCTGCAACTGAATTCAGGATTTAAGAAGAAAAGTTGGGCACAAAGCATTTCATTCTCTGCGTGGACAAGTGGAATTCACATAAGGTGGTCTTGCCTCTAGGTGTCCTTTCTGTTGGATGAGAGGGGGGTACATTTGCATGGGTTGAGTCACGTGCGAGGGGTACGTGTAAGCAGTACCCAGGACCATGCATTGCTCCTTGAGTTAAATGGTAAGCTTTCAAAGCAATTTCATTAATTCTTTGCATATATTTCATACAGCATTAGGGAAGAGAACAGTAGATGTTTTCATATTAAAGCATACCTTCTGGTAAGTGCTTTTTCAAGGAATTTATAATTCCATGGATTTATAAATGTCTCTATAAGACCAGACTTAATGGCTTAGTCTTTCTGCTGTTCCAAGTTGTGGGTGGAAGTGGATCTATTTATTCTACTAGTATGTGATGCTATTTTCTTGTGTTTGCTGTATTATGTTAAGTGTGTTCTGGAAGATGTTCATGGGAGTCTGCTGTATAAATTTAATCTCTTCAATGATGTAAAAGATTACATATTTGTTATGACTTAGGTAGGAAGAATTTTTAAATTAGGAGATTGCTACAAAACTGTAGTTGGGAGATGCATTTGTCCGTCATACATGAGGCATCCTACAGCTAACTCTCCTGATGAAACAGGATGTTCTGTGTTCTTGCAAAGATGATGTGCCTTTTTCCGACAGCGTTGCTCTGAGAAGGGTGCCTTGCCACAGCTGAGTATTTGTGAGGCATCTGCTATGCTGGAACTGGCTTTTGCTTTTTTTTTTTCTTTTAGATAAGTTGTGGAACAGAGAAGGTCGTCTTAGCAGTTTTTCGGTGACTGCATCAGACTTTCGTTTTTATGTTGTACACTTTTCTTGTTATTACCTGGCAATATATGAAGGTTCAAGGGAGGTATTTAGTTACCAGGTGTTTGCGGTCACTGGGTCATATTATTATCAGTTTTGATCATATGAGATAACCTTCACGTGCCATCCCTGTACACAAGACATGGTTTTTCAGTACAGCTGAAATAGGTGACTTCAAAGAAGAATTTTGTCCTGACTCTGAGAGCTGTAAAACTAGGGAGGATAGCCTCAGAATAAATATTCAGACTCAGAATGTTGCCTGTAAATTGTCAGTTAGTTTACCAATATGTGTCTAACAGCAAACATTTGTAATTTGACTAGGGCACCCTGAAGGATTTGTTTCATCCTTAAACTGAACACTGTATATCTGAGAAGGCACCAAAAAATTGCATTTTCTCATAATAATCAGAAGTGAGCTCTGCCTAGAAGTAACATTCTCAAGCAAGAGAAATGCTCCCATCAGTTTAAATTTCAGATATTAAGCAGCTAATAAAAATGATGACTAGCTATGTAGGATCATCACAACAATGCTTCCTGCATGGAAGGAGCGAGATAAATTGTCTGCTGTGATTTTGCTTCCATCAGTGAAGTGCAGCAACACGTAGAGCTTCTTAGCTGTTTATTCCCGCCTGTCTTTCACAGTATCATGGAGCTTGAAGAGGTACTGTAAAATATTCCACTGTCTTGAAAGAGCAGTCACAAGAGTTATATCTTGAATTAACATTCATCTCAAGTAAGGGAGTGATTACCTATTCACTGCAAGGAATTTTAACCAAACAACCTGCGATTAGGTCTGTCCAGGCTGTCGATCACAGAAGCTGGGTTTTAAGTGGAGGCACCCAGATTATTAGGTGGTTTATTTGAACTAAATTATTGAGTGTAAATACTAAGTGATCAGAAATAAATCTTTTGGATTATTAAATTCTCCACTCACCAGTGATGAACTTGGGAGCTATTAGTGATTAGTCTTAATTCTAAGGTAAATAGACAAGTCTTGTTTAGTTGGATACTAGTAATTTTACTTGCATTGAACACAATTATACTGTGAATGTTGACATTCAGGGCAAGCAGCATTTGAGTCCCTGGCATTTTTTAATGCAGCTGTTTAAAAAAAAAAAAAGTAAATCTGGACATTGGAATAAAAAAGGAGATGGCTTATTTCTTTCGAAACCTTGTTTTTTCCTTGCCATTGATCGCTTAGTCTTGTACCTCCCTGTGAGCACATCACATGCCTTGAATGTTAATTTCCAGCATACTCCTGAAAAGTGTTGTAGATGAGTAACCTTACAGGCAGTCTGTGGACCTGTGGTACAGCAGTTTATATTTTATGGTCTTAAAACTTAAGATATGGTGATGCTTGCGTTAAGGGCCATAAGCTTTCTCCATACTGAAATTAGAAGATGTTTCTGTTTGTGAAACATTTGGAATTCAGAAGTAAAGAGCAAAGGAAAGAATCTAACAATTGGAAAAGGAGCAAGTGGAGGAGGAAACTTTTCAACATCTCTTTGCAGTGGAGATTAAGTGCTGGAACATAATGTGGTTTTATATACGCACACATGGCATAAAATAATCAGTGGAGATAATTGGCTTTCTTCCATGCATTCTTAGTAAGTGATGAATAAACAGCATCGCACGTAATAAGTGTCAGCTTTCAATTAAGTACGCCCTATTCAGTAGTTGGTTCTTTGATGCAAAAACAAGCACATGCCGATTTCTGATCTGCTGATGATGCGCAGCTTTCAGGTCCTGACAATTAAGCAAGCTTCGGGGCTGTATGACAAACTTTTAAACTTGCGTAATGCTGGCTTCGTTCATTAAGCGAAGGGAGCTAGATGGCGCCATCGGCCTGTCTTTTGCCTCCGCAAATTTGGGTTCAAAAGGTGCGTTTCAGGTAAAGGGACTCATTCTGCCCCTGAGTGCTGTGCTCTTGGCCGCTCTCCGCTGCATGCAGGTGGCAGAGATGCTGCATATAAATGTGGGCAGCGCCTGGTAGTTGGGTGCTACATTCTGGTGGCCTATTTTAGTTATCACTTACGGTATCAGCTGTAGAAAAAGTGATGGTGTCTCATTAATAGTGCGAGTGCATGATGTATTTGGAGAGGTAATTACTTCCTTCGTGGGGTAAGGGGATGGCGTGCAGACTTGATGGCGAGCAATAACTTGAGGCAGGGGCTGTGATGTGATGAATTATAAGGTGATGTTTAGAAGTGTAAGGGCAGCCTTAAGATAGCACTGTCCTGCAGAAAGAGAAGTGGATCAGGAAGAGAAGAGATTGATGCGGAAGGACTGCACGTTAGTTAATTTTTGTTGTTGTTTCAAGTCACCCCTGCATCCCTTTCCATCTCACTTTGCTCGGTGGGCTTAACATCACTGTTCCGCAGCATTTTCCATTAGGAAAGTGAACGAGCCCAGCACAAGTTCTATTGTGTGTTTTCAGGTCTTGGTGAGGTTATGGGTTGCTAAACCTTATCTTATGGGACAGAGCTTTGAGATCCGGGACCTCCTGAAAACTGGCTAATTGCTAATAAAAATATTTCTGTGCAAGTTGCACAACGGAGGCTTATAGAAATGCTAAAATCCCAATCCTGATCACAGCTGTTGGAGTCAGGCATGTAAATGTCTCTGCAGCTTGAATTTTGAGAGCCCTGGCTGGGTTTTCTTCCTGCAGCGTTGCAGGTTACGTAAAACATGTGAACCTCCTTGTCCTGGTTGATCTGTACGCACGCTGCTGTTACTCAGAGAGACTCTCTGTTCGCTTACTTTTTGTAACTATGGCAGAGGCATGTAGTAACAGTTTATGCCCATGTGGTGTCTTCCTGCATTTCAGCCGTTGTGTAACGCGCAGAGATTGTGATTGGGCACAGTATAGTTATACAATGTAGTGAGCCTGACCAGATTATAAAAATCCTCCTTTGGGATGTCTGCATCCTTTCACGCTGCGGCTTGCAACTCGGACTGTTGCACTGAGCATAGGCTGGAAGAAAGGTGGAGGAGGAATTGGCTGAGACGGTCTCCAGAAGTTGGTACAGGTTTCTGGAGGTAAGAGACTCTTTGAATTCAGATGTTAATGGGGATGATTACAAAAATCCAGTTGCTTTAGTGTGAGTATTATTAAGTGAGAAAACTTAAACCTGACAAACTCAGGTTTTTAATAACTAAGTTTCAATATCTTAAAGATTTGAGAACTTAAATTTTTCATTTGAAAATTGTTATCGCTGTAAAGAGAGACTCAGAAGTATTTACCCTCTCTCCTGTTTACCTGTAAACTTTGGCTTCCTTTTAATTTTTAAAGTGGGAGAAATTTATATGAGGTTTATGTAGTAAAAAAGAGATTTTAAGAATGCTGCATTTTGGTTAGTTCTTGAAAGTTTTTTGAATTCCAAATCTTTTATTAAGTTATGTTAAATGTTTATTTAATATTTAATTTAAGAAATAGTTATTTTAAGACAACATTTATTATATATAAATTATAATATATAATTATACATAATATAGTATAAATTATATAATATATAAATTATATAATTTATATACAATCTATATATATTTATTATATATAAATATTTATTATATTTATTTTAAGACAAGCCTAAAGGTTCAACTCAGTATAAACGTTTTCAAGTGTGTAATCAGTTACTGGCTTTATATTGCTTACTGGACTAAAATTTTTCAGCAAGGAGTGAGTATCTGTTTCAAAAGTAGACATAGGAATGCCCAAACCTTTGGAAAAGACCTTCGTATTCAGAGTTGAAAAAGTTGGCACATTACCCTCATTTGCTTAATAAATGGAATTTTTCTTAGATGAGTCTCTAACTTCACCTTTGTTTTAATGTGATTAAGGTCTTGGAAAAAAAGTACCTTTCATCAAAGTGCCAAGTAGAAGTACAAAGAAAGCCGAGAAAAGAACCAGTGTGTGCTCAGGTTGCTTTCTGAGTGCCGTGAAGGAGCTTAATGAACTGTGTATTAACATCTATAATAATGTGGAGGTATCTGAATTCTTTGATTATTAATGCTCCACAGGGAGACTGTAAGGACTGTATACTATTATAAATCAAGTTAATGTGTACCATAAACAGCAAGGGAGGTGTACTGAGCTGCAAGTAAGGCTATAAAGTAGTGATGTGTTTTACAAAGAACAGTGATACACTATTTCATTTTTATTTACAATGAGCATTGTCGCTATCTAAAGAACACTGCAGGTGTCATTTGGTACCAGTTGCTTGATGTCAAGCTGTAAAATTGTTATCTCCTAGATTTTGCTTACACTTCTTTGAAATGTAATCTTCTGGCTTCTTCTGTGTACTTCTTTTCTTGGTCTTCATTAGGACTCTAATGCAGACCATTGCATACGCATTGATGGGATCTCCTATGGAGGGTGGCGCACACGCTGCACATCTGACAAAACTGTTGCCTATTGGAACAATAAAATGAGGGAGTAATGGGATGAAAGATGAGTGGAAAACAGCTTGACCAATAATATTTTTGACCAAATGTGCCTTCAGGTTGACCAATCCATATTGGAAATACTCATATTTCAGATATTTTTGTTTAGAATCACAGCCTAAAAAGCTCTTCTTTAATAACTTGAGTAACCAAACATGTAGTTTTTGAAAGCTGAGAGTTCCTTTGTTAAACGTCTCATTCACTTGGATTTAAGTCCTCTTCTCAACAAGCTCATTCACACAGGAAGTTAATGAGATTTAGTTAATGTGCTTTAAATCAACGGAAGGTTTGAGCTCGGCATAACGTTCCTGCGCGTCTTTGTGTAGACATGCCCTAATAATGTTGGTCAGTTGTTAAGGCATACTAGTCTGGATGGCAGTCAAAATACCAACTACTTAAAAATTCATTAGTGCCTACAAAGAAAGAATATGTTTGCGCTTTGAAGAAGTACTTTGAAGTGAAGTGAGAAACTAGCTCAGGACCAAAACTTCTTAAAGTGCCCGTTAACTCTTCTTTTTTAAAACGTAAATGTTAGGAAGTTTGGGCATATTTAAAATAGCAGTACTTTGCCTGCTTCTTCCACAGGTAAAGGGAAATGGTGTCTTTTTGTGAAGTATTGCTTTAGGAATTTGAAGTATACTTTTCTTTTTTAAGTGTGGCTGTAGTTTGCTCTTGAGTGGAGGGGGAAAATGTAGCATTTAAGGACATGGTAGCATTTCAGTGCAATTTCATGTCATGGGAAGGAACTCTGGGTGCAAGAGGCGCCTGGTAAAGACAGATCACGAGCGTTTTTCGGACCAAAGAGGCTCAGTTTCAAAATAGCCTGAGGAAAAGCTCTGCTTAAGACTAAAGCAGGAAGATGGTTTTTACATGTAGCAACAGAAGATTAAGCGCGGTTGCTGTGCAGCTCTTTTCACGTCTGTAAGATGGTCAAAATCCCCTGGAAGGCTGAAAAAATGCCCTTCGGGCACACCTACGTATCTGGAACAGTTTGTGGGGTAGAGGACCTCGCAGGTGCCGTATCCAAGTACCAATCTGGAGATGTAATACTCGGGGCCAGCACTGTGAAGCAACTGAACTTGTGGCTGCGGGTCTGCAGACAGTACTTTGATTGCATCATGTTAAGTACTTACTTGTTGGGCTTTATTAGCCTTGCTGATGAGATACTTGTTGATGAATTCTTTGAAATGGGGAGGACCTTTTTTCTTTGTAGGAAAACATCAAGCAACTTTTTGGACAGCTTTGAGTAGCAAAGTTGCTACTCTTTTGATCGCTTGTAATTTGGTCACTAACATCTTAAAACCCCTTGATAATGTATTGTTTCAATTTTAACATTTTCTCAGAAACCATTTTCTCAGGCTTACTGGATTTAAGCTGTTAAATAGCAGATGTCAACAGCTACAGCAGGCAGGCTGGAGGGTGAAAGGGGGAATCTTGTTCTAAGGTTCTTCTAGTATTAAAAATAGCATAACTCAGGACTTGTAAAAGTGAGGACACGTGAAAACACAAACTGCGGTGCCTGTGGCTCCCATCTAATGCACAGAAGACAAGGTGTGCCTAATAACAGGAAGAGTCGTCTTTGGTTTTTAATACCTTAATGGCACAAAATCAGTACAGAAATTTTGTGCAACAGGCTTAAGTAGAGCCAATGGCAATCTGGAGTAGCTGCTGTTCCATAATTAACTGGGAATTGCTTTGCTTTTGTGTTGAATTGTGTGTCTGGCTGGGGTAGCTGTACCCTGTAAGTAAACTTGTCTAATTGGAGCTTCCACAAAATTCCGTAATTGTCTGCATTGCTGGTCTTGAAAGCGCAGAAGCACTCCTGTTTCCCTAATCAGTTTGGTACAGTGTTTCGGTGAAGGAGTTTCTTTCAAAACTTCCCCAATCTCTTGGCATCTATCCTGTTCCCTCTGCAGCCGTCTGCATCTCCCTGGATACTCCGTGCCAATCCAAACCGTGTGTCTGTCTGTCCCCCTTCTCCATGTCTCTTGGTGAATGTCGGCTGGCAACCAAACTGTAAGCAGCTCTGTCCTGTAGCATGCAGTTTCTCTTCAATACGTCCCTAGTGCTGTAGAGTAATATTAGCTGTTTGGCCTAAATACACTTTCTTAAACTAAACAAAGTAAGTGTGGTGCATTTGTTACTGGCTTAAATTCTTCATAGCTGTCTGACGCTACAGGAACTGAGAACTTATCTTTAGTTGCAGTCTACAGCGTGCCCTTTTTCAGAAACAGCTCACAGTATTGAGTATGAGCAAGTGAAGTGGATTTTAAAACTGGTCCTATCTTTTGCTCAAACTCGGTACATTTTAACAATAAAAGATCCTGATGTGCAGGGAGTCCAAGTCCCTTTCCACATCTCTGTAGCGTGTCTGTTGCCAAAAATATAATCTGAGATGTAGAGGGTTCCTTGATTTGTATTTAAACACATCGTGTGCTTGAGTTTCAGAGATGCCAAACACTTGAAACTGCCATTGGAGGTGGTGGAACTGCTGCAGTTGAGGATATTCACCTCAAGTGTTTTGAATTTATTTAAAATGTAGGTGAAGCTAACCTCAGTTGATGTAAGGTTGGACACCTTCTGGCTGCGCGTCATCTCTGCTTGCAGGAGAAAGTTGTTATTCACATGAGTCTGACAGCTAATTACAAATAATAAATTGAAGATTATAATTAAGCTGTCATTAATTTGCTTCTAATCTCCTTAGTGTATGCAACAGACTGAGCTCTCGGCTCTACAGCCGTCTGTAAAAGCCAGGAAGGTCCTGGGCTGGATCTGACATCGCTCCTTCCTCAGGGCGGTGCGACATGTGTTTACCGGGTGGCATACCTACGTTAGTACTCCTGGGAGCTTTTCCATCACTATGCTCTAAAGTATGTGCTGTTTCATCACCAGCTTGTTTTATAACCACACCTGTTGTGATTCCTTTACAAATATTTCCCTTGCACAGCAACGTAGGTCTACCGAATGTAGGTCAGTTCCTGATTTTCCACGGTTGAGGTGGAGAGGGGAAGACCACAGGTACTGATTAACTAGTTAGTTCTCTTTGACACTTCTGCTATGCTCAGAGGTAGGAGGGGATACACTTACCTCTCAGACTAGCTGGGATGCTCCTTTTAACTTTTTCACCAGCTGGTTTTCTTGTGTCCTAGACCTCCTCCAGCAGAACTTAGTTTTTGAAGAAAAGCAATACAGCAAACCACAGCTATAAGGTAGCCAATTTCCATTTGTCTTTGCAGACAGTCCTGCCGCTTTTATAGAGCGGTAAAACATTTCTGATTGTCCAGCAGCTTCTGGTTGCGGCTGTGGTTTTAGGAGACCTGATACTAGTTCTAAAATGCTGTGGCCCCACCCACCATGCAAAGCACTAATTCAGGCCGCTTAAGTTGTGTTCAAACTTTGTGCCCATTGCTCATGTTTATCTGCTCAGCTTAGTGCTGGGTCAGCTGTCTCATCTCCTCTCAAAGCAGCTGCACAAATCAATATGGAAAGTCTAAAGTATTTTGGCTGACATCTTTGTATTGTGGGCCTGGCTCAGTTGATAGAAATTTGACATCCAGCTGGAATTTGGAGAGACCCTCATGGTTTTAGAAAGTTTTTGTTTTAAGTCTGGCGAATAAGGAGATGCGTAGAGCTGCTTCCCTGTCAAAGCTTCTGGGGGGGGAAAAAGCCTGCATCGTTCTTACACTTTGCAAAACCAGGAATTTTCAGAGTTGAAAGTCATTGTGACAACTGAGGTCCAGATGAAGCTTCTTCCAAAGGGTTAACTTCTAGGTCTGCTTATTGCAAATGTGGGGTGATGAGCTTTATAGTATTGACAATATATCCTGAACACAGCATTGCTTCCCAGTTGTGGTGGTGCTAGTCTGACAGCACCTGACAAATTATTGACTCTTCTAATGGATGTTAAAAAAACCACAAAACTACCAAACAAACAGAAAAGCCCCAGCAACCTATTGCCCTGAGCATGCTGCAGTCTGGAGGTCAGATTGTTTTTGTTTTCCCCAGTCCTTGCTTTGCCAAGCTCTGGATTCAGATGGTAAAGGCCCTCAAACATAGCACTGGAGAGATGAATGCCATCACAGCAAATCTGATTTTTTTTTTATTTGTCTTTTGTAGTTGTTACTAGATATTCTCAGATTAATACAAAAAAAAGTGGGGAACATTTTTAGTGTGGTTCAGCCAAAAACTATATCAAATGATGTTGCTTTTAAAGAAAACAACGCATGCAAGGGAGAGGACGTATATGTTACAATTGCCTGCTCCTTTAATGGGGTTCATGGTTCATTTTTCCTTGCCATGTTAATAAGCTCTTTATAGATATCTGTATCTTCTGCCCTGCCCAAGTTAACTGTTGAATCTAGTAAGAGATGAATTTTCAAATTATTTTTTAGACAGACTTGCATGCAGTTTAGTACCTTGTGAGATAGGAGCTTTTTGTGCAGCCTGTCTTGGTGCATGGACAGATTTCTCTGTAGGAAAACCTTTGTTGTATACTTCAGTGAATGGTTTTATTTGTGGTAGAGGTTCCAGAGTAATGACTTGCAGGCAGAAGCTGCGGGAAGAAGAAGAAAAGTACGTTTAGTTACAGTCTTGCATTGTACATCTCCATCTCTGAAGGTTTTTATCTTTTTTCTTTCAGTGAAAGTGTAACTTCTTTAAAAGAAATAGGAGCTCCCTTGGTAAAATAGAAGATGTGGTATTAGTAGTCATGAAAATGCAAAGTGAAAGAACTACCATGTTGTGTGAAAACAGACACTCCCATAGCTTTGTGTCCTGTCCCGCTGGTACCAAATTTGGAAGATGATTTGTGTGGGGGAGAGAGAAGGCAAGAGTTCGAAGGTGCAGAGTGGCCTTTCCCCAGTTAGGAGGGTTTTCCTCTTGTGAACTTGCACCTGAGCTATCCCCTGCAGTAGGCTATTTGTCTAGATACTGATCTTATCTAAAGCATTGTAAACCCGTGTCGGCTTTTGGCCTTCCTGGGTTAATCATGTATGAGCACTGAAAATAATTTGGTATAGAAAGAGATGAATGTTAATCAGTGTCCTGGTGGAAATTTCACCTATAGCCTTTCCGTTTGATCCAAGGCAGCAGATAATTCCTTGTACAGTGTGTACCTAGCTGATGTTGAATGAGTTTTATCTCTTTTTACATCACACTTCAGTTTCTGATCAGTTGGAGGGCTACGGAGGGCTATAAAATGTCTGAGTCATCTTGTTTAGCTATGCTCAGTTGGTGGGATAAGAGGTCTGATAAAGAAGAATTATATCTTTGAGATAACCTGATCTCCTGCCTGAAGATTTCTGTTTCGATTTGACACTTCTGATTGCAGAATAAAATTATTCTGAAAATCTCTGATTATCGTCTGTGCCATTAAGTGCAAGTTTAATTGCCAAGTAGAAGCAGCAAGAAGAGTATGGAAATTTGTTCTCATTTTCCTTGGACCACCCCACCGACACATGTATGTGGTGTTTGTGTATGTGTGTGTACACAAACACACGCTCCCTCTCTCTAGGAAGAATCACAGATGAGGCTATTTTTGCCTGTTAATTTGGAGTTGCTTCTTTGTCGTCATCTGGGAACCCTCATCCAAATACTACCGTTCTAGCTATTGTGTTTCAGCTCTCAAGAATTAATACAAGGCACAGCTTATTTGTGTGCTCTCCTGATGTAATTCTCAAGAACAATTCCTGAGGAATGATCACATCTTCTTTGAGAAGATAGCAGTCTTACTGTTTTGCAATGCGATGTAAAATAGGATTATATGGTCTTTTCTTTGGCATCACTGGAGATGCTAGTTAATGCTATTAAGAAGCTTATCATGCCAGGATACCTTAAACCAGATGTCGTGAATGGCAGGTTTCCTGCTGGTGTAACTTTTACACTGGTGTTTTATTGGCATGGCTGCATTTGTCAGGGAGGTGTAACTCTGCCCTTTCCCTTTTCCTTTCCAATCTGAGATGATAAAGCTGCCAAAGTAAACTATGCCTGTCTCCATCACTGATTTTCTTGGAGGATAAAATTATGTCTACATTGACAGAAAAAGGCAAATTCTCTTCTATTTTTTTTGTGTGTGCTTAAAAAAAAATCCCTCGTGCCTCTACAGTAAAAGCAAACAACACTCCTCAAAAAAAATATCCCACCCCAGACACCCCTACTGCCCCCCAAACCTTTAACTAATATCTATCTCTTCCTCTCAGACCTGCATAGGCAGCTTTGAGACGAATGTTCCTATAAAGATTTGAGGAGGCATCGCCAGCTATCTATGCACAAACTCAGAAGCAGACAAACTAATTTAAAGTTGCTGTTCGTGTCTGGAGATTTGCACTTTTGAAGGGGAAGTCTGTGGTTATTGTAAAAATGGGAATGCCTTTTTTTCAGAATGGCATGATGGTGAGTATTCGAACTAGTCTTTTCCTCTAGTCTTAAATTCAAGTGAGAAATAATTATTTATGCTATCTTAATATTTACTTTAAGAAATAAGCCTTAATTAAACCCTTATTTGAAAGCACTACTTTCCATTCAATTTTGATTTAATGAAAAGCGCTTCAAGGGTATCTCAGTGCCCAGGTAGTACTTCACATGTACGTATATTTTTCTCTTGAAAAGTTACATTTCTTTGAAAGATTAATATCTCTTTCACCTGAAGTAACCAGAATTTCCTAGCAAATGAGCAATTAACAGCTATTAAGAGATTCTAAAACATTAGTACTTTGTAATTTTTCAGACAGTCCTAAATTGCCCCTAGCAGAAGGGTCTTTGTCTAGTTTCGTTATTATTGCAATTGCAGTAGACATTCAAGCTGCTGGCATTTTCCTGAGCAGAATTTTGGAAGGGATGCTTAAGAAAAATCCCAAACCCTGCCGTTTTGCTTCCTAATAGATACATAACTATGTTTTTTCAATGTCCATTAGCTGCGTTTCCACCTCTAGCAATTAAGTTGAAAAAGTCATTAACTTGCTTTTGAAGTAATGCCAGTGTGCAGTGGGTTTTGCTCCTTGATTGTGTTCCCAGTTTTGCAGAAAATGTCACTTGATATGATTTTGAAAAGGCCATTTTTCAGGTTCTGTCATGTACTTTCATCTGTAGCTTAGCTTGTTTCATCCGCAGCTCTCTGCAGCTGCGCTTTCTTTTCTGAAGCTCAGTTACCACTTTGCTGCAGAGTTTTCTGTGCTGTCCTGTGGGAGGTTTAGGCTCAAATCTGTTAATTCATGTTCCTCAGACTTGAAAATGGCAAAAGCGTGGATGACCATGGCCTGGCAGGTCTGATCTAAGGAGCAAATGTGAAAAACTATAGTGTAGTGACCCATCTGGGAAAACAAAAGAGAACCAGTAAGCTGTAACCTTTCCTGTTCCTGTGCCAAAATAGTAGTGATACTAATTAAAATGCACAGTTTTATCCTGAAGCAGTTGCCTCAACATCATCAGGAAGATTGCTTTGAACATCCCTTGCATAACTGGGATAATTTCAGATAAGGGTGTTCCGCAGAAAGGGCTGTTTCTGTCTGTCTGAAATAGGCTCACTGAAAGTCAGGTGTGCTTCACTGTCCATCTAGTCTAAGTTTCATGGATGCTTTTTATTATAAGTTGCTTTAAAAGGAAGGATTTAGCTCTACAGAGGTGAACTTTTGACTAGGTCTACAAATTTACAATCTTCAGAGAGTACAAGTATTGTTTGCAATGGAAGTTCAATAGCAAGCTGTTCTACATCACTGTGTAGCTGGAGTACAGGAGGACTTCTTTCCCAAAAAGTTCTATGGAAATGACTGTGAAATAGAAACAAAACCAAGGTTTCAGTACACTACTAATAATTGAAGACCACAGGAGAAGAATGAGAGAATAATCATAGTATTCCCATTCTGAAAGAATTTAAAATGCAGTCAGCTTTATCTTTAAATGGTAATCTACTAATTATCAAATCAAAAAGGAGTGGTAAGAGTTGGTGAGTCATAAGCGTGAAACAGAACCAAGGCTGCAGGGCATGTGTGTTTGTACATATATCTTAGGTAATCAAGAAAGAATTAATTTATCCCTTCAATTCTAGGTGCCATTGATGCTAACGATACTTAAAAAAGCAACCCTAATGTCCCGGCTGGATTCCTGAGCACTTTTGTGATTCCTGGAGGTGCTGCTGTTTAAATAAGAAAGAAATTGTCCTCAGTACTTGACCTGTCATCCCAGAAGCATCCACTTGGGTGCTGTATGCAAGTCCTTGACATTCTGGAAACGATGGGGATTGGTAAGAATACCACTTCGAAATCAGTGGAGGCGGGAGGCTCAACAGAAGGCAAATATGAGGATGAATCAAAACATCCCACCTTTTTCACCCTGCCTGTAAGTAACACCTTCAGGTACTACATAGTCAAGCTCAGTGTGAATCAGTGAATAATGCTTTGCTCTAACCATGTTGTACAAAACCTTTATTTCCACAAGTAGTTAGTTTGCCACTTGTTACTGTTTACATATAAACATGGTCAATTATGTTGTCTGTAGTTATTTCAGGGCTGCGCTCCAAAGCAGTGCCGTTCACAGGACATGTGATTCCCCAGGCAGTTCATCATTAGAGTAATTAACTGTCCTGCAGCAGAATGCACCAGCCCCTGGTGTGTCCTGAGTTGGTTGACTAAGAGTAGCAGGCAACAGCAAGGAAACATTTGCTTGTCTTCTTTTACCAATCAGATTTTCAGTTGTATCATTCTGTTGTACGTCTGCCTTTTAAGAACTCTTGCAGTCAGTCTGCTGCTGGTTCCCCCCCTCCTCAGTTGACAGCGTCTAGGCTTTGAGGAGCTGTATGCAAAGTCTTTCAAGTTTCTGTATACTCCTAGACCTGCTGTTACAGAAATGATTGCTTGCCATGCTTGTGACGTTTTCTGACAAAATGTCAAAGGCAGATGTCAAGTGCCAAGGGAGAAAAGTGAGTGACATGAGGTATGATTGCAGAGAAAATGTTTATTTTAAAACTTTGTGTGTGGTTTTTTTTTTAAGGTCGTGATAAATGGTGGAGCAACGTCCAGCGGTGATCAGGATACAGAAGACACAGAGTTGATGGCCATCTATACTACAGAAAATGGCATAGCAGAAAAGGTATGTAGTGGTTTCCTTCTAGGTGAGAACTTGTTCTTGCTTTTTCAGTTCTCTTATGTCCACACTAGTTTCACTTGGCTGAGACAGTTTCTTTCTCTAATCGAACATGCTGACTTGCAGATTCAGATCAGGCTTGGGGGAGTTCTGTCCTCGTGACTTTTCTGGTCACACATTTGGTTGCAGAATGCAGGGAATGACTCAGCAAATGTTAGAAGCAGTTAATGCACTTTGACCTGCCACTGAAATTCATAATATGCAATCTTTTGATTTCTTCATTTCCACTGGCCTTTTGCATGGTTTCCCTGATAAGGTCGTTCTGTTCTGTTCTTCAGTTCTTAACTTTTTTCTGCATTTAGTCAAGTAGACTGGTGGTGTTGAGCACCTTCAACAGTGGGATCTTTCCCACTCTTCCCCAATTTCTTCCAAGCTCCAACCTCAAACTTAATTTTTCTAATCCTTCTTTCAAGCAAGGGGCTGCTTATTATTATTCAGCAACACCTTTGTGAATGAAGTTCAGTTCTTTCATAAAAACCCTTGAACAATTTTCCTTAGGATAACGATAATTAGATGTTCTGCTGTTCAGAAAGACCCAGCTGAGGCCTCAAAGGAGACCAATTTTACTGTTATTTTTTCCAAGTGTTTTTCTCAACTCCGTAATTTCTCAAGCCTGTTCAGTAGTAATCTTGCAAGAAGAGACAGTGTGAATCTAAGCTTTTGTTTAAAATAAGGAAGAGGATTACAGTAAATCTGAACAGCACCTTCTTCTGTAAAGTTTATATCTAATTTGTTTTGTGGTTAAGCCTTAACTCTGAAAAGCCTCAATTTCACCAAATTTTTCAAATGTCCTAACTGAAGCAAGAACAAAACTCTCTTGGTTCCAAGCAAGAGCATCATGATGCTCATTTCTTTGAGGCTGTAACTTCTGTTGGGGCAAAGATGATACCAAAGGGTGTAGTAAGTTTTTCTAACTTGAACATCAAAAGTCACTTCTGAGTTTCAGATTTAAAATGTACCCTAAAGCGGTGATTCTGACAGAGGTCTCTTAGTGTTACATTTTAGTAGAATGTTATGAATGCCATGATGTGCCTTTGTATACTCTGTCTCTTACTGATAGTCTGCCTGTATGTCTCAAATACATCTCTACTACCATCTTGATTGTGCTGATATTTTAATGGACCAATTCTGGGAACTGTTGACATGCATATGTCTGAGATGGCTGATTTTTGGAGCATGCTCAGACTAGCGTGGAGAGAAACAATCTGATAAAAGCCTTGAGCAAAAGGTGTTGGGATGAAATTGTGCAACTAAGATTAGCGATCTCTAGACATTAAAGCATGTCTTCATGGCCTGTTTTTACCAAACGTCTGTTTTTCTTCCTTCCACTTGATCCGTGTGATCAGAACTGTAAATGATGGATGATAATTCACCTTAAAGTGACCATGAGCTTTTAATCAACCAAATCTGCTTGGATTACAGCTTTGCTGTGGTTTACAATGAATGAACAGTGAAAGGGAGGTGCTGCAGCAATTAACAGCCTCATATATTAAGTCTTTCTGGTAATCTAGGCAAACCACCTGCTTTTCACTTAAAATAAGTGTGTGCAGAAAGCATGCTTGTTCTTGGCTTTCCATTCCTCTTGAGAGATTGTTCACCAAAAAAGCAAAAGCCTTTAACAAAGAGGACTGAAACGTACTTAATTGCTAGAGGATGCCCAGTGCTTACATTGTCTCGCAATATTTGTTAGCTGAAACATAAACTGTTAGCCCAGATGAGAAATAATTGTCTTGCTGCATCCCTATAAAATAAACAATACTATGTTGCTTATTACTTAATAGAATTAATTTGAACATGTTGTTGGCTCTTTATTTAAGGTTTTTCTCTAAAGGCCTCGTTCCCCGCAGTTAATCAGGTTTCTTTTGGTCCTTCCCACTGGTACTCGATAACAGAGCCTTCATCTTGCACTGTTGTTGGTGTTTGCTTCTTTGGATCTTGGGATGGGTTTGTTGCTGTTTCCCCCCCACAATATTTTTGCACCACCTTTAGCTTGGTCTCCTTTTTTCCCCCGTGTTTATACTTATTGTGTGCTTTTTTCATTTTTGTGTTGTCTCGCCTTCGGCTAATTAAATTTAAAAAAAAAAAAAAAAAAAAAAAAAACCAAAAACACAAAACAAAACAAACAAAAAAAAAAACCCAAAAAACCCCACCACCAAAACCTAGTCTCTGATCGGTATCTCATTTAAAAAGGTGCAGTTCATTCCCAGCAGTTCCCTACAGCACACTATGGCATACTTGGCAAGCACCAGCACATATAGTCAGTGTATTAAACCAGCATGCACATGCTCAAGATATTAAAGGGCCAGTGACTACCTAGTGACTTATCAGTAGGATAGCTGGACCTCACCCTAGTTGTCAAATTTCTCATTGTTTGGTCTTGGTCTCTTTTATGTTGGTTCCCTTTAGCCATTATCTGCTAAAGGCTTGATGAAGGTGAAAGCTTCCTCTTCCAAAGCAGAATAAGTCTGGCTTTTGGGAGGATTGACGAGTATCCTGGATTTTTTTTATCTGACCACTTTGCTGTGTAGGTCAGACATTGCTGTGACAATTATGCCTTAAAGTTTGAAATTCTTTTGTTAGAAGACCTATAAACTTCACTTTCTAAAGGAGAGCTTGAATTAGTTAGCATTTGTCAGTCTGTGCCCAAAGAGAGCTTTTTACATGCTGTGGACAAGTTGACTTGTTCCTAGGCCTGGTGCCTGCTCGGTACTTAATGTTGTTTAAAAGAGTGTTCTGAAATTAGAGTTTCTTTATTTTGCTCTTCCACTGTAATACCCTTGACCTTTCTATAGCGGTGTGGTCATTTACACCCGCTGAATTTGAATTAACCCGGTGGCATTTGTTTTCCCGACAGAAATCAGAGGTAAGAGGGAAATACCATGGGTCAGTTTGGCTTCCCTGACCTTGTAGACGATAAACCAAATGGAGATTATCTAAGCGTAATCTGTGGATGTGTTGTGATTTTTGAAGTAAAGACCATTTGAGGCAAAGTCACGAGTCTGGCAAAGTTCCTGGTCTTTGTGTAAGGCTACTTCACATGAGTTTGTTACGTTCTAGTGTGGATTAGGTCAGAACAGTAGTTGTGTAAGGTATTTCTGGGTTAGTTGAGCTGAAATTATAAAATCCGATACTTTCTCCTGCTTTTGTTGTTCGTATTTGGGCTTTGGAGCATTGTGGGTTTGTTCTCAGGAATTTCAAAACCAGAGAGTTTGAACAAAATGATTCCACTTAGTTGTAAAGAAGAAATGATTGAGCTGAATCTTGTTTTAATGGAAAATCTGCAGGAGTTTTGATGCGCCTATGTGTGTGGTCAGTTGTCTGTTAGCTCTCTGCAAATTAGGGCACACAGTAGGCCAGAATGTGGTCTTGCTTAAATTCCTGTAGGTTTGCAGGAAGTCCAGTTGAGTAATATAAATTGGCCGTGGATGTATTTGGTTGTAATGATCAGCATTTTTCTTGACTGCTTGAATGTGGGGTGGAAGCAAAAATAATAAGTCTTGTGGCTAAAAAAGGTTAACCAAGACTGAAATTGAGTAAGAATTAAGTGGGGAAGCGATTACCATAAGGAACTTTCTTGCCTGTGATTTTGGTCTCTTATGCAAGGGTAGCCATTCTGCTTTGAAAATAGCCATTGTTGACTCTTCTACTTAGCTCCGATTCTTCCTTTTTTCTTTTTTTCTTTTTTAAACAAACAGTTCTGTCATGGACCTTTTGGCTGCCAGATCGGTTATATCATAAATGAACAATTGTTGCGTTAGTATAAATAAGCAGGGAATGGGTTATAGAAGTGAGTGTGTTTGGTACAAGTTCAGTAGCTACAGCTGGAGATGAGCTCGTTGTCAGAGATAAAAGGCTTTAAAAATGTCACATATCAACATTGCTTGGGAGTATTATACCAGCCTTGGAGCATCTGGGAGTTGCCTGATAGTTCAAATTCTGTTTACTCCTATGTAACAGTAACCTACTGTTGGCCTTTGTGTCCTCCCCCACTTTTTTACCCCCCCCCCCCCCCCCCCCACCTTTCTATCCTCCCTATCAAAATATAGAGCTCTTTGGCAGAGACGCTGGACAGCAGTGGCAGTTTAGACGCACAGAGAACTGACATGATTTACACTATTGAAGACGTTCCTCCTTGGTATCTCTGCATATTTTTGGGGTTACAGGTATGTTTCAAAACAGCTATAATATTTTCTCTGTAACTTTTAAGCCTTGTTCAGCATTTTCTGTGTAGTTTCTTGCATTTGTGTATGTGATAGTTTTATTCTTCCCACGCTCTCACGTGTTTGAAGAAAGTGTTAAGATAGTTCCTTCTGAAGTTGATCACAAAGATTACTGTGTTGATCATGATCTATATTATTGTTTGCTGACTTATGCATTTGTGACATTCACGTAAATATTTAGTCTTCTAAGCTGCTGCTAGTAAATAGGTGAGCAAATGTCAGAAAGTGACATTTGGTGCCTCTGGAATTAAAGATGGAGAGACATAATGATTTAGTCCTGAAATCTTGAATGTTACAGCTGCTACTGTAGTCATTTCAATTCTGCAAGCTTGATAGCATCATCCTGGACCAGCAGGCTTGCTAATTAGTGTGCAGGCAAATTCTGCACTCCTTGGAGTGAGAGCATGTGCTTCCTGCCCTGAGTAGGACTGTAGTGGGCCCTACTACCAGCTCAGCCACTCACTTGTGTGAAATGGAGCAGCTCATTTCAGCTCCTTTCTTTCTCGAATGGTAATAATATCTGTCCCACAGGAATGCTGAGAATTTAATATCTGTAAAGTATGTTGAGATCTCCAAACAAATACTTTCCAAAGCATCATTTTATTTCTGCCTCTCCTCAAGGACAGGCAGTTCTGTAGGGATTATATTTCTACTTGCATTGTTGAATGTGGTGACTCTTGTTTGTTTATTTGCTTAGTGTATTTGGATTGAAAAAGAATTAATGAGTACCTAGTTTCTGGTAGCTGTGAGCTTATTCACAGCCTAGTTTGTTTGTGCTCTAAGTTCATTTGTAAGCATTGTAATGGTTTTTCGCGTGGTTGAAAGTGAATGGAGTTATTTATCTGCTTTTCTGAGTTAGAAGCTGTTTTCAGCACAGTTACCTAGATACCTCCTCATCAAGAACAGCAGCCAGGTAGCTATGTAAATAACCTAGTTTATCCTACAGAAATAACGATCGTTAGCAACAGGCTAGTGGTAGCTTGACATGGAAGGAAAATGCTTGAAGGAATGCTTAGGACCAGGAGGTGAGAGCATTGGTGGATAATTCAAAAGCAAAAATACCCAATGCAAAAGAAAAGGTGGTAATGAGTGTATTTACTTATTAATATTGGCTGCAGTATTAACAAACCATTTTTCTCTTCACAGCATTACTTAACATGTTTTAGTGGAACTATAGCAGTGCCCTTTTTGCTAGCTGATGCCATGTGTGTTGGATTTGACCAGTGGGCTACCAGCCAGTTGATTGGGACCATTTTCTTCTGCGTGGGCATCACTACATTGTTACAAACGACTTTTGGGTGCAGGTGAGATTTGGGACTTGTTTCTAGTTGTTGAGATAGTGATAAGACTAGACATCTGTTGGGATTTCCAGGATGCAGTCTGAGATCCAGGACATAGGTAGTCTATTTTCAAAGGATAAATATGAAACACAAGATAGCAGGTCAAATACAGGGCAGTTAGGGAAAGCTTTTGGAAAGCTGCTCCCCAAAAAAGGTGGATCTGAAATCAGAGAAGGTGTTCCAAGGGTAAGAAAATACAGCAGGGGCAGGGAAGAAGGAGGAGGGGAATCCATGAGGACAGAAGGTAGAAGTGTTTCTGGGGGAAAGGAAAAATTCATATGCCTTGGTAAAAAGGAACTAATTTTGATATTTTTGTTAGTTTCTTGAATGACACTATATTCTGGCCAATATATAGGTGGTTGTGATTAGTCCTACAGCAAATTACGTGCTTGTTCCTGTAAAGTGCTTGTCAATTTAAAAAGGTAGGGAAGAATGATGAGGGTAACTTTTTATTCTCTGAACAGAGTGTCTCTGGTACCTTTCAATACAAACAAATCATTTGGTTTTATTCGTTAGTTGCTCTGAGTTGCAGGTGATGATCCTTCCTTGAGTTGGGAAGAAACACGTATGTGTACAGGAATGCCTGTACCTCTTCTTTGATATGTTCTTAGGAGGATGCAAGAGACCAATTCAGGTGTTAGCAAATACTTGTAAAAATCTGGTGTTGGTAAGAACAGAATGTTGTAAGTTTTATTAACATGAAGACAATTCTTTTATAAAAATGCGTATTCTGCACTAAACACTGCAGAGAGGTGTTTGACATGTTTACTTAAACTTCCGTTGACTCTGCCTGTGAGAACTGGGAACAGCTAAAACCTGCAGAGTTACTTCTGCATCTTCTTGAATAAACCAAGAGTGAAAAGTAAAACCAGAAGAAAAGTGCATATTTTAAGCGTATGCCCTCGTATGGTTACTTGAATGATTCATGGGTCATTTATTTCGATTTAAGAACAATGCGAATCTTGCATTCTAATAGAAAATGGACAAACAACCCCACATTTTTAAAGATTTATCTAAGAAACCGAATCTTTGGGTGGAAGAGTTATCTCAATAGGGTGCAGAAGGCAAGCCTATGATAGATCACTTGCAGCTGTAGATCAGCTTTTCATCTAAAAATTTTCTGAATATTTCAGGTTTTCCAATGTAATCTTTAGTTGCTGTTTTAGTTAGCTTTAGCTAGCTCTCTTGTCTTTTTTCCTTTGAAAAAACCCTCCCCTTTATTTTTTTATTATGTCTTACTAAACTTATAAAATCACTCCACTGTTTTGTATGAAAAGTTCATTCTGATGACAGAACAGCATAATGAAAATTGTTGAAAGAGAAAATTTTCTTTCCCCAATGTATTTTCTTTTAGTCAAGACTACCTGCAGTTAGTAATCGTATTTTCTGCCTGAATGTCTCTTTGTGCTCATAGGGTAGCTTGCCTTAGCTGTAATGATAAATTCTCAGGTATCTCGTCTGAAAGGAGGCAGAGGAGCAGAGCTGTGCCCTTTGGAGTTTTGAACCTCTCTCTTAATGGGAGTGATGTATTTTTTCCCCTCCATCTTCTATTTGTGCATTATATAGGGAATCGAGGGCTTGTTGACCTAGGTGGGAAGTGGAAGATAAGGTCTTTCATTGCTTAACTTTGAGTGTCTCCTCCCTGGATTTACTGAAGTTTAAAATCTTCCAATCTTGTAAGTAGTGCAGAGTTGCGGATGGAGATGAGCTCAAAGGGAGCTTGGTTTTCCTGTGCTTCTACCAGCGTTCTTCTTCTGTCTCAAATTTATCAGAAAAACCTTAGTTTTTATGTTTCCTGAGACTTTTATCTCTTCACACAACTAAAGCGTGTCAAATTTTGGTTTTTTCCCTAACTAATCTTGGGCTCTTTCTCTTTATTACTTACTATAGAGTGATTTTTGGGCTCTTCCAGAAACTGGTGTGGTTCCATCAGTTTGAAATGCTCTGTTCTTTCTGTATAATCCCACCTCTGCCCTTCGTAGTGGTTTTTTTTTTATACTCTTCAGTGGTTTCCACTTGTACATGTTTATATACCAAAGAGGCGATTGTGTTTGGGTCTTAAAATAAGTGGACTTGTATTTAAGGAGAAAATTTCTGCGGTTGAATGTTTTATAACTATTTAACATGTGATTCTGGTTTTATGTAAGGGTGGGAATGGGATATAGCAGCGACGTTCTCTAAATGAGATTTTAAAGTATTTATTGGCAAGCCTGTCAACTGCGAAGTATTTCAGCAAATAAAGCCACTATGGTTTCAAAAGGTCAAATTCCATGGTTTAAAGGTCCTTAAAGATGGATTTAGCTCAATTATGAAGAGGAGTTGTGGTCAATTTGATACCCATACTAATTTTAGGAATTCAAGCTATTTATTAGGTTATGTAATAAGCCAAAAGATTTGGCAAGGATTCAGAGCAATTAGTATGATTGAGACAATCGTATACAGCTTTAATACACCTCAACATTTCAAGTTTGTTGCTGTGCTCATCGCTACATTGTCTAGGCTTTCTTACATGTGTGTGACATGTTAAGATAATGAAGACATTTCTGGATGAGTTTAACTACATAAAAAAAAGCTCTGTCTTCACAAGGGCTGCTGCCAAAATTGAGCAACTTCACAACTAAGACATGAAATTAAAATTATATCCCAATCGTAAGCTGGTGGTACTTTACCCAGCTAGTAATGAATGCCTGGCTTAGCAATCAGAAAGGTATTTCATAAGTCATGTTCCAAACTGCAGCTCTCTTCAGAAAGAGACTGATCATAGTTGGCTGATTTTGAGTAATAAGTTCACAAAAAAAAGACTTCTTCTTTCTTTCTGCTTGGCAAAAAAAAAAAAAAAAAAAAAAGGCAATATTTTGAGCCTACTGGTCCTTTTGGCAAACTAGGTTAACTGTCTCATACAAAGACTGAGCAGATAGCTAAGTGAGACATCCTAAGACCTTATTATGCAATATGTAGGCAGGGTATTTTATGTGATACAAAACTCACAATCTGGACCTCAGTCTCAGTACAACTGACTTCATCACTGGAGAATGTGTTTGCAATATATATTTACAAAATCGTTAGCTGGGGCACAGAGTACTGTGTAGGTGGGATAGAGGAGTAATAGCTTGTTACAGGTATTGCATATTTTGCCATGGGCACCAGCTTGCTCAGTTTGCTTAATGAACCTTGAAAAATAAGGTGAATCATTCACTTGTAGCTACCAACCGTTTCTTCACCAAAGATAAAGCTTTGATTTTTGCTTGAGGAAACTGAGATGGGAATTGCATGCCAGTCAGGTGCACTCAGATGGCTCGTGTATTTTATGAAGTTTGACTTTCTAATGCAGTTTTCAACGTTTGTGGTAGGTGGGTCAGCTTTTTAGATTGCTCATGGCCCAAACTCCTTTCCAATGGTAGTCCAACTGTTACAACTTCCTGCCTGTGAACTTTACAACTACTGTTAATAACATGCTTCTGGTTTGATCTTCATTGCGTTTAAGCGTTTATGGGACTTTTTTCCCCACAGATACTTTTTCTTTTCTTTTGTGCCTTTTCTGATCTTTATCTGAATGTGCTACACTTAGTTCTTTTTCCTTTACTGTGCCAGTTTGCACTGGCATTGAGGCACTTCATTGCGGCTGTAAAACAGCCATAAACACGGTGCAGTAACTAGAGCCACGTGAGCAGTTGTGTTCCACATGTTACAGTTTGAGATCTGCTGTTAAAGAGAATCTTACTACAATCCATTAATGACGGTATTTATAGAATAGTTCATAGTGCATCTTCTCTGTAGTTAAGTAACATCTGAATATTTGTGATGTTATGCAAGCTACACTTGATTCAATAAATACGTCGTTGGTGCTTGTGGATGCTCTTTAGATCTTAAAATTTTGGGAAGTGTAAACACCAATGTGAAGAATCTCATCTTGAAATTCTTGCAGCGTTTGTATTTACTGTTGGTAGCCACCTGGAACATCTAATCAGCTCTTATCAACCTAATAGTTATTTACACGTATGCTTAAAGATAGATGAATATGTAAATGGCTGTCCTTCAAGTCATGCAGAGGGAAGGTATTGAGTATGCAGAATTGCATACTGCTCTATCAGAGAGCTTTTTTAGTGTGGCGGGATGGTAAAAGCTGCGCGCGTTCAGCAATCTGGCTGGTACTTACATCAGAACGTGCATCTGTATCCTTGGTGTGCTGCTGAGTCAAAACCTTAAATCAATGTCTGGTTACCTGCGTGCTGGTATCTGGTAATTATCTTTTATAGGTGTTGTATTAATAACTTCATGCATGTAGTGCCTTCTGTTAGGTCTTTGGTTTTTGAAGTCTTAGTATTTCTATGTCTGTTCTTTTTAATAAGAAAATTTCATATTTCACATTTTTAATAACCCCCAATAAAGGGTGGTTTTGAGGATGAATAACCACCTAACTGCAATTGATATCCTGACACAGTACCATAACACCGAGAAATGTCAGCATCTCTTCTTTCCCTTTCCACCAGGTTACCCTTGTTTCAAGCGAGTGCTTTTGCATTCTTAGCACCGGCTAGAGCAATACTCTCCCTGGAGAAGTGGAAATGTAATAATACAGGTAATTGTCATTTATGCTTGTTCAGGTTTAAGTCCCAGATCACATATAGTGCAATTGCCAAACCTTTTGATATAGAAACTGGAAGTAATCAGCAGGGAATATGAAAAATTCTCTCCTTTAACAATGTTAAAAGTTCGTGCCTTGGAAAAAGATTCCTAAAAATGCCCTTGTGGAGTTCTGTTTCTGGGTGTGTTTTAATATAAAAAATGCTGACAAAAGGCATCTAGCAGTAGCATAAAACAATTCTTTTGGTAACAATGTAGAGAAAGGCAGAAGGATTCATTAAATATTCCTTTCCGGTATTTAGAAATAGTAAGTCCAGTCGAGTCCTTTTAAGTTGAGTAGTAGTAAGTTCAAGCAATGTTCAGTGTCACCTCAACATCAGTATTTTTACCTGTTTAACTCATATCTGACAGGTTTTGCAGAGCAAGCTTTGACAGTATTTGGATGTTCATTTTAACTTGTTCTTTGCTAACTTCATCATCCTGAAATGGTTTGAATTTATTTAGAGTGAAAGTGTGCAGTAAAACTGGTTGGGTAAGGGGCTTTTTCTTTAACTTAGATTAGAAAACTGAAGTGGAAACAGCGCTGGCAGTTTTCTTTTTAATGGGATGTGGTTACCAGTAATAGGCTGTGGGCAGTGCAGGACAGCAGTGTAGAGAAGCTGGCTGCTTGCTTCTAATTAAAGTTCTTTCTAGGGGTCCTTTTGATTCTGTAATCGTTGATATTATTTATGTGTTTATACATCTCTTTTGATTCACTTATGGCCATCTAATTAGTTTTCCTGATGTTTTTTCTATAGAAAAATTAGCTTTGAGCATTCACATTTTCTCACTGGGGGTGTCAGATTTAGCTACTGGGAAATAGCACGTGGGTTTCAGTGCCCAAGATGTAAAGGCAAACTATGGTGTGCTTTAGTAGTGCTAGCTGTGTGGGATCTTTCTGTGCACCAAAATGCGCCAGTATCCTAATACTCATCTTGTTGAAAGAAAATACTGTCTGATAACCTTTGATGGCAAAGCAATTTTTCCACTACTTCAGCTTTTCAGAAAGAGCCTTTGCTGCATCTTGGTCTTGAACCTTTTAACCTTCAAAAGGTGTCGAACGGGGTTTTAACCATGGGTCAATCTGTCATTCATTGAGTGACCTAAATTGGTGAACAGCAAACATTGGAGTACTTGATTCCTAGTGTGCAGTTGAGTAATTCTCCATTCATCCATTTACTGGAGTGGGAAAAGAATCCCTAATTGACCTTTCTTTCCGAAAGTCTTTTCCACTTTGGTACAGTGGGTAAGATTAGTGGTTAGCTCTTGGGGAATGTTAGCACGTTATTACTTGATTTGTAGCATTGCAGAACTTCTGTGTAAATCAAGGCTCATTTGTCAAACACAGCTTAAGGAGAGAATTATTTTGTATTAAATGATGGCAAAGTGGCCGAGGAATAAATACCTGTGTTTTTTCTTTTCGTCTTTTTGTAAGATGTAACAGTTACAAACGGAACGACAGAGCTGCTTCACACTGAGCACATCTGGTATCCCCGAATACGAGAGGTAATGTAGGAGTAGCCTTTAGCTGTTGATCTGTCCAATTCCAGTTAACTTTCTCACCTAACCATCTGTGTGTTCTTGTCTTTAAGTTGGTAATTTCTTCTTTCACTGCGATTTCATTTGAATATATCCCTTTACTCATTTCACGGAAGTCTTCATCTTTTCAACTTGTTCGTTGCTGGACAGAAAATACAAGGAGTTAGTTACTACATTCCAAAAGATGCGCAGTAAAATGCACAAGCAGGACGAATGCTCTTCTTGTAACACTTTGCGATTTGTGCTCACTGGTAGCAGTTCAGCTTTCAGCTGCTACCAGGCCACTTGCCTGCTGTCGCTCTGTTCAGTAGGCTGTCCCGTGGAAGGTAAATATGCAGTTAGCAAATCTGTTCATCCCTAGGTGTCTGAGGTTGGAGACTATTCTGATAAGACATTGATTCTCCCAAGAGCCTTGCTGAAATATATCAAACTCCTTCTCCACTTGCAGCACAGCAGTCTGAACTTCATTGTGCTCTGCAGAGCCCAGGATGAGGGTTGTGCCCAGGCATCACACTAGAGTGGTAGATAGCGTAGTCCAAATTAAGGCGTGTGTCATGGAATTTATCTCCCATCCCGTTGCTTTGGGCTGCAAACTTTTTCTTAATTAAAAACAACCCCTCTCTCTTCCCCATGTTCAAACCATAGCTACATCCTGCCAAGAGCCCTGCAGCCAAGAGGGCTGACAGTCTCCTGAGACCACAACGCTGCTCTATACCAGCTTCTAAGGAGCACTTGTGAACAATGCAGCATACACTCTGCCCCTAGGAGCTAGGAGCATCACCTCCGTGGCGCCACCAACCCTTGCCGGTTCGATCTGAGAGCTTAAAGGTTAGCCTGGAACCCAGGTCTCCTGTCTGACAGTGTGATGTGCTATCCACACAACTACCAGACTGGCCCACTAGTCTGTTGTGTAATAGTTTTGTGGAGAAAACCATAAGTGTTATTCTTAAGCAATAAGTCACTTAAACATAATGAGCTGTTTTATGACAAAAAATTTGCTGAGTTCTTCTGTGTCACTGAATTCTTTTAACTGCAGTTTGTAATCCAGAGCAGAAAAAGAAATGTTTTGGGTTTGCTTTTAAGATTTGACTGAACTGTCTCTTTCCCGTTCTTGTGTGTTCAGATCCAAGGTGCTATTATCATGTCCTCCTTGATAGAAGTGGTGATCGGTTTGCTTGGCCTTCCCGGCGCCCTGTTGCGATACATTGGACCTCTGACCATCACGCCAACTGTTGCTCTCATTGGCCTCTCTGGTTTCCAAGCTGCTGGAGAAAGAGCAGGCAAACACTGGGGTATCGCTATGTTGTAAGTACTCCTGGGTGTTCTTGGCTTAGGTTGGGGGTCCCAGGTGGTAAGTCGTTGTGCAGGAATTCTGCAGTGCAAGGGAAAAGCCAGAGTCTGCTTGGTTGCCAAAGGTAGCATTGCAGTGCTCCCAGCATGGAGAAGCACCATGTGCAGGCATGTGAGTGCGTCTGGATAGGGTCAGCTGGCAATTGGGGAATGAGGACAGCAGCAACTCCAGAAGAGGAGGAAGGAAAGGACAACAGCTGAAAGTGAGGTGTGGAGAACAGAGAATGTCATAAAACAGTAATTGGTCTGGGAGCCATCAGCTGGGTCTAATTCAGTGCTATAGGAAAGATAATTTAGCAAAACACCAGAGAGATTAGTGAAGAATTTATATTTCTATTTTTATGATGCTATTGTGTATGTTTCTTATTCTGCAGAAGCGAGCAAATACCCTTGGTAGTAGTGGTCCATTTGTCATTATTACTGGTTTGCTTATCTATAGCCAAGAGAAATTTGTATGTATGACGACAGAGAGCAAGTGTATTTCCGTGAATGCCATCAGTCAATGAGGCATAAGTAGACAAATTTCTGTTTAGTAGATAAAAATGCTTTTAGAGTGAATTTCAGGGCATGGAGTGTGTGTTTCTGTAGGTAGAGATGCCAGGGAAATTAAAGAATTGAGATAAGTTGTATGAAAGGGAATAACTGAGAAAAATGAGATAAAGAGAAGACAAAAGCTTCCTGTGAGATGCTGTGGATAACCAGCCAAATAAGGATGGAAACCACATTTTAGGGAGAAGGAAATTGGCTGAAGCAGTCGCTATATGCAGCATATAGCGACCAACTTTGTGTTGGCTCTGGAAGCAGAAGGAATGACTTGATGAAATCAGATTCTGATCTGACTGATCTGTTTGCACAGTACTTTGAACATGTAAAGTATTCTCTAAGTGCAGCTTATGATTAAAGGGTCTGTTTAATTCTCTTTCTTTCTCGGATGTTAGCATCATGAATATTTTTGTAATTCTATTACGTTAAGCAGCTGACCCAAAGGAATGTTTTATTTTCCTGTAAAACAAATTCTGTGCAAGTTGGGACTAATGTTAAATCAATCAAGCAGACCTTTGGTGAATTGGACATAGCAGCGCATAATTAAAGTTGACATTTTGCAGATGGAAAAAAATACATCAATTTAGGAACAGGATTTAAATATTACCCAGTCAATAAGTATTTCTGGCTTCTGCCATGCAAAAATGTGCACTAGATTGTTGAAAATAACTCCATAGCTACCTAGAGCTGCTCAGAAGTAACTTGATCTCTACAAGATATGGCGCTAGAAACTGTCTTGACTGTTCTGATGAGATAAAAATACGGTATTGCTGTCTAGCACAGCAGAATAATACTGTGTAAGAGCTGTTGTCCTCTATTGGCCGCAGATGCTATTTCACAAAACAGTTTTCTGACCTCGCTTGTTCTGCGGGTGCCAGGCTGAAATAATTTAATCCAGAAAACACATCGCATCATGATCTGTAAAAAGGGAAATTATTCCTGAATTGGTCTTTGCCTGTATATCTGGTGAACAAAACTGCTGCTTTGGGCATTTAAAGATTTGGTAATGTTTTACAGAATGGCAGTAAACCCCCTTGCCAGGTGGCCAATATAATATTATTTACAGCTCTACTAAATAAATCAAAATACAAAGCCACCTGTCCTCAGGGCTAGCGTGGCGGGATAGCTGCTGTTACAGAGTGGAGCCTACCTTTCCGTATTGGGCTTTGGGAGAGATGCCAAAATGTTTCCTGAATGCAAGGAAAAGGTGCCTCTATCATTCAACTCTAATCAGAGGTAAAGGCTATAAATGACACCCTTCTTGTGCAGGGCTCTTTGTTCCTGGAGATTGAGGGAGAATAAAGCTCTGTTTTGTTTCTTACAGACTGAAACTGATCTTGGACAGAAAAGGGAGGGAAGCTTAAAATCCGCCTTTTTGTGGTTGTTTTTTTTTTTTTTTTTTAAAGTCAGCTGATAAAAACAATCTCAAATTTCAGAAAAGCTTTTGCTTCTTCAGACAGCTTGACCTTTTCTGTAGCCTTTTTGTAGCAAAACTGGTTTTGGCTATTTCAGAATTGAGCAACCTGCCCTGGCTTTTTATTTTTCCTTGCAGTGGGTACTTATTTTACCTGTAGAGTTGAATTAATTTTTAACATATAGAGGAGCTTAGCAGTTTTGATGAGGGGGGAAGCTGCATAATACTTAAGGCATCTAAAAACTGTAATAAACTAGGTTACTGGTGAACTGCAGTTGAATGGGATCTTGGGTTTTTTGGGCTCTGTTCTGCTTGATTTACAGCTGTTTAGTGAAAGATGCATATACAAAAAAAAATGGGGATTCTTAAGAATTGAAGAAGGAATTTCCCATGACAGAAATTTTTCAAGTGCTTCAGAGTTTTATGCAAATTTTGAAATATAAAAATCACTGTATACTGGCCTCCAGTTTTCCTGTTTCTTCCCATTTGCAGCAGCAACCTTTGTGCTTCATATGCAGCGCAGACCTGGACACACAGATAGAGTCAAAAAGAAGCAAGCACCGCAGCTCTTTGCTAATAGCTGCTTAGCTCTGAAGGTCTTTCTGTAGTCTGATTCATTTACCTGTTTGCTGCTGGCTGTTGTTGCAGCACTTTAGAATACAAATTATGTTGTTTTGGCTTTCATGGAATAATAATTTATTTAAAATATATTCTCTTATGATGCTTTGTCTTGTGCTAAATTTAAAATGTAGATTGATATTCTATGTCTGAAGAGCCTGAACAGGTTTGTGCTGAGAAGGATTTTTAAGATATTGGTGCTAATGACATGTCTCTCTTGTCCTTCCCTCTTCCTCGTCTTTTTTTTCTCAGGACTATTTTCCTAGTATTGTTGTTTTCTCAGTATGCCAGAAATGTCAAATTTCCCTTACCCATTTACAAATCCAAGAAAGGGTGGACAGCATACAGGCTGCAACTCTTCAAGATGTTCCCTGTAAGTAGTTGAACTTGTTCTTCAGTTGGCAAAAAAAAAGAAAACCAACCCTGATTTGTGTTTCGGGGGTTTTTTTCTTGTTTTTGATTTTTCTTAATAATACGATAGATCACAAAGGGGAGATAAAAGCTTCAGTGGGCTTATGGGAAACTTAACTGAATGGCTCGTTTGCCACAGGAAATAGTCTCATATTGTAGTCTTGCCAGATCCCTTTCTGGTATCCGTCTCTGATGAAGAGTTGTTGGAGTAATGAAGATCACGGAGGGAGGGAAGGGGGTAGAGAAGAAGGTGTGTTTATGCATGCAGTGAAAGCCTAAACTGAGCCCTCCAAAAAGGGAAGGCAAGATCATTATCTTCTAGTTTTATGAAAGCAATACTCCATTCCCCCATGTGACAGACTTCTTTTTATTTCTCTGGTAAAGTTGAGACTAATTCACTAGTTTAAGTGCCCATTTGGAGACTTTCCCATTTGTTAGGGGAGAGAAGAGGCTTGCTCTAATTCTAAAGCTTTTGTAACAGCACCTTTGTTAGGGGCCGGGGAGGGGGGAACACCTAATGGATCTATTACAGGTTTAACTGTTTGTTCGGGCTTAAAGTACCACTTAAGATCACACTCAGATATGTAAAAGGGATTCTGTGCAGGAACTGTTTGCTGTTGTTGAATATTGCCAATGATCGTTTATTTTAAATGGCTTTTTTTCTCCTCTTTCACAGATTATTTTAGCTATTTTGGTGTCATGGCTGCTTTGCTTCATCTTCACTGTGACAGACGTCTTTCCCCCTGACAGTTCGAAGTATGGCTTCTATGCTCGCACAGACGCCCGACGAGGAGTGCTGTTGGTAGCTCCATGGTTCAAGGTTCCTTATCCTTGTAAGTATGTCTGGTTTTAAGGGCTGTTTTTCTAATAATATGCCTGTGAGTATCATTTCTGTTGTTTTCAGAAGCACTGCTATTTTTTTTTCCTCAGTACTCTATTCTGATGCACTTCAACATGCACTGACCTAAAGACATCGTAGGTGGGGATGATGCTTATTTTCTTGTTTTCCTCTTTAATTTGATACCTTAATGTCTCACCCAAGAAAGACCGAGTCTCTGAAACTTGAATTTGTAGAGGGCACTTGCAGGGCTTATCTGGGTAACTCTTGACTTCTAATAACAGTGTGTGACTATATATAAACACAGATTTCAGCGAATGGTTGATTTATCTGTACTTGTCCATACTGTGGTCAGCTGCTGTTAATGTTATACAGTAATAAGGATGGGTTATTACAACTCCTGTAGAGCTACTGAACTCATTGATTCTCATCATCTAAAGAGTCAGTAGTGTGTGGAGTTTTATCCAGCTTAATCCACTTCCCTCCCCCAAACAGACCCATTCTTAAATTAGCACAACTGTTAACAACTACACAAACATGCCCTGGAATCGGGCTGATGGGCAAGTCAGAGAATGCCAGTCAATGCTTGTAAATACTTTTTTTTGTCCTTTAATAAAAGAACACAAAACACTTTACATGACATCTTGGATGTTTGTATTCTTTTGCTGGCCACCTCTAAGTTTAAAGCTGTGAAAGGCCGTTTCTCATGGCATGAGATAGAGTTGCACAACTAGTTCACCCTTGTGCTGCTCAGAAATTAATGGGGTAATAATAGAATAGTATTCTACTAGAACAGAATAACAGAAATCGTTAGGAATACCACTACATGGTAATGAGGCAACTTGGTTGTGGTTTTCCATATGCTTTGGTTCTGATTAGTTCTTAAAAGAAACCACTTCTAAAGCAGTACTTGCAAGACGTATAATAGAAGCTTTTGGGAAAGAAGAAGAGGAAAATTTTTCTCCGCCCTGATTAAACCTTTATTATTTGTGAAGCCTTGTTCATTCACGTTTGTGTGACTTAAAGTTCCTTTTGTTGCGAGAGGCTTGTCTATTTCAAAGAGATAAAAGCATCAAGGCAATTGCTGTGGAAAACCTGCCAAGCTTTTCTACAGGCTTAAATTAATCTTATTTTCTCTCCTACAAAAATTTTGAGTTGGAAGGTGCTTGTGCAATGATCATAGCTGGTTGTTGGCCATTCTCTTCACTAGACTAAACTTGTAACCAAAGACTGAGTTTTCAGAGCAATAATAATTAAGTAGCATTCGCCTTACTGATCAGAATTGTTTTTTCACAAGCAGTAGTTCAAATTCCTTCCTTCTGAACAGGAGGAATTTTTTTGGTGGGGTCTAGGGGTTTTTTTTTGTTTTTGTTTTTTGTTTTCTCCAAACACGATCAAAGCACTTGGTTAGGCAGTTTTTCCTTTGCTCCTTTCATCTGCTTGAACTTGCCAGACTATGTTACCGTGAAAGGAGTTTCTTGATTCCATTAAAGATGAATAAATTGCTGTATGTTTTGATATCTAAATTGTCTTCCGTGGCACGAGAGATTTCAGTTTTCTTTTCTTCACAGTTCAGTGGGGACTGCCAACAATTTCAGCCGCTGGAGTAATAGGAATGCTTAGCGCAGTTGTTGCTAGCATTATTGAATCAATAGGAGATTACTATGCCTGTGCCAGGTTGTCTTGCGCTCCTCCTCCACCTATTCATGCAATCAACAGGTATGTAAAAAAAGGAAATATTTTTCAGTGTCTTAAGCTACTTTTTTTTTTCCTTGAGATAAGACAGGAATGTGTTTTGAGTTTAAATGTTACAATTTGGTCAAACACCAGGGCCAAGGATCTGAAATATAAGATGCAACTGTCATGTTGAATTATTTTGTTGCAAACGTAGCATTGGAAACCTACTTCTGTTCCTGCTGGAGTCCTTGGAAGTTAATAGTACAGTTTCCGTAGGGACATAACTCTAAATCAGTTCTGGAATCGGGGTAGCTTGTCAAATTTGCTTGAAATGTAATTTTAGAAATAAAGAGCAGCTCTGAGTTTGAATTGTTTTGTAAGTTCCTCAGTTTAAGGCTGTGGGTATCTAAGACATAGGAAACAGAACCCAAGTTGGTTTTCCAGGTGTGTTGGAGCTTGAAACACGAATTATAATAATCCATGTGGGACAGATGCCTTAACAGACCCCCACGTAGCACGCAGTCATAAAGCACCATCTGCAGTGAGTCTACAGTAATACAAGTTTGACTCTTTTTTTCTCTTTGTGATTTACAGAGGAATCTTTATTGAGGGTCTCTCCTGCGTTCTGGATGGAGTATTTGGGACAGGGAATGGATCCACTTCTTCCAGCCCTAACATTGGTGTCTTGGGCATCACGAAGGTATGTGCTTTACCTTGATTACTCAGTGACTTGAGTATTTTATCTCCTCTGGTGGATAGCTTATGCTGTTTTCATGTTTCACAGCATGATCCTTGTCCAAGAAACCATACTACTTAGTACTTTGTGCAGAGAAACTTTACACAGCATTCTGAATTCACGTAACTTGTCTGTACCAGCCATTGTCTAATGGGAATGCATTCTAGATAAGGACCCCAAAAATCTTATTTCTATTCAGAGTAAAGGGCAGTTAGAAAACCTCCATAAAGCAGATGATGCTAAATAAGCTATCCCTTTGAAAACCAAAAAGGCATTCCAGGGCTCTAGGGTGTTTTGGATTGAGGCATAAGCACTGTAAATTTTACAGAAATTGATATTCTTGGATGTCTTGGCTCTGAAAGCATCGCTAGAGAACTGAGTATTTTTAAAGTCTCACTTGAACATACAATGAAATGCAACTTGAGGTCCTTGGGTCTTACCTACATCTGTACTAGGACATTACACTGACACATCTAGATCAGGAGCTGCAGTTAAGGTAACTTCAAAGTTAAAGGTACCCTAAATCTTTGTTTCCGTCATGATAGGTGTTTAAGGCACTGAGCATGCTTAGGGGATTACATATTTTTTGGGGGTGTTAGTCAGCAAAATTTATAAGCGCTTGAGGGATTCCTTTGTTCACATGCGGAACTGGATCTGTGCTTGAATGTCTTGCTGAACTGGGAGACCTTGGGCTGCAGATAGATTTGCTTGATATTGTTAATTTAACCTTGTTAAATATCAGCAAAACTGGTAAGAGTAATTTATGTTGTAAATACGTACATCTTGTTGCGTATTTTCCTTGGAAGCTGTAAATCTCCTTCACGCATACAAGATAGAAAGTGTATGCTTTCCACTTAAAATAACTCAGCCCTCTGACTTAATCCAATATAGATGATGAATTTATCTTCAGCCATTTTTTTTCTGCACAAAGGATGATTCTGTTCGGTTTTAGGGTGGAATATAAATACTAATAGCACCATCTGCTGTCTGTGTAAGTCTTCCATTCAGTTGCTGATGGAAATTTGCTAGAAGAAATTTTGGTTAGAAAAATCCTTAAAGAAGGGTTTATTGTTCTGCTTCCTTTCTGTTGTTATTTCATAGGAGTTGATATGAATTAACAGCACTTTTTTTATTAACAGTCCACAGAAATTAGTGTACATTTTTGCTTTGGAACAGTAAAAAATGAATGTTAAGCTGGCAGCTGTTGCAGAGAAGAGAGTTAACTACAGTTAGCTCTGTTCAGAGCGCATGATGGAAGAGTGAATGTCCCTTATCCAGAATGGCACAGCTGGATGGCTGTGCTCCAGTGTTTTGTCTTGTTTTCCTCTCTCCATACTCATTCCTAAAAACCTAAGAGTTTTTCAACTTCAATTTATATCAACATAGATTCTTGGCATGTTAGATACTCTGCTGTTCATTCGGGAGAGGAAATCTTTAGTGCTCACGAGTAAAAACTACATAGTCCTAGTGATCCCGTTATACCAGTACAACATTTGAAGAGGCATTTACCTCCCTTGAAACCAGTATATGATTACGCTTAGAATTTAAATTTGAGGCTTCAACCAAATGAAAATACTGCAAAGTCTTTGAGCTAGTCTGTGAGCAAGTTTTATTTGATGAGAGGTAAATCAATTAAATCTGAACAGATGGGGCAAAAGTATAGGCAGCTTATGCCATAATGTTGGTGATGAAATGGAGACTCCAGTAAGGTACTAGGTACCATATCACACACTCCAAAATAATTGCATAAAGCGTGTGTACGCGCACCTGGGAATAAATAGGTAGTCTGAGCTAAATGCTGACCAGGATGCTTTCAGTAACTTTCAAAAGGAGCTGAATTTGTTTGCCTTGTAGTGATTGAGTATTTGCATAAATAAATGTTGCTATCATGCAGATTTTTTTAAAGAATCTGCCTATTTCATGCAGGAAGATAATTTTAGAGCAAGATATTGGTGGTTCTAAGGAAATTAATAGCTTTGTCAAAAATAGAGAAAGGTGCAGACAACTTCTGTTGTCATTCTAGTGAACACCCAAACTTACTGGTCTAGCTGGTGTTTGTGGGTGAGCACATCTGATCTAACAGTTAAGTAGTGAAGAATATGGGGGAAAGAAGTAGTTTTACCCTAAACATGCCTACTGTATCTTTTTTTTTCTCATTTCACTCATTTAGCTCAGTCACACATGATTAACAAATTAATATCTACTGCTCTTTGAAGTTTAATACTCTGTAACAGGACACCTACAAAGGGCTTTGCTAGAAACCTCCTTACCAGCGTAACAGGGTTTTTTTTGTAGCTGGTGCACCTCTTATGCAAGTATAACACTATTAAAATATTGAACGTTCAGGTTTAACTACCACTACAACATGGTGCCAGAGAAATACTGCCCTGAAGTTTGAATGCTTAAAATAAAAATGGGAAGGAAGTGCAGGCACTTGGTTTCACAGTGTTAGCACAGCCATGATTTGCATATGAAGTGAATTCAGCTCTGATCTCAAAGAGGGATGTTATAAAATCAGTTGATAATCTCTGTCTAGAAAGCCTGCATCTCCTTCAAATGAACTGCATAGTAGGTAACTAATACATATATTTTTGTGTAAAAGGGCAGCAACACATAGATTTTAATATTTTTTCCCCGTTTGCGTTACAATTGATCCATTTGCCATCTCTCCTCTCCTAGTTATGGTCTATTTGTTTTCTTTATTGTAGATGGGACTACACCACATTTTATGGTTATTGTGGCTATAGCAGTTACAGATGGTTTTAAAGATGACTTAATGTTAACGAAAACAAAATCAAACGAAGTTATGTTAGAATTGGAGTGCAGCCATGTTACAGCTGAGCCCTCCAAGACATTTGTAAAGGCTCTGCAGCCTGTGTTTTAACACTGCAGGGAAGCTTGAAAAGAAGTTTTAAATGCGAAAGAGAATAATAAAATAAAATGCAAGGCATGAAGTCGGACTAAGCACGGACTTTTTCCAGTGTCCTTTCCTTTTTGTTTTCCTGCAGGTTGGAAGTCGCAGGGTTATTCAGTACGGGGCAGCCTTCATGCTCTTGCTTGGGATGGTTGGCAAGTTCAGTGCTCTCTTTGCATCGCTGCCTGACCCCGTGCTTGGTGCCCTCTTCTGCACTCTGTTTGGTAATGTGTGTTTTTTTTGCTCCTCTTTGTGTCCTGTGTGGCTATATCTTTTTACTCTAATGCTGTGTTCATATGTATGTTGCTGTCTTTTTTTGAAGAAAAAGGCTATATAAAAGCTGAGACTTGTTTTATTTTTATTTAGGGATGATTACGGCCGTGGGTCTGTCTAACCTCCAGTTCATAGATTTAAATTCTTCTCGTAACCTGTTTGTACTTGGATTTTCCATTTTCTTTGGACTTGTCCTTCCAAGCTATCTCAGACAAAATCCACTGGTCACAGGTACGTGTTTCTGCTCATTTACACAAAGCATACTTTTGCCTTGTACTCATATGCAAAGTGCCTAAAAGTACAAGTAATGTAAAGGGTAAATAAGAGAAAAAACAAGGTATTGCGGAGACAGTAAAAGCTATAGATAAGAAGGCAGGTGTGTACAGAGGAGGATTAATTGAGATGTTGAGACCTGAACTGAATGTTTCAGTGGGATACGTCTCAGGGCATGATTGTAGAGCAATGGAAGGAGGCGATTGCCAGTTGAACTGGAAGGAAGACTAAAAGGGTGAATCTGAATTGTAAATGATATTAAAAGAACACAGGGAAATACCAAGGCAGAGCGTGGAAGCTAAGAATTTGGTTTGGGTTTTGAAATTTTTTGTCACTGCAGACATGTGTTCTGAATCTGAATATTAATGGACTCAGTTTCAGACTGTTAGGCAAACTATATAGTTTTGGTGAATTCATGAAGAAGGTTTTCTGTTTTAATACAACATTCTCAGTAGTGGTCATGGTAGTGCATGTCATCAAAAGAAGACTCTCTACTTGATTTTTTTTAAAAAAAAAAAAGGAAAGATTAACTAACTTTTTATAGCTATTGCTTCAGAACCAGACTTAAGAGCATATCTAATATACTAAGTTGTTCAGAAAAGCAGATCATTCGAGCAGAGTTAGGTGATGGTATATTAATACAATGTTCTTCCATGAATTGGTGCTATTAAGTCTTGCACTTCTCAAAAGTAAAGGTTTATAAAAGGAATCATTTCAGTCCACATGATTTTACATTATGGACAATTCTCCTTTTCTATTTTGTAGTTTTCTGTTTAGTTTCAATTAAGCAGTTGTGTCTGCAGTAGAAAATAAAATGGCATTTCGTGACATTTTTATAAGCAACTGAAAGTTCACAGAGTTAGTTTTGGGAAAGAAGGGCTCCCTGTGGTGTACTGCATTAGCTGAAGGTTCTTCTGCATCTGTTCCCACATGGTTTTAAGAACCCAATTTGAGCAAATTCCTCAGTGAACTCAGTAGCAAATTTTCCCAGTTGACCTGCATGTAAATCAGTAGGATGTGTATGATAAAAATATTCACATTCTAACTATTTTTTTCTCCTGTCCTAGGAATAGCGGGCATTGATCAAGTACTAAACGTTCTTCTCACTACAGCCATGTTTGTCGGTGGCTGCGTTGCGTTTATTTTGGATAATACCATTCCAGGTCAGCATGTGAACTTGTCATTTTATCTGAAATAATAACTGCTGTTCTGAATGTAGATAGCACAGCATTTCGCGGAGGCAGGAGATGAGGAAGAGATTACTGCTTTTGTTGTTGACTTCTTTAACACCTAGAGCAGACTGCGTAACACCTGCGTGCCTCAGTTTCCTTGAGAACGCTTTGAATCTTTTTCAGGTTAAGATCTCCATCCTATTAAAGATATGAAATAGCAGATAAAAATCAAACCAGAATCGTCTCCTTCAGGAGACAGAGTAAAGATATTTGAAGATCCAAACCTGCTTCCATTTGTTTAAGAGCAAAAATTTGTCTTGACTTCCAGTTACAAAATAAAAGATAATAGCCATTTCCAATAAACATTTTTTTCCCTCTTCCTGCCTCCTTGAGGAGTCTAGAAGATCTTTCCAGTGCTTTGCTGAATGTGGTGTCTGAGACTCAGGGTTTTCTTTCTTCTCTTAACCTCTACTATATATGTGTGTGTTTACATAAAGATAGTAATGGGTTTATTTTTTCCTTTTTCTTTTATTTTGACTTCTAGGAAGCCCTGAAGAAAGGGGAATACGGAAATGGAAGAAAGGGGTTGGTAAAGGAAGCAAGTCACTGGATGGCATGGAAACATACGATTTGCCTTTTGGCATGAACTTTATTAAAAAATACAGGTGTTTCAGCTTTCTGCCCATCAGTCCTACCTTCGTGGGTTACACATGGAAAGGCTTCAGGAAAAGCAGTAACTGCAGGAATTCAGATGAAGACTCAGAAGCTACAGTATAGCCTTAGCTGAAATTATATTATCTAGTTGTAGTAAAAAATGTATTTGCAGTTTCTTGCTGATTAAGAAGCATTAAAATATATGTTTTGTATATCTGCATTTAAATTCTGGAACCAGAGCTGAGACGGATTTAAAAAAAAAAAAAAGCTTTCCTGTTGTGGGTGGTGGTAGCCAGATCTAGTGTCTCTGGGTCAACTTTGCAAAGGCTCCTCTGTTTGATTTTCCAAAGCTATAGATACCTGCGCACCAAAGTCTGTTTATTTTAAATAGGGCTTAGGTTCCGGAAGTATGTAGGTGCTATTGAAAAATGTTACTTTTTATGGTGATTTTATTTAAGTCCTTGATGCTGGCATTTTTGGCGCATTCATTGCTGGCAATGTTAGTTACGCCAGAAAATTTGAATCCTGTGAGAAGGGGGTGGGGGGCGGTAAGGGAAAAAAAATTACTACTACTACTAGTCATGTCAAAGCCCATATATATTGTTTTCTACTCAGTGATTTGCACATTCCGTATTTTCAGCCCCCTGCAAACCAGACTCAGTTGATACTGGCAAATCATGAGAGTGTTTTTTTGAATCACCACTAGTTCAGTCAGATGTCCAGTGTTAAGACAGAAAGTTTCTGTAATAACTTTGCCAACAAAAACTATGACCGACTTCTGATAGCTTAGTGTTGTAGAAGGAACCACTCATTTCATGTCAGTTCACATTTTAAAAACGTTTGCTTTCTCTGCCTGGCATTTAACCACCTAATTACAGTGTCCAGGTGCAGGTTTTCTTCAAAGGGACACACATAGCTTGAGTTTTACAGAGATGGGAAACTTTTAACTTCCAGGCAGGACCCGATAACAGTTTTTACAGTGCTATGCCTGTATCCAGCAAGACAAAATGCTAATTTGCTGAGTGGTTCTAAGCAATTAACACCTGCATACATGCAGCTTTCCCTGCAGGGAACGCCACGCGGTTACAACGCTGCTGACATTCGCTGGCTTGGATCTGTGCAGAATTTTCTCGATCAGATATCGAGAGCCGATGCTGCCTATGAGCAGCTTAACGTTGCATTGCCTCTTTTTCTTCTCTCTTTGTGGGGCTTCTGCAAAAGCTCGTTACTGCTGCGGAGGTGATCTTGAACGGCAGAGACACTACATTTGATGTCCTCATCCACTGGATGGTTTAACGGGTATTGGGTCCAGTCAGGGCACCATTCAGATTTTTTTTTTTCCTGGAATAGTCTCAGCTCTGATGTTATGTGGGTGTTCATGCTCATCATGCATTCATAATTAAAAGTTTTATCATGTTTAATGTTCTTACTATTGCAAGTTAGTTTTAGACTTCAGTGTGGCCCCAAAAGCATTTTTAAGCTGTGGAGATCATCAGGGAAATGTAGTGTAATGTAATTTCAAGGCCAGTATGCTCTACGGTGCTTGCGTTTTGTATTCCTGGAAAAAACGTAACAGTAGATCCTGTAATTCACTAATATATTTATCAAAGTTTGACTACTGGACAGGAGTGCAGGAACTCTTGTTTTCTCTGAGTCTACTTCCAGGTGAATTTGTTATTGGTTATTGAAGCATGGAAGGGTTGGGGTGGGGAGGGCAAGGAAAGAGCTTAACGAATCAATACTGAATAGTGTAGAGTCGGAATGATTCCATTGATATCGTTCTCAGCATGCCATGGCTGTTTCCAGAAACTATTTTATACCGCTTTTTCCATAACAAAGCATGTGTTTGTTCCTGCTTCAGGGAACTTTCAGTAGTTTGCAGTATTGGTGTCAATTGGACTATCTCGAAAGCTGGTCAGAAGAGTTATTGTGTAGTATACAAGGTTAGTTTGCCTGTGAAACAAAGTCATTTTTGTCATTTTTTTTTATCATTTTTAAATTTTTCCTCTTCAGGTAGTGAGGTGATAGATTTCCACATCCACTTGCAGATAGCTTGAGTGTGGAGACCTCTACTCAGTGGCACGAAGCTTCCAAATTTCCCAACTTTATGTGCAACCAAAGATGTGTGGGAGACACGGGGGAGTTAAATATATATATATACATAAATATATATATATAAAAAAGGAAAAAAAAAAAGCCGCCTATGTGTGGTGGTTGTAATGATGTAAAATGCCAAAGGTGGTTATCTTGTAAATGTTGAGAAAGGGAGGCAAAAGTGTTTTATTTAAAACAGTGCCACCTCGGAAATATAGAACGGTCAAGTCCAGTGATGCGGCTGGGCACGGAGCACGGCAGTGACACCTGTGTCCCGAGGCTTTTCTAACTTCTCCCCCCAAATATTCTCTTGATAACTTCAATGCTTATGCAGTCAAGAGACGAGGCGATGAGAAATAGCATTTGTCTTCTCTCACCTTTGGCTGAAGTAAAGCTCTGCGCGTTCTGTATTGCCTTCACTTGAGAATTGCCAAGACATTTCAGTCAAGCAACAAATCCAAGGATAGTTTTTTCTTCTCGCCGGAGCAGAACACCACTCCTTTCTTGCAGCGTAGGAAAGACTGTCCCAGTAGGTGAAGTCCGATTACTCTGTTTAACTGTTGGATTTAATTCTTTTTGACTTTGGGTCCTACCGTGCCCATTCTGTTGACTGACTGAGAGAAGTGCAGTAGCGTTTAGCTGGCGTGTTTGCTTTTCTAGCCACTTACCTTGGTGACACTAAAATAAGTAGTTGTAGTTAGCAGTCATTTTTGTAACCAAATCTCTGTATGTAACAACACTCTCCATCTTATTAAGAACATGAATGGTTAAAGATGAGCCTCGGTTTTGCAAAGATCAGCTGAAGCACCTGTAACATGTAGCGAGGGGTTACGATGGAGTCGTTGGCAGTACCTTGAATGTACAGGGCGTGCAGCTGCTGCAGCCGGGATATTGCTGTTAAAGCATGCGTCTCCCCAGCGCTGAGAGGTGAGCAAAGGACGGAGCCGATGCACCATGCCTTGGAAAGAGAAGCTCCCCTTTCTCTTTCCGACGTGCTTGAAACCATTCCAGAGCTGCCAGTCAGAGAAGATGCATTGCTTTTCTTTGTGAGGGAGATAACTCTGAATTGCCCCCGGTTTTGGGCAGTTGTGGCAGGCGATTATGGATCCTAAATCCTTCTCCCACCTCCACTTTTCTACGTTGGGGGTTTTAGCAGCCATGAAATGCCCCAGCCAGGGGGAGCACGGCGTGCAGCCTGAGCTGCTCTGCAGCAGCTGCTGGCAGATGTGTTGCGGAAGATTATCCTGCAGTTTTGAAAAGCGTTTAAATAATTCCCTTTGCTGGTTACATCCAGGCTTTGAGGCATCTGGGTGGCTGGAACTAGAAATCTGACTGTAAATGGAATACTGTATCTTTCCTATATATGTTATTGCCTGCCTTTCAAACAGCTAACTAAACAAAACCACACAGGGAAGACGACACCTGAGAGGTGAGTTAAGAGGCGATGAGATGTTTCAACCAAACTTTAAGACAGAAGGGCAAATATTCATAGTAGAAATATCGTTTTGTCATATCAAAGATGGTATCAATGTATGCAAAACACAACAACTTGGGACTTTTGTAATTGATATTCTATTGTATTTTTTTTAGGTTAAATTAAGACTTCTTGCTAACATGTTGAAACACGTTTTCTAAAGTAAATACTTGCAAATTATACCTATAGAAATTTAGCTTTCATAGCTAACAGCTATGACCAATCAATGTTGTCATATTAGAGTGCGTTGGCAGAGGAACTCAATCAGGTACCTCGCTCAGAAAGTTCAAACTTTAAACCCAGAATTTGCTTTATGCCTTTTAGTACTGACTTTAAATATGGCAACTTGGTTTGTACATGAATATTGCAGTATTTTATTTCCATATATTAAAAATAACATTTCCGCTCAGGATAATGATCGCAGTTTTCCTGGGAGGGAGTGGTATGAGTGTCATGACAATGTCATGTGATGGTAGAATTTCTTCATTGACGAATCTATAGTAGTTGTGTATACTTTATTTACCCATGTTTATGTTCCTACCAAAAACTAAAGGGTTTCTTTATTGTTCATCTCCCTACTGAGATCTTGGTACTCCTGATGCAGAATTGGCGCTTGCAAACTGAAATCCTCAGTACTATTTATACCACAGGGAGCATCAGTGAGTGCGTCCTTAATAAAAAGTGTTGGAAATCGCATCGTTTGTGGTATAAACAGCACTCCAGGCACATGTGGTTTAAAATAGCTGGCTTCTAATGGTTTGAGCGAGCCATTGGACGCTTACGCGCAATCTAAAACAACCTGTGCTCAACATAATTTGTGTATCGATGCAGAAAATGCACGCGTGACAGACCAGCACAACCTACAGTGTTTCTTTTACGTGGCCTTCTTAAACCAAAAGCAACATTTTTTTCTCTCTCTCTTTTTTTTTTGTTAAGGGGGCGGGGGAAGTGGTGGGTCACTCATTTTTGCAGAAAATGTCCCACTTGGTGCATGTTTCTTAGTATTTCTTAAGGCTAATGGCCTCTGTGGCCATGGGACGACAGGTACTCTATGCTCTCATGTTTCTATAGCTGCGATAGGTCATTGCAGTGTTGGAGGAGGCCACGAATTTGCCAGCGTTTCGCTTCTGCCTATGAGTCTATACAGCTGAGTGCTGGGCTGCTTTTAAGTATTGGGGATCTGTGTTCAGAGCCATCCAAAATATTCCTGTCTAGTTCTAATTTGACTGTGACTGTGCATTGTCATCCATACGTATTGATATGAGAGAGATATTTAGAATTGCCTTGTGTACTATCTGGCATTTACTACATCTTTCCAGGTAAATCATCTTGCTGCCAGTCCAAATTATTGTACTTTGTCTGTTTATAACAACCTTCGGCGTAACAAACTATTGACTGTTCTTAGGCAGTGGGGATAAATATTTTTTTTTCATGACTTTTTGTGACTGACTTTGGCTGTAAAACTTTTTTGCTAAACAGCAAGAGGGTTTTTTTTTGGTTTGGTTTTGTTTTGGGTTTTTTTTTTTTGTTCTGAGATGTGTAATTCTTTTATGGAGGTTTTTTATTTCTTTTTTTTCTAACATTGCTTCATTAAACACTTAAATATTTAAAAATGTAATATTTGGACCAGATGTTGTGAATAATAGTAGATAAAGCTATTTTATTCTGTATTTTTAAAGCTGTTCAGTATAAATAAACGCGGGCATAGATGCAACTCGGCAGCGTGGTGTTACACTTCCTTTTAAACATCCCCTTTGAAGGCGAGTCGATGGTTTGGGAATCCAGGTGAAGTGAAGACTGGGCGTATCTTTGTAGCAAGTGCCACCCAAAACTACAACCCCCAGCCGCCTTCCCGACCCTTCCGGCTTTCAGCCCCCAGCTCGGACCACGAAGAACATTAAATTTCCTTGACTTACTTGGAAGAGGCACTGCTTACTGTCCATATATTATTTGCTGTCTGTCCCAGCTCTCAGTCAAGGCCCTCTGGGATCTCCGGACCTGTCCCCCCTCCGCCACCCGCCCCTCTCCTCTCACAGCTCCAAACCGCTCGGGCAGCCAAGGGGCAGCAAAACTCCCTGTCAAAGCAATTGCACGGTCAGCACTGATGTGTTTGAGCAATGGCCAGGCAGCAAAACTTGAGTGACTAATTTCCTAATTAAAATAAAAACCAACCTTCAAGTTCTCTTAGTAATTTCCACTGAGCCCCAGAGGCTTTGAGTTATTCTGTCCGGTTAAGAATATTAGCAGCAGGAGTTACTAGCAGGGAAATAAGCTCTGGTTTAGGCTAAAGCCTTAGGATTGGGAATTTGTCTAAATTACCCTACCTTTGGCAGGCTGTAGCCAAAGCGAAGACTCCTGGGCCCCTTGTCAGGGCTACTGCGTGCCCAAAGCGGGCTGCAGGGCACAGTGTATTTGGAGATTTGGAGAGGAGCACTTCACCTCGTCCTCGACCATTTAATGAACTCGTTTGTTTTATCTGGAGCTGCACTATGAAATTCCTAACGTTGGCCTGGAGCACCAGAGATGTGCAGTAGCTGCCTGCTAGGAAAGGACCTGGAAATGTCTGGCTGAGGATACACAGCACCTTCAGATGTCTGTCAGCCTTCGAGGTATCTGAGCTAATGTTGATTTTAAGGGGAATTAAGACACCCAAGTACTTTCTTAACTTAAGCGTGGCCCACAGTGACTAGTCCAAAAACAGCGTAGTCGGATGGGAAGAAAAATAGCAAAAAGCCACCTAAATCAGTGGCGAGAGGGGGTGAAAGTAGATCTGGTATCAAAGCTGGTGGAGCAGCTGCTTGGCCAGGGCAAGGGATTTCTAATCGTTCCTGAGCTGGGCTGGGTTTGGGTCTGCGATGAAAACAGCTCTGATCTTAATCCTGATTAATCCTTTGTGCTACTGGGTCAGAGCTCTGGAAATAAGTTTTCTCCTTGTGTCTTGCCTGAATCAAAACTCAGCATCAGCTGCATCGACCCAATAAGGAGGGCTTTAGCCCAGGCAGAATCTCAAAACCTGAGGATGTTCAGGATGACTGAAACATCCTCAAACGGAGACAGCAACCATGTTTCGAAGAAACATGTGTTAGGTACGAGCAAAGGCCTTTTCAAGAGCTGTGTCTCTTCCCATCTGGTTCCCGGAGGCTGCTTAACGGCTAACAGATGCTCCTAAGCTAACGTGTATCCAAATGTGTAATATTGTTTGGTATTTACTACAATTAGCTTGGGGGTCCTAAAGTTGAAATAATGGGAAGCTGCCAGGGGGTGAAAGAAGGGAGTTTGGATACTTGCTCAGTCTGGGGGGAAATAATTTTAGAGAATCTTAGAGCTGATGATGCCTTATGCTTGGATCTGACCGAGGTCCATGACCTCCAGGCACAGCTGTGGGAGCAGAAACAGAAGTAAATCCATCAAAGCTGATGGTTTAAAAGGCATCGGCCAGGTTCCCTGCATGGCATTTAGCACAGAAACGCTGATTTAACCCGCGAAACAGGTGCCGTAACATCCCTGTGACTTCGGAGCATCCTTTTCCTGGGAGATTTTTGGCAGCCAGGAGGGATGCTCAGGCTCACGGCAGCTGACTTGGGACCATGGTGGGGCAGAAGTTTTGGGTTCCTTCCACATGGGTTTGGTTCCTCTTGGGTTGGTGCTCACAGCTGCTCTGCGGCTAAGGAGGAGCTGGCAGCCCATCCTGACCTCGGAGGCTGCAGAGGCAGGTCAAATTCCTTTTATTTGGTAAGTAAATGCCTCCATTCAGGCTCGATCCTTCCCAACTGAGCAGGATGTCACAAAATCAGGATTTAACCCCAGTTCTGCAACCAAGTTACTCCTTGTGCCCGCGCAGGTGCCTGCAGCAAAACCCTCTATTTATGTGGTTTTTCCCCCTTTTGCTTTTGCTCCTATTGCATCCACCCCGTGGGCTGGTAGAAGCTCTCCCTCTCTTTGGGGCTAAACCCCTGGTTTTGGGGGCTGGGGTTTGCACAGCGCAGGCGGCCGAGGTCAGCTCTGCTCCATTGTGTGGCACGGCCGGGCTCTTCCTGCGACAAAGGGCCTCTCATCTCTGCCAGCCCTCGGAGATGCTGCTGGAATATAAATACTAACCCCCATCCCAGCTTGCTTTTGCCGAGTCAGTGTTTCCCCAAGCCAGATGGCTCCTCCTGAACTTCTCATATTTTACATACAAATAAAAAAAAAAAAGGAAGCAAAACAGGGCTGATTACAATCCATGATTGTAAAGACTTACTTGTTTTGCTCAACCAGCTGTTTAGCTTATTTCTTTGTTTTTGGGGTTATTTTTCCCCTTCGTGTGGGCTGTTTCTAGGCAAATTCCTTAAAAAGAAAAAAAGCCCAGGGAAACCACAAAGCACTGGGAAAGGTCAGGAGCAGACAAAGGCGGAGGGACGTGGCCGCATGCCGCTGCTCTTCTGGAATACTTAATACCTCTGTGCTCCCCCAAATCCTCCCTGCAGCGGCGTGGGGTGCATGGGCAGGATGGGACCTGCAGCCTGGGAGCAGAGGCTGGTGGCTGAGCACTGTTTTGGAGGTAACGATGACCCCAACCTGCAACATCTACTTATTTTCTCTTCAATCCCTTTCTTTGGGGTGGTTTTGGATCCGGACAAGATCCCACGGCTGTAGTTGGGAACTGGTGGCTGCCAGCGCACAGCCCTGTTGCTCTGTCCCGAAGGCAGAACAGCAGAGTGTAATGCCTGCATAGCTCTGGCACTGAATATCACAGGGTTTGGGGCGTTTTAAGGCAGAAATAATCACTTTAGCCTGCGTGATGCAGTGAGGCTCTGTCCAGGAGTTCTGCACAGAGCTGGAGCTGATCCTAAGAGTGTTTTCAGCTCTGGTGTATGGGATGGGGCATCCTTTGGGATCCTGGACCTGGCACAGGGGATGGGGCATCCTTTGGGATCGTGGGGTGCAACCTGGGTGTCCTTTGGGAACCCAGTCCCAGAGCCTGAACCAGAGGTTTGAGATGGAGCATCCTTTGGGATCCCCCTCCCGGGGGGCGGGGTGTGTGTGTGTGTGTCACAAACTGGGTGCCCGAGGCAGAGCATCCTTTGGGGGATCCCCACTCCTGGCACCCGGTAGGGGGTGTCCCTTGGGGTGCCGGCGAGGGGGGTGTCCCTCGGGATTTCAAAGCCGGTACCCCGGGGCGTACCCGCAGCCCCGCCCCGCCCCGCCCCGCCGAGGGGCGGCCCTACGGGGGCGCCGGCTGCGGGACCGGGAGAGTGCCGGCAGGACGGGGCGTCCCCATCCTCATCCTCATCCGGAGCCGGAGCCAGCCCGGAGCCCCATCCGCGGTGAGTAGGAGGCAAAGGCTGCGCCCACCCACGGAGCGGGGGTGGGGGGAACCCGTCCGCCACGCCCGGGGGGAGTCACCTCCGCACCCAACGAGCACCCTCAGCATCACCCCTCTCTTCTGGGGCTGGCAGCTCTCGCAGGCTAGAAGGGAGCCGCGAGCACCCGCAGGTCCCCAGCCTGGTCACGGCACCTTCGCTGCGGCCCCTGTCGCAGCCGGCGTGGGGACCCACCAGCTCCCTTCCTGTAGCCCACAACAAGCCATTGATGGCCACCAGCTCTGCTTGGAGGGTCTGACCTGCTGACTGTGGCCAATGGGTCCCCTCATTTGTCCCCAAGCGAGCCAGCACCCCGATGGCATCGCCCGACGGCAGTTCTGCCACTGCTCACCGCTCCCCTCCGTTCCCCTTCGCAGGACGGGGCTGAGCAGTTGGGCTGGTGAACAATAGCGGCGCTGGAAAACAATGGAGCTGCTGCACCTTCGTGCTTAGGGACGCCGGACGGACGCTCGGAAGAAATCCTGGCTTCAAAATAGCGCCTGGGCCAGAGCCATCGCTGCAGCAGCTCGTGGGAGCCGTCCGCCAAGCACCGTCAGTCAAGCAACGGATCTGCCAGGACGGGGTGAGAGCACTCGGTCATATCCCACCGCTGAGCAAACCAGCTTTTAGAGGGTCTTGGTGCCTCCAAGGGAGGAATTGTCGCTTCCGGATGATGCTTTGCTACCGATTGCATTGGGATCGATGCGCCGTTGGGCTGGTTAAAAGCTGCCCTGGGCTGCGGGGAAGCGGCAGGGTTTGTGCAGGAGGGAGCATCGCAGCCTCCCCAGGGAGCGGGATATTCCCACAATCCCTCGCACGGCCGGGGGAAGCATCAGCTGTGCCGAAATCACGTCTCCCGCCCGAGCAGGGAGATGCCGAAGCGGCGGTGGGGATCCTGCCAAAGCCTCCGCGTGCTGCGGGAGGGGACTGAGAAAGCAAACCCCCCCCCCCCCCAAAAAAAAACGCTCCTTTCTTTGCAGGAGCAGGGAAGACAACCCCTATTCTGCTGAAAACACAATTTTGGGGTTTTTTCTATTTTTTTTCTATTTCTTTTTTCTATTTTTGTTGTTGTATTTGAGCTGTGCATCCTCCTAAGAGCTCTGCAAAAGCAAGCACTCGTCCCCACTCCATGCGAGGGGCTGCAAGCGTGGCCAGGCTCCCTCTGCACTGCAGGGCAGATGGGGCTGTAGGGATTCAGGGAAGGGTCTTAGGAAGGTTATTTTTTGGGGAGGGGAATAAGTCTGGGGTCCGTCAGGCCTGAAAGCGACTGCGGGAGCAGCCAATGGTTTGTGCTGGAAGGCAGAGGGGGCTGAAATCCTCCTGCCACGTGTGCAGGGGGAATTGATTTAATCTGATGGTTTTTTTTAAAAACGCTTTGCGAGACAGTAGCGAAGCCTCAGCCCATGCTGGGTGCAAAGGGAATCCGTTGGCTCGGAGTGGGGAAACTGAGGCACGGGGAGGGGGTTGCCGGGAAATGAAGACAGTGCTGAGCTGCCGAGGTTGGGCAATGGGCTGGGCAATTGGCATGTTGCCAGCCTTTTTATTTTGGTGATTTCCAGCCTTTTGCCAAAGCCATGGCAGAAAACGGGGGCAGGGCGGGGGTGGCGGCAGCTGGTCTGTTTGGGGATCTCCAGACGGCTGCTGCTCCCTTCCACCCACAGCCTGGCACTCTTGAGACCCAAAAAAGGAAGAATTTGCCCCTTCCCTCACTTGCTCGGAAGGGGATGTGATGACGGAAGCGAAGGTGGCAGCGCCGGGCCAGTAAACAGGAAATTGGGCTCCTCGGCCCAGGGGGATGAACCTGCATTTCAGAGCTCCCCTTCCATCCCAAACTGAGTATTTTTTTTGGCTGGTGTTCACCCCGATGTCCCCTTCGAGGGAAGCAGGGCTTTGGCTTCACCCCTTTGTATCGCTGCGATGCCGCAGAGCAACACTGTCTGCGATACCAAAGGCTCCACCCGGGGCTCCTCCGCTGGAGGGGGGTTTTTTTCAGCCACTTTGGTATTTTTGGCAACATTTTTGCATGGGCCAAGCAGCCGTGTCGTTTCAGCCTCCCTCCACACAGCAATGCCTTAGTGGTGACTTCCCCAGAGCTTTTTCATCTGCTTTCAGGGGACGCTCGCAAGTGAGATGCTTATTTCTACTGTTCCTGTATCTCACAGCTGGTAACCCCCAAATTTGGGTCCCCGCTGCAGCAGGTGCCTTGCAGCTGCTGCGCCAACATTTATCCTGAAGCTACAAAGCCGGCTGCAAAATCCCCTCCCAATATGATTTTTGAGGGATAAATAGGATTATTATTGGGTTTCTTCCCTGTGGGAGGATGGATGGATGTGGGAGGGGCGGCTGCCGGCTGCGGGATGGTTGATGCTGGGCTTTGCTGGGATGCTCGCATGGCTCGTCAGGAAACCCGAAGCTATGTCAGCTTTTCCGTTGCGACGTGCAATTTTTCAACGGCGGGTTTCTCTTCTGCTTTCTCCAGGCAGAGCTGGAGCCGTGGGGGCCAGGCCGGCTTCCTGCCCTTCCCCTGCCAGTTTCTGCCTGCTTAAAGGCAGGCTTCGCTTTTGCAACCTCTTCTCTGGTTTGAAGCATGACGCAGAATATTTTTGCTGTTGCATATCATTTATTTGCTAGAATATATCATGATGTGTGGGGTGAGAAGCGGGGATTGCCGCTGTGCAGAAGTTGTAGGGACAAATCTGTTCTCTGACACAGCTTTTACCACATTGCCTTGGTTGAGTCATTTCTCCGCCTGGATTGCGGGTGGGGTTTTTTGGGGGGGGGGCAGGAAAAAGGGTTGGTTTCCCAGGGGATTGGGAGGAAGAACATGGCAATGCAGGAGGTGGAAGAAAACAGCGATTTGTGGATCAAATGCTCTTTTCTTGCCTCAGTTTCTCTTTCTGGACAAGGGAAGGGAAGGGAGAGACCCTGGAAAAATGAAAGCCCGTCTGTAGGAGAGTTTGCACAAACACCCAAGGAAAAGCACAACCCGAGAAGTCCTTTCTCGTTGCTCAGAACCGCTCCAACGTTGCACTTCAAGGTCTCTCCAGTGCCTGACTTCCAAAGTGCTCTGAGCCTACGAGCGACCCTGAGGGCTTCACCCTAAAACTCATTTTAATTCCACTTTGTAGCATTCAAAAATCACTCTCGTGCTTTAAGCTGGGGCCACTCCAAAGGCAGGATTTTGGGAGAATTTCCGAGTGTTTGCACGAGAGCGATGGAGATGTTTTGGCACTGGAGAGAACGCACAAAAATTCAACCAGCATTGTAAAAAAAAAAAAGATAAAGGAACCAGCCCGACATTTCTCACTGCTTGCGAAAGTCAGCCCTCGTGCCCGCTGCCCAGTTTTGGGACGGCATGAGGAAGTATCAGGCTGGATCCAGACCTGCTTCTCTGAAGCTTTGTAGCAAACCCCTAGTAAAATAAATGGAGAAAAGAAACAAATACTGCTTATAACCCTTCCACCTCCAGGTTTGGCGTTGCCGAGGCGGTCTGTGGATGCTCAGAATGCAAATGTTAGCGTAAGCATATCTCTGCCAGTATTAAATTTTCAGTGAGTTTACAACGCTTGTCCCCTTATCTGATTTCCCCTCCCTCTCCATTGGTTTTCCCAGAGGAGCCGCATCAAACTTCACCCACCGCTGCAGCTGCTGGAGCCTTTTCCCAAGAGCTCTTCCAAATCCAAGCAAGCTGTATTTTTTTCTCCGCTATCCAGGGGTGCGTATCAGGGATGCCATAACAGGGCGGTTCACATCGATGCTTTTCTCTCCTCCCTTTTTGCAATTCAGCTCCCATGAAAGAAGAGCGGGAGGATGGATTACGGCGGCTGCGAGTACCTGGTCCCCTGCGGAAAAGGCAAATATATCTCCAAGTAAGATGCTCGGCAGGGCCGTAATGCAGAAATACAGTCGGTGCTGGTAGCTGGGGAGTTATCCGCAATATTCCCAGGGGTTTTTGCCTTCGAGCTGGGAGGAGGGGAGTGACCCTGGGTTTTAACTCAATTTGGTTGGATTTGGAAAAAAAAAGCCGTTCTGGGACAAGAAACGGCAACTTCCTTGAAAAAAAAAAAGGGTTGTTGATGGGATTTTGAAATTTTTTAATTAGGAGCGTGGCCAAATGCTCTATCAACTTTCATGGAATGTAGGTTTTGCTGAATCCTGATCAGTAAGTGCTCTTTTATGCTTTAGTAAAGAAGTTAAAGGGTTCTTAAGTTTCCAGGAAGATTTCAGAGGAGATATATATATGTGATATTTTTTCCCCGATTTTCTTTCTCATAACCCCAAATCCCCATGATTCGTGCTTCTTTGTACGAGTCTGATGGTGCCGAGCATCCTAAAAGTCAGTCAGGCAGCTGAATTAATGACAGCTTTATGAGTTAATGCTAGAGGCATCGCTTCCCCGTGATTCATAGCTGTGCTTAGACAGCCCACGTTGGTTTATTTTTTTTTCTTTTTTTTCTTTTTACTTTTTTATTATTTTTATTTTTATTTTTCATTTGCAACTGCAGCAGGGCTCAGACTTTTAATTTGAGCTCAAGGTCAGGGTCTGGGGTGACGAGCCGACACAATAAACTCGCCTGTGATAACTTGTGACTCCAGCATGACCCAAGGGCTTGGGCGCTCTGAAAATTTCCTTGGTTTTCAGCCTTGTGACCGACTCCACCAAGGTGTGATGGGCTTTCTTACATCTTTTCGCATGACTTATAGAGGGCATGGTTGCAGGGAGCTTGTCCCCCCTAATTGTGGTTGCAAAGATCAACCCCTGACATCCTCAACAAGGGAGGTCTAGAGGCAGCAAAAGACCCAAATTTGCCCCAAATGAAGCCAGTTTGGATCCCCCAGCAGTGTGGCAGGTTCGTCGCCCAGCCTGGCCCCAGGAAGCAATTCCTGCTTTCTCCCAGATCCCCCAAAATTCCCCCCTCCCACCCAGCCAGCTCAGGGGGTACCACGCCAGGTACCGAGCGGTGCCTGCAACATCCCCCCTCGCTCCTCCGCATTTCTCAGCATCTTTCCCATTATTTTCCAGAAATGAGCTGCTCTTACACTTGAAGACATACAACATCTACTATGAAGGGCAAAATTTGCAACTGCGGCACCGGGAGGTAAGAAACCCCCAGGGCAGGCACCCAACTTCTCTCTGGCAGCAGAGAAAAAGCAAGGAAATTGGGTTTGATTCAGACTTGTGAGGTCCAAATCAATGCCTCTTATTAACATTCACTGCTATTTGTATTTCGGATATTGAGCTGCCCATCTCTCGTGCAGGAGGAAGGCGAGCTTATCGTGGAGGGGCTGCTGAACATCTCCTGGGGCTTGCGGCGTCCCATCCGCCTGCAGATGCAGGACGACAACCAGCGCATCCGCCCTCCACCCTCCTCCTCCTCCTGGCACTCTGGCTGCAACCTGGGAGCCCATGGGTGAGCGGAGGGGAAAAAAAGTCACAGCCCCCACCCAAGGCAGTGTTTACTGGGTTGCAACCCCAGCTACCTTGTCTGGGTCCTTTTCTTTTCCACCGCGCAACACCCTGAAGAAGCCAAGTCTGAAATAAAATAGCTTGGTTTCACTTTGCAAAGAGTCCTCCCTTTCTGCAAAGACCCCTTTGCCTGTAAGAAGCTCCGTCCAAAACCAGCCTGGGTTTTAACTTTAATACAAGTTTGATGCTGGATGTTGCTCCAGGCCCAAGTAATTCCCCCAGCACAGCCGGTTGCCAGCCACCCTCTGCAAATACCCGCAGGACCCTGGGATGCAGCTTGATCCACAGGTGCCCAGGAGCAGCAAGTCCATGGGTTGTCCTGGCCATGGTGGGATCTGCCTGGTTTTTGCATGTTTTTTAGATGTCTGTGAAGAAAAAAAAGGGGGAGGTTCAGCTTTGCTTGTGCAGGTTGTGTGCTAGAGCTTGCAAAAAGGCTGTTTCAGGATTTGGCATCCCTTCCTGGGAAGAGGGCAGCTGGGATAAGACATTCCAAAAGGTTTTTTGGGAGCAGGACAGCATGGGATCCAGGATTTATATTGCAACTAGCCTGTGCTGCGACCTACAGGCATGGTTATCTGCCAAATTCGCAGGGAGAACGGGCTGCTTCCCATCCTGGAAATAGCAACATGGGGGCTCAGAGGGGAAAGTATCCTGGTTATCATTCCCTCTGCAGCTGCATGCTAACAGGGCACCCATCATTTGTTTTTTTTATTGCCAGGTCCGTGCTGAAGCCCAGCACCTTGCCGGACATCCAGGTTACGGATGCGGAGGCCATGCCAAACACAGAGGCTCCCGGGAGCGGCACAGGTGAGCCAGGCTCGGATCCAGTTGGATTTGACCAGGCATTTGGGAGCAGCGGCCTTATGCTCCAGTTTGATTTGAGAAAATACAAAACAGGCAATTTTTTTTTTTCTCTAGAAATCAGTGTCCCCATCTTGCTTCAGGTTACTTAAAGCCATTTCCAAAGCGCCTATATTTAATTTGTTTAATTGCAGCAAGAAAAATCTTAGCCTTGATGGCCTGAAACCCTTCTTCCCAAGGACTTTTGCTCGGGGAAGGGGCCGCAGGGGGATGTGTTAAAGAGGAGCTTGGAAAGAAATAGGGGGATGGAGCAAAGAGCCTCGTGGGATCTAGGGAAAAGGATGTCGGCGCTTCCCCTTTCCAGCGGCTCTGCTTTTAGGGAAGAAGAATAGGCGGGGTTGGGAAGTGCTGTTACCATGGGGAAGTCAACATTTCTGCGAAGTTTTTTTCCCCTCCCTGTTTTTTTCTCTGTAGAGAGGGGGAAGAGCTCTTCCGCCCGGCTCTTCGTTAACCCCTTGTTTTTAGCACGAGGCAGCGATGAACGGGACACAAGCTGTCCCACTGGCAATTCCCACTGGAAAAATCTGCTTTATGCATTTTTCTCACTTGATCAGAGCATTTTGCAGATGTTCCTGGCTTTTTTTCTTTTGGGTGGGTGGGGAGGTGGGTTTATGGAAATACACCCTGGAGGCAGAGAAGAACCAGCTAATCCCTTTGGCTTCTGGATGCTCATCCCCTTCCCAGCTCGGGGAGGAGTTGAGCACTTGCAAAACTCATTGATCCATAAAACCCTTTGCCCCATCCTTGATCCTCCAGGTTTTCCCCTTTCTTTTTGATCTCCCTGTGCATGACACCTTTCCCCCCGCACCCCTTAATTAAACTTGCCCGGGCAATATCCACAACACATCGCACCATAGAAATAACCCAGGAGCTATTTCAGCCAGCCGTATGATGTTAATCCTCTGCCAGCGCATAAGAAAGAAGTCTTTTATTATATATTTCTCCAAAAGCCTATAAAAATCCATGCATAATGTGCGTGCACGGCTCCTCGTGAGTGCTTAGTCACCATGGCCCGTGGCGTGCATCTGGAGCGGCGCGCACCAGAGATTTTTCTTGCTGCAGACATGCTTTGAATTAAAACATCCAAGCCTGAGCCCGAGAGGTTCATTAAAAATGGATGAAGAGCTAGTTTATAATAATCTGGACCCAGGCCAGTTTTCACACAGAGATCTGAAGCGCTGGCCTCATTTGCCTGTTCTCATTAAAGGAAAGGAGAGAGAAAAAAAAAGTTACATTATGAAAAAGCAAGTAAAGATGCTTGAGTCCCCAGGAGAAGAGGTTTTATCCAGGTAGCAGCCTGGATTTATGCAGTTAATTCTGAATTAATAGCCTCCTTCAGGAGCTGGGAGAAAATAAACCAGTAGCTGCCATGGTTTAAACTGGTGCGTTAAATCTGTCCTGGGAAGTTTGTAGGGCTGTATTTCTGGGACGGGGACTTTTGCATCCATGGGGGGACTCACAGGAGCTATTTTGCAGCAGGAAGATGCTGGGGTAGGACCCCACGGGGTTCTCGCTTGCCCCAGTCCTCAGCCCCGTCCCCCCACCGGGTCTTTTCCAGGTGCCAAATCGCAGCCGGAGGAGACGCCGCAGCTGATGCGGACACGGAGCGATGTGGGCGTTCGGCGCCGGGGCAGCGCCCGCACCCCCAGTGAGCAGCGGCGCATCCGCCGTCACCGCTTCTCCATCAACGGGCACTTCTACAACCATAAGGTGAGCCCTGAACCTCACCAGCTCCCCAAAACCTCTCCTGATGGACCAGTGGGGAAATCCAGGGAGGGGTTTAACTGGACTTTGCACCCCGTAGACATCCGTATTCACACCGGCGTATGGCTCCGTCACCAACGTCCGGATAAACAGCACGATGACAACCCCCCAGGTCCTCAAACTGCTGCTCAATAAATTCAAGGTGTGTTAGATATTCCACCCCCCGCGCTCCTGGCTTGCTCTGTATGGGGAATTTATATCCCATGGATATAAAATGCAACAGCAGAGTGAAATAATGGGATTTTTTTTTTAATTGCTGGGAAAGCCTAGGATAGAAACACGGGCCTTTAATAGTGATTTGTGTCTCTGTTCAGATTGAAAACTCGGCGGAGGAGTTTGCGCTGTACATCGTCCACACCAGCGGAGGTGAGTCTGCAAAAAACCCCCCCTGGCACAGTCGGCAGGTTGGCCTCGGCAAAGCCCCATCGTCCGCTGGGCCGAACGCCGGTGCTTTTGGTGTTGCAGAGAAGCAGAAGCTGCGAGCCAGCGATTACCCCCTGATTGCCCGCATCCTGCAGGGCCCCTGCGAGCAGGTCTCCAAGGTCTTCCTCATGGAGAAGGACCAGGTGGAAGAAGTCACCTACGACGTGAGTTTGCCACCATGGTATGCTTGTTGCTTTTGGATGGGCTCGGGCTGCAGCCAGGGCTGGAACCAGGGGGATGTCTCTGTGCTGGGGATTGCAGGTATTGCTTTGCTCTGCTCCCATGTCTCCCCGTGAAAACTCCTTATCTTATGGGAAAACCCTTGTTCTGTGCTTAAGGAGCATCTTTAAAGTGCAACTGAGAGCAAACGCCCCCAGCCCTATTTTGCCATCCTAAATCTGATGGCAGAAGAGCAATGGCTGCACATTCTTTGGCGTAATTGATATTTTGCCAGGCAGGGAAAGTGCTGCGGGTGGGGAACGGCTCGTTTATGCCATCTGCTGGCTTCCTCCTACCCCGGCACTGCTCTGCTCTTAAATCAGAGCACAGATGAGGCAACTTTGGGGTGTATTTGCGCTTAAACAGCACTCAGTGACACAGTAGGGATGCGCAGGGGTAGGAAGGAGCCAAGTCTTGCAGCCACTGGGTAAAATTAAACAAACCTTAGGTGGATTTTTTGTCCCCACTAATTAGCTAGCACCTGTTTGCACAAGCTGATGTTCATGCCGTGCAGAGGAAATGTGGTTTCTTTCAGGATTTGTTGCAAAAGTCGGGGGGGTTCTTGATTTCCCCAGTTAAATCTGGGGAGAGGATGCTGCGAGGTCACCTTCAGCCTCGTGGGGTTGGTGCATCGCCGTCTTCATCAGATGGTCTGGCATTTCTCTCACACCCAGGTTGCTCAGTACATTAAATTCGAGATGCCCGTCCTCAGGAGCTTCATCCAGAAGCTGGAGGAAGAGGAGGATCGTGAAGTGAAGAAGCTAATGCGCAAGTACGCCAGGCTCAGTGTCATTGAGGGGAGATGCTGAGAGTTAAGGACATTGTCAGGGGATTATTTCAGTGCCAAAAATTAATTTGCACAGCCTGCATCCCTAATGCATGCATGAGCCCCACTGAGTTTTGCATTATTCCAGGGTTTTCTTCACAATTTGGGTTCAAAGCCCTGTGTGATGCTGCAAAAATACTCTTTTCCTTGTCCCTCGCCTCTGCAGATACTCCATCCTCCGGCTGATGATTGAGCAAAGGCTGGAGGAGATTTCTGAAGGTCCGACGGCGATGTGAAATGCTTCGCTGGCGCCCCGACGAGCCATTTGCCTGCAGGATATGCTGTATGGAATTCCAAACCCCTGTCATTCCCGGAGCGCTCCCAGTGTCCGCTCGGATCACTCTGGCTCTGAGCCAACCCCATCCTCCCGCGCCTCCATCTGCGCAGCATCCTCGGGGGGTTCCTCCTCTGCAAATGGGGTTTTTTCCCTGCAAGTTTCTGGCCAGTGGCAGCTTCAGCCAAAACCCCAAATCCCTGGACACAACAAGGGAAGGGAAAAAAAAAAGAGAGGAAATCCGTGAGCAGGGCAAAGCCGCTGAAGACAGGGCCGAGCAAGGGCCACAAGAGTTCGACAGCAAGAATTTGGGCTGTTTGAAGATGCTCGTGGCAGCGGTGCCTGCATGTGGCTCCCAGCAGAGAAGCCACTGCTCAGTGGCAAGAGAGCACAAATAATTCCCCTTTTTTTAAAAAAACAAAAGCACATTTCTATTGCAATAATTTGCAGGTGACGGGAAGCTTTTGTAAATCGAGAATTGGGAGGTTTTTAACACTTTTGCTGCCCAAAGCAAACCTGGGGACTGAGGGTTGGATTTACAGCGAAAGAGTAAATCACTTTTTTCCGGCGCGTTCCCTTAACCTGCATCTGGTCGCATAACTCCCTCCTTCCCCCATTTCTAATTTGCACTAATTTTAGGGATTAAAAAAAAAAAAAACCAAAACACCACGATGTCAAACCTCTCTGGTAGCTGCAACATGCCAAAAAGCGCTCACAGGAATAGTTTATGGCGCTGAGCGTCTCTGGAGGGATGCTGTACGTGGGGGGGAGAATGGCAGGAGGAGGGAGAGGCAGAAATAAAGAGGGTTTTATTTTGCAAATTAGTTTTGCAGCAGTGCTGGCACGTTGTCCTGGTGAAACCGGGACCAGGACTGGCTCCTTTAGCACTTGGAAAAACCTCTTTCCTCCTGGGCTAAACCAGCAATATCAATTTTATACCTCGATGTGAACTAAAACTCTGACTTTCTCCCTCCTTTGAGTTTTTGCAATGTATCTTTGTAATTTTTCTTTATTTTGATGGTACCTTTTCCCCCTTTAACACGTTAGGGAAAGTACTGTACAGTGAGAAAAGCTTTTTATGTATTTGAAGGATGACTGTGGCATTGCTTCGTTGATTAACAAGAAAACAAACTATGTAGCAACTTAATAAAGAACGAAAACCCCTAAGTTAGAGCCTGGTTTGTTCAAAATAAAGCACTTTGGAGGTAGGAATGCTGCTGAAATGTGCTCTGCGTGGGCTGGGAGCGATGAGGGAGAAGAGCAAAACCTGTCTGAATCCTGGTGGAGAAGTTTCCCAAGGAGAAATGCTCCTGCCCTGCAGTTTTGGAGACTCACAACTAAATCGCTGGAGGATTTCTGGGGCTGTTGTTGGGTTTATCCAGACCTTAGAGACTATTTATCCCCATGCACTGTGGTCGGTGGGCTCCATCCTCTGGATATTTCTCTTCCAGAAGGTAAAACTCACCTCTAGAAGAAAACCTCTGCATTGCTTAGCCTTGTTTTAAACACATTGAATTTTTAAACCTGATCTATTCAGGTTTTTTTCTCCTCGAGGCTGAGCTCTCTGCATCCCCAAGGTTATCCTCAGCCATGCTTTGCTTTCTCCCCAAAGCCGCTGGCCCCGTGTTATCCAGCCCATTGTAGCCCATTTATCCCTCCCCGCACAGGAGGGGGATACAAGTGACGTTGGCTCTGCTTATCAAAGCTTTATCCACTGGGAAAAGTCCAATGTGAGTTGAGCCCGGCGGGCGCAGACGGGAAGAACCATCACTGGCACGGCCCCAGGTGCACGGGTAAGGATGGCATCCTCGGCACGGAGTTGAGGGATAAAAAGAGAAGGAATTGGGTAGATAGCAAGGTGAAAAGTGTTGGGTTTTGGCACGCACCTGAGCTGGAGGTTGGGTTGGGGAGAGCAGCCCGGGGAGGCACCACACCCTGCCCAGCCGCTTCCGCACCGGGGTTTTCCCCTGGTTGTGGTCCGTAAGCTTGGATACTGCAGGAGAAAACAAAGGGGGAAAAACAGGAAGGAAAACATCCCCATGTCTTAATTTTGATGGGGTTTGCGGCATTTCCAGCAGTGGCGATGCAGCTGCAAACAGCTGGAAGAGGGACGTGCGTTTCTCTGGGCTTTCCTTAAAATAAGTCACATTAATTGAAGGAGCAGGGCAGCGAAACAAGGCAAACTAAATTAATCAAACCCTTTTTTTTTTTTTTTTTTTAAGCACTGGGCTTTGGGGGGGGGGGTCAGGCCTGGCACCTTCTAGCAGGGGCTGCGGGAGGGAAACGCTGACACAGGGATGCTGCGGCCGGGGCGGCCGGCCAGGGGGGGCTCTGCTTTTTCAAAAGGCTTTTGTCAACACAGCTCCTGCTATTTTTGGGACGATTTTGGGGCCGCGATGGCTCAGCAGCTTCAGTACAATGAGCCTGTTTGCTCAGCCACCGGCTGGGAGGGTTGCAGGGTGGGGAACAGGGCAGGGGGGATTCGCATCATGATGCTCCGGTGCTTTGCATCGGGGTGGAAAAATGAAGGTGCAACTTTGCTTGGGAAGTCAGGAGCATTTGCATTGCACCATGCCGGTGGTGCCCACCCCCCATGTTTATTAAATATATAGAGTATGGTAAATATGTACAATAATATGTTAAATATATTAAATACATTTAATTATTAACTATAGTAAATGTAGGTTGGCCCAAGCCTAAGGCAAACCACACTGTGCACAGAGCTGGGATCTCTGTGCTCACCATTCCTCCTTGTGCCCCTTTCGCAGGTCGGGCAGGATGAGGCCCCGCGATGCCTGGTGCTGGGTGGCGATGCTGCTGCTCGCCCTTTTCAGCGATGTCGCCGGTGGCCGCCGCGGTGCCGTTGGGAGAACCGGCGGGCGAGGAGGTGGTGGCGGGGGGCTGCGCGGGGGCTTTCGAGCTGTCTCCCGCAGTGGTGGCACCCCCGGCCGCGGCTCTAAGGTGGCAGGGGCCATCGCGGCCGGCGCTGCTGCAGGGTATGGCATGGGGCTTTTGGGGCGCCCGCGACCATCTCGCCTGGGTCACGGCGTCCCGGCAGCCCGGCAGCCGCCGCTGGTGGATGGTTTTCATGCCCCAAGTTGGCCGGACATGGGTGCCAAGCGGGGGCCCCCCAGCCGAGCCCCTGGGGACCAGCGCGGTGGCATCGGCCCCGCTCTGCTGCTGGCACCCACCGTCTGCTTTGTCAGCCACAGGCTGCAGCGCTGAGCACAGGGAGGGGACCCTGGGTGACCCCCGGCTGGCTGAGCCCGCCGGGATTTCTTAGTGAATGACTTTCCTGGGAGAGTAGATGTGGCTTGGGGAGGTGGAAGAGATGCTCCGCCGCTGCCTCAGTTTCCCCCCACCGGCACGACGGGAGCCTGCACCAGCAGCCGGAGCTGGGCAGCCATCCCCGTGCTTGTGGGGCCACCCGGGAGCTGGCCGGATCCTGCAAACCTCCGTCTGCAAGACCATGTATGTGAGCAAACCCAGCCCTGCAAGGACGTGTGGATATTTGCACCCAGAGAGATGCTGGATCAGCCCTGCCAGCACTCAGCTCTGGTTTCCCATTGCACAGCTTTACCAAAAAATGCTCCTTTTCCCCCAAAAGAGCGCTGGGACTCGGTGTGGAGGCGGGGGGGGATGCAGGGCTTGACATCGGACCCCTCCGCCTTGCAATAAAGTTTGGCCTTGAGACATCCTCTCCTTTTTTAACCAAATCCAGCGTGTTTAGCACCAGTTGCAACCTGAGGAAGAGTCGTATCTTCGAGGGATGCTGCGGCGGGGGGTGAGCATGATGCTCAGGGACAAACCCCGTCCTATCTCTCTGGCTTTGATATGATCAAAGACATCCCAATCTTTAGCACCCCCTGCCCAAAACACACCCAGCTGTGGGACTGACCCTCCCTCAGGTCCTTTGTCGTTGGCAGAGAGGATGCAAACCCTCCCTGGGAAGAGCTTGGAGCCATGAGGGATGCGTTCCCCTCCAGCATCTGCATTTTCTTCTCTAGTCCCTGTCTTTGGTGGTTAAACCTTCCCTAAAACCTGGTTTAGCTGCAGCAGCTCAACCATTGCTGTGAGCAAAGAAAATAAAGAGGCACCAAGTGAAATATTGGGGATCTCCAGGAAACCTGTGGGCAGCTGCAATCACCATCCTCCAGCAGGTAAGTCCCTCATCGACGTATTTTTGAGCCTGGATGTCTGTGAGCAAGTCATCTCCCCTTGGAATTAGTCGGTTTTTGGGGGGGTATGAATGTCCTTACCATCTCCCCAGGAGAGCAGCTGAATCAGGTCTCGCATCTATCAAGGGGTGGAAGGAGCCCTGGTCAGGGTACATTGATTTTTCTGGGCTCTTTTACAATACCTTCTTAAATTTTACAGAAGGTATTTGGCTCCTGAGGGATTTAATAGCATTTCAGAGCAGGCGAGTACAGGATGCACCTGAGGCCGATGCTCTAACAGCTATCAAAATCACCATGGTCTCTCCCCTGGCTTAGGGGATGGCTTTTAGGTTGAACAAATCCAACTATTCCTATATGGCACTGAGGGTTTTTTTTTTTTTTAATGTGGTTGTTTAGAATAAATAATAAACCCAGCAGAAACTCCAGCCACAGGTCAAATTTTTCCAACGTATATTTTGCATCCAGACAAGCACCTTCTGCTCACAGCCCTAATATACAGTCTGAGCTCAGAAATGCCACAGGGATGATCCCGCACTTCCAACATCACATTCCCAAATTTTTCTTGCTTTTTCCCTCCCACTGGCACGCAATACATGGGGACGTGCTCCAATCTCCCCCCCCAGTTTAATTTCCAGTCCTTGCAAAGGGCTGTGCTGCAGGAAAGGTCTTAAAAGCTATTAATGTCCCCGTTAATCACCTTGTGCTGGGGAGTTTTGGGGTTGCATGCTCAGATGGAGGAGCGGGGCTCCTCTTGAGCAACCCCAGATGCTGAGATCCCTCAGAGACATGTTTTTCTAGGTGAGCGGTTGCAGGCAAAGTCAAGGCGTTTTCATGCATTTTGCTCTGAAACAGCCAGCTGCAAAGCTCAGCCTAATTTTGGAGGGTTCTTTCAGAGACCTAGCCTTGCAAAACCATCCCGAGTCGATCCTGGGAGCCGGGGCTGGGCTCAGACAGGAGATGGTGCTGTTCGCTCAGTGATGGGGCTCCTCTAATCACCACACCGGATCAGATGCAGGGATAAAATCAACTCCAGATGAAGTTTGGGCACTTGCTTTGCGTTTCAAGTCTCCAAATAAGACTATTTCTCCTCCAGCTCTCTGCAAACTGTCCAGCTGTGCACCAAAAAATCCTCTTTTTGCAGTTTTTTTTCAGGCAAGAATAATATATTCAGTTGCTCTGCCTGCATGGGGATGATTATTTGTGGAGATGAGGGATGCAAAGTGCCGTGGGATGGGTGATTTGGAAAAGAGTATAAAAAACCAGCCCTCAAAATTATTGCATTTTTATTTTGGAGTGTATTTATTATTAGCCTGGTAAATCAGAAATGCTTCCCATCCTTCCTTGGCAGCAAGGCTCCTGTCCACACTGCAGGTTTTGGAGTAGTTAGCTAATTAATACAAAGCAATTAATTTATCTGGTTCAACAGACCGCTCCTAGGGGCCAAGAGGGCTCCAGGGTTATTGGATCCAACTGTCCTTAAAGGACGTGAGAGCTCAGACCATGTCCCAGTGTCCTGCTCAAGGGCTCCCGGAGCCAGGAAAGTGCCGATATTCCACACCCGCCCTGCAGCAGTGAGCAAACGGCTCCAATAATCACCATAAAGCCCAATTTCCCATGCAGGACCCCATGCTGGGTAAAAAAATTTGGTGTTGTATGTGCAGAGGTGGGGGGAAATGGGGTTTATTTGAGCTTGTCTGAGCGTGACCGACGTCAGTGTTTCCCTCTGCTTGGGGGGGGCTTGGAGCAGCTTCCCTGTGCTGGGGTGAAGTGCAGAGAAGATGTGGGTTTTGGGGGGCTAAAAATTAGTATTTTGTATTGCTGTCTGCTGAGGTCAAACCCTCCTCAGTGGCGTTTAACGTGCAGGCGCTGCCAACCCCTTCCTGGCAATATCCATGCGCCCCACCTTGGAAAATAGGGGGTCTTCCTTCTTTTGGGGTTTTTTTCCTTCTTTGTTGGGGGGGATGGGATGTTTTTCCCCTTCTTTGTGTGGGGCAGGTTTTTTTCCCTTCTTGTTGGGGGTTTTTCCCCTTCTTGTTGGGGGTTTTTTCCTGTTTGGGGGGGTCCTTCTTTGTCAGGGTCTTTTTCCTTCTTTGCGGGGGGAGATTTCCTTCTTTACTGAGATTTTTTTTTTTTCCTTCTTTGCTGGTGATTTCTTCTCCTACTGCTGGGCTGCAGCTCGGCAGTGCAAGGTCTATTAGGAGATGGGTCCTCTGAGCCCATCACCGCAGGACCATATCTTCATTGCTACCTCCTCTTTTAAGTTTGAAACTGCTCGTTTTACCTTGAAAAAACTTAATTAATAAGAAGGGTTGTATACACCTCCCCACAGCCCTGATCAACTGGGACCCCTCTAGCTTGGGGTCCGGTGAAGCAGTTTTCCCCGCAGGGCAGCTGAGCTGGGGGCTTTGGGGGTCTTGCATTTATTTGCCCCCCCTTTAAAAGGCATAGAGAAAAGTCTGAGCTATTCAGTTTTGAGTATTTAGGGCAAAATAACATCCTAAATAAAATGTCCTGGTAAAGTCTGGAGCTGGAGAGCTTTTGGAACCCATTAAGCAGTTGGATGCTGAGTTGGTGTAGGATGAGCAGCAGCTGTAGGGATGTTTAGGACAGACCCAATAATCTCATGGAGGCTTTTTATTCCCCAAATCTTCTTTTCCATCACCATTTTTTAAATTACTTTTGCACAGGGAAGATTTGAAGTATGGGATCCTGACATTTTATTTTTATTTTTCTCATTTTGGACACGAGCTCCAACACTAAACCCTGCCAGCCATCTGTTTTTTTTTTGCCCCACTGTGCTTTGCTGCTCCACTGACCCATATTCAGAGATAATGTACTGATGCCCAGGAGCCAATTTCAAGCAAAAAAAAACCCTTCTATTTCGCTCTTTTCAAGCACCTACGGGATCCCTCTTATGGATCTCTTAGGGTTTCCTCTTTGGGAGCAAGTTGCTTGGATGCAGGAATAACCATCTATTAGTGCTAATAGGGTTTTTTCTTTAATTTTCTGCCAAAAGTATGCAAAAGAGTCACATTTGGGGTTTACCTGGAGCACCACTTAAAGACCAAATTCTTTAGCATCCTTGTGGGCAAGGATGCAGCACAATAAATCATATCCTGCGTAGGCTCAAATCAAACTGGTCCAAGGCTTGGTCTTGAGCTTAAAATTAAAGCACCATCCAGTTTGAAGGGTCCAAACTCTTCCACCTTTTTAATTGTAATTTTTAAGCCTTGCTATAGTCAAAGTCATCTAATGGTGCTGCTGGTTTAGGTACCGGGGAGATTTGGATTTCTGGCAACATTAAGTAGGGCTTGGGGCTTCACGTGAAGTTGGTCGGGCTTAATGCCACTGAAACAGCAAAGGCAAAAACTCTTTTTATTAGACAGAAAATAGATGGAGTAAATACAAGGTATAAATGAGTGTTGACTTTCTATGGGGAGAAGAAATCCCTGGCCCCAACCAGCACATTGGCTTTATTAGAAAATATTTGTTGGATGGCAGCGATACCATTAGTGGGAGCAGGGGAAGAGAAAAGGTTAACTGAAGTTGTGGGGTTTAGGCCAAATTTAGTGCTGAAAGGGAACAAAGGCGCCCACAGGCTGGAGAAGCAGGGACAGACAGGGTGAAAAATGCTGCTTCTGTCTGCGGAGCTGCAGGGACGGGCGACAGCTGTTTGTACGAAGGAGGCTGACGTGCATCTTGGCTTTATCCGTTTTAATTTGTACCAGACATTGAACACTTAGAAAAGTATCGGAATGGCAAATCTTGTGCATGCACCGTTACGGATTTACAAAACATTCGCGTATCACAAAGTACGGGTTACCCCAAAGCCCTGCTTTTCCGGTGAATATCCTGAAAGATTTCTTTTTTCTTTATTTTTATATATATATATCTATATATATCTATATATCTTCATTTAGCTTACACCAATGCAAAAAATTATTAAGGATGGTGTCAGTCAGTGCCTTGCAAAAAAAAAAATACACAAGAGATATTAAATATAACTCGGGGTGACTGGTTCAACAAGCGCAACTTTACAGATGCTGCAGGTTATATACAACCCAGCATCGACCCAAACACAAGAAGCAAGAATTTCACCTGCTGCTTCTACAAATTACTTGCAAAATGGGTTGGTTGGGGTTTTTTTTTAGCATCTCCCATCCCTCAGGTTTGGTTTTTCTGATGTTGTTTGCCGTAACCATCCAATTTAGGTGATTTAAGTCTCTTGCTATGTGCTTGACCCGTCCTCCCGCCCCCCCCCCGCCCCCAGCATCCTTTTTGCTGTATTTTAACGTCCTTTAGGTCAAGGTGCCAAAGTGTGAGCGTGACTTATCACCTATAGCATATCCAAAAATAGCATTTTCTCTGGCTGTAACACACCAAGCATTACCGCTTCGGGGTTTTTTTGGGCATTCAGCAGCACTTTTTGCCTTTAGACAGGCTAAGAAAGACAGCGAGGCTCAACCGAAAGCAAAGTGGCACGGGGTCAACCAAAACCCAGCTGGGGCTTCAGCCTTGCTGCAGGGAAAAACAAAAATCGCTTTATTTTTGTGTATTGCTGCAGGAGGTATTTGCAGCATGCAAAGTGCGGAGTGGGCAGGTCCGCATGTACATGAGGAAGAGTGGTTTTTAGGATTAAAGGGTTAAAATTGCAATCCAGCAGCTTGTTGCTTGAAAAACCTATATCTGACCCTCCTAAAACCCCTATGGTGTATATAGGTGTTCAGGGGCCAATGCTGCAGTGTGCCCTGGGGAAAGGGGGTTTGGTGGCAGTGGGACTAAGGGGATTAGGTAAAACCCTGCTTGTTAGCAAAGAGGATTTTTGGAAACGCTCTTGCAGGGATGCCAAGGACCGGGAGAGCTCCTCTCTGCCCGGTCCCTCTCAGAGTGGCCCCGAGGAGGAGGAGGAGGTGGTGAAGGCCATTTTTTTGGGCATCTGGCTCTATCACTGTCCTGCCGCGACAGGGTCGCATTTGGGGTGAAGAAGGAAATTTTCATCCAGTTGCCTAAACCAGAGCCTCCGGGGAGGTGATGGGATGTGTTGGTGCCTGTGTGCCCCAAGGGCTCTTCACCAAAGACAACCGCAAGCAAGAACAGGGGGGTTCAGCAGGTCCCCGCGGGGACACAGGTGACATCTCGAAACCACGGGATCCAGGGCGCATCAGTGCATGGCAAAGAGGGTGAGGAGGAGGAGGGTGGCGAGGGAGGCGTCGGCAAGGTGCAGCCGGTTGCCGGAGGCCAGGCGGTACTCGCGATACTGCTGGACACACATCTCCCGGATCACCTTCGTCACCACCTTGGTCTCCAGCTCCGTCTCTGTTTGGTTCACTGCTTGAGCAGCCTCTGACACGTTCTTCTTGGCGGCAGGTCCGATGTTGTATTCGGTCACCGTGATGTTAAAGCAGTCGGCGACAAAGACGTCCTGCGAGACAGGGCTGCTGTAATCCCGGTAGTAAACCCGGTTGGGGTAACGGTCTGCGTTTGCGCTCCACCATCGGTACTCATCAGGGCTGTCAAAGTGATAATGCATCCCCGACATGACACGTCCCATGGCGTAGCCCCCCAAACCTCCCACCACGGCGCCCGCTGCTGCCGCCCCAGCCACGTGCTTGAAGTTGGTCTTGGATTTGGGGGGTTTCCATGGCTTTTGGTTGTGGTAGCTTCCTCCGCTGGATGGGTTGTAACCCTGTCCCCACCCTGGGTTGTGGGGGTACCCGGGGTTGTGGGGGTACCCAGGGTTGTGGGGGTACCCAGGGTTGTGGGGGTAGCCGGGATTTTGCGGGTAGCCGGGCTGGCGGGGGTAGCTGGGCTGACGGTGGCTCCCCATGCCCCAGCCGCCTCCGCTGGGTTTGCCTTTGCCCTTCTTGGAGAAGGCAACGTCGGTCCAGGCGCTGAGGAGCAGGGCCACCAGGCAGCAGGTGACGAGGAGCCTGGCCATGGCTGCGGGACACAAGGACAGGCAGTGTTACAGGCAGGAGGCAGAGACCCCGCAGTCCCTGCGTCCGTGCTGCCGCAAGCATCACGGGCTTTAGGCTCCCTTACTTGTGCGTCATGTAAAACACACATCATCCCCTTTAATCCAGCTGCAGAACAAACAACTTTGGACTTAAATGTGTATTTACCCTCCCCAAAACCCCTTATTTTTATATATATATGTATATGTATATATATTTGTGTGTATATATAAATATATATCTATTTTTATATATCTATTTAAACTAGGACACATGTATATATACTATTTTTTATTTTTATTCATATATGTATATATATCCCCCACCTCCCCAACAGGACCTCTACAAGTAATGGCAATTTTAAGTAGTGGAATAAAAACGTTTGGGAAAAATGTTTCACTTGGTTGGGAGGTAAAAGTCCACTTACCAAACCTGCTCTATCCAACCAGATGACATAAATGAGATTTCTGATGTGCAAGGATTGAGGGCTATGAACAGATTCATCCCAAACTCAAAGCTTTTGGGTACCCGGGGCTGCAAGGAAGGCAGCGCCCAGCCTTGCCCCAGAGGTTTTTTTCCCAAAGAAATGAAATTCAGTGTGTTTTGCCCAAGTCCCTGTTTATGTGCAACAGGCCTTAACTGAAGAACAGCATTTTTCTAGTTTAATGTGTTTGCAGATATCTGCTTACTCAGCATTTTGCTGTTGGCATCCCAGGGGCATGCCAGGCACGTCCTGTGTTAGCTGGTGGGCTGGCAAGGATGAAATCCCATTTTAAAAAGCCATTTCTCTCCTTATGTATAATCCAGCTCATATAATACACACCAGGTCTACAAATCCTTTGGAAAGACCTTTGGAAAACACCTCCCAAGCTGCAAAATCCCTTCAGATGCCTCCCCGCAACACCAAGGAACACCGAGTTGCTGTTACCCTCATGTTTAATATGTGAGCCCAGCACTAGCAAAGGGTTTTTCTGTCCTGCCCAAGGCTGAGCTATCCCCCAAAATACCCCCATGCATGCCAGGATGCTGGGAGGGAGAGCAAAGCATTCCTGGCAAAGCGTGGGATGGGCATTTCGCAGCACCCTTGGATGCTTTTGCTGGCTCACATTACAGCAAGAAACAATTCAGATTTGGGTCCCGAGTGAGGTTTTTTGCAGCAACTGATGGACTGGCTTCCTTAAGAGTGACCACTCAACCCAGAGGTATGTTTAATGCAGGTAAGAGATGACAGTCTCTTGTGAGATATTGCCCTTAACAGCACAAACAGCCAGAACAAACCCTTGTTTAAGCCAGAAATTCTTCTGTTACACATTAACTATGGGTTTGCAGTCCATAAAAAGCACATTAATCTCTCTTTGGGTTCAGATAATTATGCTTTTTCTCCCCCCCCCCCAAAAAAAAATCTGGTCTTATGTCCAGAAATGTTTGAATTAAGGTCCTTTAATGTCATTTTTTTGATTGGGATCGTTAGCAAGGGCTTAATTAAAAGAGCAGAAAAGATACAAGAGCCTGTCCCTTGTGATGGGGAGGAAAGCCAGGCTCAGGCTGCCTGCTCGGCACCGTCTTGTAAAAAAATTGGGTGCAAGCCGTCTGCTTTCGAGCAAGTTTGCTGCTTCCTTGCCCCGTAGCACCCACCCACTGGGAGCGATGATGAGATCAGGGGGTTAAAAATAGCCAAAAGACATGGCAAAAACTTGGATGGGTGAACACTCCTTAGGCACTCAAAAAAACCCCAAACCCCAGAAATAGGGTAAAAAAGCCACAAATTTTTTTTTTAAGATGTGACTCTCCTTCTCCACAGCAAGTTGCAAGGGGGAAAAAAATCAACCTCTGGATGAAAACAGGTTACAGCAAAGTCCCAGAGGATATTCCAGCCTGGCAGCACCCACCTGTTCCTCTAATTGCCTTAGCAGAGACAAGCTCTGATAAACAAGGCTCGTTTGCGTTTGCGCCGCTAATTACCCAGCTCCTTGAGCTTTGCCCTGAATAAATGCCATCTCTGGCACAAACACCCTGCGCATGATGGGGACCAGGGAGCTGCTTCCTGGGGCTTGGAGCTGGGTCCCCTCTGCTTGGAAACAATATTTACAGTGTGATCATAATATTATTATTAAATTATATTATTGAATGACTTTACAGGGATTTTTTTCCCTGGCTCTTTTTAACCTTCCTCCCCCAATTTTCCCTCTCTGTGTGCAAACGTAGGCAATGAGAAGTTAATTCAGGTGATTTATATCAGAGCAATTTATATCCACTTGTGTTGGAGAACCGGAGGAAACCCAGTGCTCCTTAAAGGCAGAGGAGGAAGCGGAAAATGGAGGATGTGAGGCGCGATCGCAAGCAGCGATTACATGCGCAGCGCTGGCAAGAAGGCGGCTTCGGGTTGGGAGAGGAAAACCAACACCCTGGTGCCAAAGTAACTGTGGAAATAACCTTGTTAAGTTGCCCGGGGAGAGAGAAGAAATGAAAGGAGGTGGGGTAGGCGAAGGTGGAGGAGCAATGCAGCAAGGAGGGTGGGAAGATGCTCGGGAATGGGGGTGTCCAGACCCTCCCAGCAACGCTGGGAAGGTCCTGGCTTGTGGGGGTTGAAAAATTAGGGCTGGGGCTATGGGGAGCAGGGATGCAAGCTGGCAGTTTGCTTTCTGAAAACACCACCCCTATATTTTAGAAACCCCCCTCCAGGTGGCTCAGGGCAGGGCAGGGGGGAATTTCCCACCAGCATCAGCATTGAATCAGCCCTGAATAAACGAGCAGCTGTGAGAAGCAGGGCTCTGTCTTTTAAGGAAGACACTCGCCTTCGGAGCTTGAAATGTCTATTTTTAGGCAGCGATGGCGGGGAGAGAAGGCAGCCCCCATCCCCTGTGATGCTGCTCGGTGTTAAAAGCCCCCTCACCTCTGGATTTGTCCCACCCGAAGCCCCCATGTCCCATTTTCCCTGACACTCACCAGCTGGGAGCCCGTTGCTTGCTCTGTTCGGGGTGATTCAGCCTCGGCCGCAGAGCCACGGGGAGGAATAAATAGCAAGAGGGAGGAGCTGGCTCCTGCGCAGCCCAGCCCTGCACAGCCTGGCCAGCATCCATCCTCCTTTCCTAGGGAAAACCGTGGCCCGTACCCTGCAAAATTTAGGTTCAACCCTCCATCATTCCTCCCGGCAGATACGGGCATGGGAGGCAATGCTGGTGACCAAACGGGTGGCTGGAAAATCAGAGCGCTTGGATGGTTTATTCAAGAAATATCGATGAGATTGGCAGGGTTTGGGGCTGGTTTGGAAATCTCGGGGTCAGGGTTCTGGGAGAGGAAAGGATGCTTTTAGCGGTTGCTGGCTGCAGCTCGAAATCCATTATCCTGTGAAACAGAGATGCTCTGCGGGTTGATGGATAGAAAATAAAATAGGCTCAGACCTACAGGGGAAAGGATGAATCTGTCTTCTGTTTGCCTCACTCCAGTGCATTAAATCTCACTCCTGCACAGAGCAATCGTGCTTTACATTGAGGTACCCCAATATTTAATGGGAGGAAATGCCACAGAAGGCAATTAAAAATTGTATGGGATGCTCATGACAAGCTGGGGCTTTTATGGCACCCTTTTTCAGAGCATAAGGGTATGTGTGGCTATAGAGACCTAAAGACCAGGTGGGGAGTTATTCCCACCTTTTAGGCTTAGGATGGGCTATAATAAATGGGTCTACTCCAGAGCATCCCAGGATGCTTGCATGGTGGTTGGGAGATGCAAATAAAGCTTGAAACTAATGACACCAGGACCGATTTCAGCACAGCCATGCGATAGAGCCAAAACCCTACCGAGTATTTGCTGCCCAAAATAGCTGGGCCAGGTACGGCCGTCCCGGTGGCGCTCCCACCCCTGGACCACGGAGCACATCTGGCTGTAAAGAGGATATCCACCCCGGTGCTCCATACACTTGTTTATCTGTCTTGCTGGATTATGTTAAAAAAAAAAAATCTATTAATTTCTGTCTGGCAAGGAAATGGGTTGTGCTGGGCGCTTTGGCTGTGCCGGGGAGACAGCTGTATTAATTTCTGAAGGAGAAAATTAAATAACAGGGGCAAGATTAAGGTCAGTGAGCCTGTTGAAGCTCTCTCTTACAATACACAGGCATATTTATTCCTCGTGTGAATGCGCAGATGGCTCCTGATTCCCTGGTTTTAGTTTAAATACTCTTCAGTGGGCTATCTAAAATCCAAAGCCAGGAAAAGAAAGAAATACAGCTCTGGGAATGGGATGGTTGGGATTAATTCATCTGTGGCTTCTAAAAAATCAGGATTTTCCCATAATAATATATTTCAGAGGAAGTTCTGGTCTTGTTTGGGGGAATATAGAAACTATGTCAGATTCCAGCTGCAAATCAAGCAGGAGCAGCCTATTGACTTTAATTAATCTTTAATTTATTGTGAAAGTTAGCAGTGCTAAAAACACCCAAACCAGTATATCCACAGCACCTATTTAATGCAGCTGTGTGCCACACGGTTTCTTCAGCATCTTGGGGTAAAATTTCTGCTGGCAGCAAGCCAAGAGCTGCATCGATCTCTGCTGAAGGTTTGGCCCTTCTTCAGCCGCAGCTCAGGCAGCAACGGGGGCCGGAGGAAATAATGGGACGTTAAGTGCGATGGGGGTTCATGCCAGGTTAGAAAGCATTAATGGGATGGGTTTTTCTCGTAACAAATCGAAAACACTGACTTTGGTTTAATGATGAGCTGGGAGAGGACCCGGGTTCATCTTCTCATTGATTTTTATTTTTTTGCTTTAATTCATGCAAACCACTTTTATTCACGTAACTCTGGACTTGCTTGGAGAATTAGACACAGCTTGCAAAGGCAGGGGAAGGCATTAAACTAGTTTGTGGGAGATTTACTGTGTTTTGAGGCTAATTTGGTAGCGTTTGGAGGTAGGGATGACGTCCCACAGCCTGTCCCCATTCCGCCTTCACTCCCTGGAGACAGCAAAACATCTGGGCTTGAGCTCACCCCATCTCAAATCACACTTAGCTCGTGGGGAAACCTCTTTAAATGCTCCAAAGGCAAAAATAAGTGGAAATAAGTGCTGTGTTTGGAGGGCAATGAAATGCGTTTTGCAGAACTTGGTTTATTTCATGGTCTCATCATAGAATAGTCTCTTTTAAGTTAAAATGCCTTACTTTGGATTTTTCTTGGGAACCAGATGTCTCAGTAATATTTGGCTCCTGCCTGGATGAGAGAAGGAAAATGCACTTTGGGGAATAAACGGGAGCGCAGGGAAGGGAAGCGCTGGGAGCACTTACTTCCCAGCAAAAAGGAAAGACTCCCCTCGGTCAAGCTGTTACTTTCCCATGTCAGTGTGTAATTAAAAAATTGAAGCCTTATTAGGGTATTTTGCATTTTCTTTGGTGGGGAGGGCTTCATTGCACAAATGGGGTAAAGCTACGCCAAGGCTCGCAGCCGTGTAGGCCCCAGGAAGGGCAGCTCCCCTCCAAGAGAAAAGAAATGTCATTTTTGGCCCATTTTTAGAAGAAGCTGGGGTTTTCCATGTGCTGCATAGAAATCTTTACCTGCACCATTATTCTGTATAATTATATTCTATATATATAATATATAATATATAATATATAATATATAATATATAATATATAATATATAATATATAATATATAATATATAATATATAATATATATATATATAACTATATTCTGCACAAGAGGAAATCGCAGCTCATGGATGGCATTTCTCCTTTGCTCTTGACAAATCTAAGTTTTCCTGTAAAAAGAAGGAAAAAAAAAAAGATAAAAGGACTATATAAATTTTTAGCCTTTTGCTGTGGATGAAAACAGGCCAGGAGGCAAAACTGGCAGGAGCTGGACATTCAATACATACACTTTCAGAGCGTCGTCAGCATGCAGTTTTGCAACCTGTGATGGTGAGGAGAAGCCCCAGCAAGTCCCTAACCCTGGAGGCACATAAGGGCACAAACAATGTGCCAGGAGAGGAAGCATCGAGGGGGAATAACAAGCAACACAAACTTTCCAAGCAACATCTCACGCTGCTTCCAGGAGCGGTTTGAGGTTGGTTTTTTTTTTTTTTTGGACAGATGCAGCTTCATTGCAAAGCCAAGGAGTGCAAAGCTAGCATGGAAAAAATAAATCAGTTTATGACTGCTCTAGTAAATTAGACTCATTGCAGCCGTGATGCTGGGGAGGAGTTTGTGTCCCCCCTGTGTTGATCAGCTTTCCTCGCTGGTGATGTCTTTTTGCAACGTGATCTACGTGTAGATGTGACTCACAGGCAACAGGCTCCTGCCCATATCTGCCTGCTGGTGGGAGGCTCCAGTGAGGGACTACTGAAAGGTGGTTTGGGGCGGAGAAAGCAGCAAATAAGGCAAGTCGTCATCTTGTTGTGTTTCAAAGACAAAGCTAGATCCTTGAGGAAGCAGATTAGCCAAATTAATTTAATATGAATTTCTTTTCTGCAGGGAGTGGCAACTGAAATACAAAATATTGGAGGCTGCACGCACCCTCCTTCTCTTTACTATTAGACAACTGTTTTAAAAAGGCTATAAATGTTCATTCAGCTGCTACAATCTGATTAGGGGTGTAATAACCTCTGCCCATGTGCTAGCTGCTATTCCAGGCAGGGACACATGTAAGCTCCTGACGGGTGGGATCCTCCCTGGCTGCAGGCTGATGCCTTCCTAATGATGCACTGCATCTGTAGAAGATAACCTGCAGGGGACACAGCTCCCAAAAATGTGCCTTCGACACCTCCCAGGGTTGGCGGCATCACCCAGGTGCGCTAGAAGGTAAACCAACAGCTTTTACTGAAAAAAAAAGAAGCCTTTTTTGGAAATATTTTTTCATTTCGGGATAAGCACTCATAATAAAAGTGCTTTGAAGGGTGGGAAAAAAAAAAAATCAAGTCTGGGTATTTGGGTCCCCCTGCTGCCAGCTGGATTAATTTATGGGAAATGGGAGAAGTAAGTCACGCTTGTTCAAGGAAGATGTTTGCTGTCCGATTTGGTTTCAGCCCAGCTTAGTTTAAAAATAATTTGTCCCTGTGCCGGGTTTGTGCCTCTAGGCTGAACAATTCACTGCTGTGTCCAGGAGAATGAGCGCAGGGAAGAGCCGTAACCCGCTGCAGAAAGGGCTCGTTATGTCCTTCTGTATCAATAAATCTCCTGTTTTTTGGACAGACGAGGACAGCCCAACGTTTGGGCTCTTTTAAAACATGATGCCCCTCCATAAAGCTGCAGGAACAAATACTTGCCCAATGATGCTATAATCCAGCTTCCCATAAACTTCCCTGAGTGGTGCAATACCCACCAGTTGGCTCCTTCACAGGAAAAGCTGAATATCTATATTTTTTTTTCCTCACAGCAGGGCTTGTAATATATGACTCACCGGGAGGCTTTCCTTTGCCTTGCTCCCATTTATTTTTAACTTGTAATCCCCTTGGAAGACTTTCTGAGATCAGAGCAGCAGCGTAAGCATGTTGCATGACATAACGTGGCTATGCTGAGGTCACCTTCTTAAAAATAAACCAGGGCACACCCAGGATGGGCAAAGGCACTCCCATTTTCATCATTTTTGCATCACTCATCCATGCCAGCCTCAGATCCCGCGTTGGGAAATTGCTCCTATCCCGGAATGTGTCAGCTGTGTGCCGAGAGCTTGTTAGGAGCGTGCCGAAATCCCAGCTGATGTATTTAAATACTGTATTCCCCAAACGGAGCCATGGGCAGGAGCATCTCCTTTTGGAGGTGTGACGGGTGGAGGGATAATGCCGCGGTCCTTGGTGCTCCCTGTGGATTCCTGGCTGGGTTGCACTGGGAAAGGGGAAGGAGAAATCAGTTTTCCCGGTGGGAAAAGGGGCTGTGGGGTGAGATGGGGAAAGCTGAACTCCAGGAAATATAGACAATTGTTTGATTTTTAATTAAAAAAAAAACAAAAACCTCAAGGAATAGACTGAAAGAAGGACCAGATTGGAGATGGAGAAATATTTAAAAGAACTGTTACATTTTTCTCTTAGCTGTATATTTTTTTTATATACATAATTTTGGTCCAGGTCTTCACCTTGTTTATTTACAAGAATGAATTAAGCTTTTGCATCCCATGACCTGGTTTCTAACTCACGTGTTCGGCGAGGATGAGATGATTAAACCCAACTCGCTTGCAAAATAGTTGTGCAAATCCTCTTAGCTGAGCCAGTGAGTACGTTTCCACCCTGATTTTCCCTTCTCCCTCTGCGTAAGGCTGGCTTTATGGGCTTTCATCCCCTTTTCCTCCAGGTATAAATGAGAATAAGCAGACAAATTAGGCTTGGGAGATGTGTGCCCATGGGGGAAACTGGGCCAGGTTTTTAGCCATTAGAGTTTTGAACCTACTGAAACAGTTTCCCATGTGATGTGCACCTTTCCATCCACTTTGGAGCACCTTCCAGCTGGCCTGTCAACCCAAGACCATGCATGACTTAGTCCAAAGCTTTTCTCTCCCCTAAAGCAACAAATTAAAGGCTCTTTATGAATCTTATGCTGAGGATCAGGCTGACATTATATACTAAAGAGACATTCTATACCAAATATTCAGGCATTATATGCCAAATCTGGTCCATATGTTTAATTCTCTGCCCTTTTATCTTGGAAGGGGAGCTGCTGATGGGGGAAAGCTTTACCACCGCCTGCATGAGAGCAGGAATAAGCCAATAACCACCGTCTGGAGTGAGGAAAAGCCCGGAGGGAGGCAAGGCTGCTCTGAAGATGCTCAAGATGCTCATGCAGAGTTGTCATGGGCACGATGCTCTCTGTAGTCATCTCCATGACTACCTCGGCGCCGAACAGAGCGGAGGAGATGCAAGCAATGTAGGAATGGTCTTGTTAGCTTAAATGCTGCACGCTCTCTCTCAGCTGGTGTAAATAAGTAATGCTTGGGACCATCCAAGAGGTTTAACTCCACGGATGATGGCTGGTTTTTAGCCAGAGCTTGAAGGCAGCTGATATTGCAAATGTTTTTATTTACAAACCCCTGAGATTTGTAGCATCTCCCTTAAGGTATTTCTGTGGTGGATGCTCTGGGGTACAAGAGCATGATGTACTCAGATGGAGCTCAGGTTTTTTACTCACCCTTAGCCAATGTAATTGAAAAACCCATTTTCCCATGCAATGGGCAATGGGCCCATTTCCCAGCAGGAATATTCCTGCTTCTGACCCAAGATTATGCTATGGGAATGGCCAGCCTAAGTAATAAAGCTGTGTAGGAAGTTGATTTGTGACCAGGGTGTGGAGAAGGAAGCATTTTGAAATGGGTTTTTCCCCCTAGCTAACAACATTTTTGTAAAAAACAGCAAAGATTATGCACAATAGAACCATCTAGTTCATACAGTCTGGAGCTGAGATGTGCTAGCTTTAGGGACTGAGTGGAGATGCCAGAGCTGACAACTCCCTTCTAAAGGATTTCTCCTTAATTTTACCTCCTTAACTTTTCCAAAGCAACTCCCAACACAGTGCGAATGCTGTGGCTTGCAGCCTGCGTGGAGAAAGTCAGGACAATAAGTAATGTTAAATCTGTGCAGAGGGCTTGAATTACAAGGGAAGAAGCCCACAGGCTTTTCAGGGCTTGGGGTTGCTGTGATCTCCATGCCACCAAGAGCAAAAAACCAGAGGTGTCAAGCACTGGCTGCAAAGCATTTTTTCTTAGCAATGCTTAGAGAGGACGGAGGAAAATGTTTTACAGGATGATGTTATAAACCCTGATATGAGTCCACATGCAGGAGCAGCACTGGAGGACAAACTCCAGCCTGGGCAACAGTGTTTTGCTCCAGTGATGGGCAGAGATTTTTTTTTCTCTCTATAATTATTCCTAAAGCTGCATCTGGTTGAACTACACAACTCCAGCGTCTCCTTTTCCCAGCAGCTCCGGTGACCTTGGCCCCTGGCTTGTTTTTCAGTGCATTTCTCAGCAAGCCCAGTGAAGCTTTAGGGAGGGAATAATACTCAAAGTACAGGAACTGGAGGAAATTAGTTTTGCATTTACAGCAGTGGGTCAGGACTGGCTGTTTATCCTGAGCTGGGGGACACTGGGCAAATTGTTCACACAGGGCTCGGCACAAGGAGGCTTCCTGCAAGCAAAGCCCCATCTGCAGCCATTAAATAGCAAACAATAATTAGCACTAATAATACAACACAGTTGATTTTTCCCAGGGTGTTTTCTTAGAATCATAGAATCATTAAGGCCAGAAAAGACCTCTAAGATCGTCAAGTCCAACCCCCAACCCAACACCCCCATGGCCTCCTAAACCATGTCCCAAAGTGCCACGTCTACACGTGTTTTGAACACCCCCAGGGATGGTGACTCCACCACCTCTCTGGGCAGCCTGTTCCAATGCCTGACCACTCTTGCAGTAAAGACATTTTTCCTCATATCCAATCTAAACCTCCCCCGACGCAGCTTGAGGCCATTTCCTCACATCCTATCACTAGCAACTTGGGAGAAGAGACCAACCCCCACCTCACCACAACCTCCTTTCAGGGAGTTGCAGAGAGCGATAAGGTCTCCCCTCAGCCTCCTCTTCTCCAGACTAAACCCCCCCAGCTCCCTCAGCCGCTCCCCATCACACTTGTTCTCCAGACCCTTCCCCAGCTCCGTTGCCCTTCTCTGGACACGCTCCAGCACCTCCATGTCCTTCTTGTCCCGAGGGGCCCAAAACTGAACACAGCATTCGAGGTGCGGCCTCAGCAGTGCCCAGGGGCACCATCCCTGCCCTGCTCCTGCTGGCCACACCATTGCTGATACAAGCCAGGATGCCGTTGGCCTCCTTGGCCCCCTGGGCACACTGCTGGCTCGTGTCCAGCCGGCTGTCAGCCAGCACCGCCAGGGCCTTCTCCGCCGGGCAGCTTTCCAGCCACTCTTCCCCAAGCCTGCAGCGGTGCATGGGGTTGCTGTGACCCAAGTGCAGGACCCGGCACTTGGCCTTGTTAAACCTCATACAGTTGACCTCGGCCCCTGGATCCAGCCTGTCCAGATCCCTCTGCAGAGCCTTCCTGCCCTCGAGCAGATCGACACTCCCGCCCAATTTGGTGTCACCTGCAAACTTGCTGAGGGTGCAGTCAGTCCCCTCATCCAGATCACTGATAAAGATATTAAACAGAACTGGCCCCAACACTGAGCCCTGGGGAACACCGCTCGTGACCGGCCACCAACTGGATTTAGCTCCGTTCACCACAACTCTCTGGGCTCGGCCATCCAGCCAGTTTTTTTTACCCAGCGAAGTGTACAGCTGTCTAAGCCATGAGCTGCCAGCTTCTCTAGGAGGATGCTGTGGGAGACTGTGTCCAAGGCTTTACTAAAGTCCAGGCAGACAACATCCACAGCCTTTCCCTCCCCCACCAGGCAGGTCACCTGGCCATAGAAGGAGATCAGTTGGTCAGGGAGGACCTGCCTCTCATGAAGCCATGCTGGCTGGGCCTGATCCCCCTGGTTGCACTGCACTTGCCTGGTGAGCTCACTCAAGATGATCTGCTCCATAATCTTCCCCAGTACCGAGGTCAGGCTGACAGGCCTGTAGTTCCCCAGATCTTCCTTCCAGCCCTTCTTGTAGGTGGGCATCACATTGGCAAGCCTCCAGTCATCTGGGACCTCCCCTGTTACCCAGGACTGCTGATAAATGTTGGAGAGTGGCTTGGAAAGCTCCTCCACCAGCTCCCTCAGCACTCTTGGGTAGATCCCATCTGGCATCCATATTCCTATCTACATTCTGGCCTGAAACATCTGTGCCATCCAAAATATTTCTGTGATATCCATGATCCAAGGAGCTTGTCATGTTAAAAATAGAGGAAGCTGGAGCAAAGCCTCTGGGATTTGATTTCTCACAAGCTTAGCCTGTTTGGGAGCTTGCATTATTCTGCTAAGGAGTCAATAGGTCATCCATTGCTCAAAAAAAATATAGATTTGATATAATTGTGTCAACTCCTTGGCTGAGATTAAATGAAATAAAGCTGAGAATTGGGGTCTTATTGCTCCTTCGCTGATTGCTGGAGCTCCCCTGTACAAATAGCTTCAGAATGACTATTTTGGGGATTGCGATGGGAATGAAGTTTTGAACAACTTTTCATGGCAGCTGTTTTGTATCTAAGATTTCTGAGCTGTTTTCAGGGGATGATGAGAAAAACAGATGGAAGAGGTCATGGATCCTTTTTCTGGAGCAAAAAGGAGGCTGGAGTTCCTTCAAAAATGGGGAGGAAAAAAAAAGGGAAATGAAATAACAATAGTACAACAAAAAATACAATACTAAACCTGGATACTATTTTAATTCCAGAAATAGGCTGATTCTGGCAGAACTGGATGCAAGCGCTTTTCCCGTATTTCTCCTCAGTTCCGGGAATAGAAAAGAGGGATTTATGTCTTGAAATAGGTGTTGGTGGGGAACTGCACCTGGGCTCCCAGCTTTCCACCACGGACCTCACCCAGCGAGGGAGAGTTGACAATGCCGCTGCCATCCAGCCCTTTGAATTATTGATCTCATATATATTAATTATAGACACTTCTCGGGGTCAGCAGGTCGAGCACGAGAAAGGTGTGCCAGGTGACATGTCGCAGGAGTTGAATTTCAAGCGAGGAGGATTTGAAAAGGGAGGTAGTTTAATCAACACCAGTTTAGTTAAGGCCTTATAAGTACACAGAACACGGATCACAGACAAACTGCGACAGAAAAAAAAACCTCTGATGGAGGAGATACTCACTTTTCATTAAAAAAATACCACACCCAGGAACTGGAAATGAGCTCATTTCAGTCTTTAATTTATCAATACAAGTAATCAAGCAGAGGGAAGGTGTGTCAGCTTATGCGAGGGGGTCCCTTTGGGGAGGGATTGGAGGTTAATCATAAACCATGACCTTGCTTTGGGTGAGGAATCATTATCCAGCTTTGTCCTCCTTTTTTTTTTTTTTTTTCCTAAAAAATAAAGTGCCTTCCAGTTGGTTTTGGACAATTTTCTGCATTATTCGTTGGTCATTTACTATCAACTCAGAGATGCAACTGCTCACATTTTTAATCCCTCTACCTCCCAGGCAGGGAACGGAGATATGGCAGTGGTGACCACACATATTTGTAATACGCAGATTGGGGTGAATTCCGCAGTTATTCATTGCTTATCTGTGTGCGTAGCTGTTATTTATCGTGACCCAGCTGCAAGAAATAACTTTAGGAAGAAGAGCTAGCTGAATTTGGCTTGTTTGTTTGCAAACCTGTATCATTTTTTAATCAATGGATCAGCTAAACAAATATTATTACATTTATGTTGCTTACTGTTTAAAGTAGATACTCCCTTTGCTCTTCTGCACCACACAGTGGCTATTATTTTATTTAAAATGTAGTACTACTGTTGAGAGGGACTTATAAAAATGAGGCAGACCTTTCCCTTTTAATTATCTCAGAATTTCATGATTGTAAGCCTTCAGACTATACCTAGCTGGGAGCAGAAGAGTCGTGGACATATTTTCTGATTGAATCCCAGGTACCAACATCACTTCTCCACACCCTCAGCTCTCCCCACCACCACCCTTCCTCTGACCACAAAATACTCTGTTTTTAAAGCTGATTTTTGCAGATGACACCACCGGATAGTTTCCAGATGGGCTAAGGACATCCCTGGGCATGGGGGTTTCTGCAGAAATCCTACTCTGGACTTCAGCTCCCCAAATTCCTTTTGCAATAAGCCTTTGCAATGCTGACCTCTGCAGGCAAATACTGCGTAAAACCAGCTGGCTCTAGGCAGCCATAACCTAAATAATGCATAAAACAGGTATTTTACGCATTTTTGCTGGCTGTGGGCAGCAATAGCCTTTTAATAATGCATAAAAATGGGGCATTTCTGTGTTGGTTAGCAAACAGAGAATATTTTGGTGAGGGAAATACTGGGAAATCCTTGTTTGCTTGGGAAGGGGCTGATCTGCTAACTTCTGCATAGATTTTGTAAATAATTTGCTAATTGGACAAAGTGCTTTGAAATCAGGGGATGAAGGATATGAATGAAAAGCAGGCACTTCACGCCATAAAGCCATCGGTGCTATAAACTGGGAGTCGAAGGCCCTGCCTGGGCTTCCTTGGGAGGGGGAAAAGCCAGAAACTACCTGCAGCGTACCCCTCCCCGAAACTACAGTTTTGCCCCTGAGACCCCACCGCTAATTAAGCTCTAATTAACAGCACCCCGAGGCGCCTTCAAGGCCTCCTGCAGGAGCAGGTGGGCCGGGCTGGGCCTTCTCCCCACCAGCGGCTGCCACCCACCCCCTGGGTCTGAACGGGTTCCCTCTGTAAAACAGGGGAGACGGTGGCCGCGAAACAAAGCAGGCAGTGGCGGGTTTGGCTAGGGAGGACTTTAATATGCCCATTGCCCAGGGGTCCCGGGTGTGGGGAAGCGTTGTGGGGCGGTGGGCAGGCATCCTTCCCCGCAGGGTCTGCGAGGGGTACACCTGTGGTTAGCGGGAGCTGCAGGGAACCATCCCTGCATGTCCTGGATCAGCTGGCCTCCGGGAGCATCCCTGACGGGTGCTCAGACCCCGAAGGTGGCTGAGGAAGAGGCACCGGAGAGACCCGGAGCCCCCTGGCATGTGGAGATGAGCACCCTGTGCCCAGGAAGGATGCTCAGAACATGAAGGACACTGAGAAGGAGACGTCAGAGGGACCCGGAGCCCTGCGAGACGTCAGAGGGACCCGGAGCCCTGCAAGGCTTGGGCATAAGTTTGATGGGAGCTCCTGGGGCACAGGGCATGCCGCCGCACCTGGCAGATCCCCGTCCTAGAGCTTGAGCGCCGTGACACGGGGGATGTGGAAGGGACAGGTCTCCTCTGAACCTGTAGAGCTGCAGAAGGAGGAGGAGAAAACATCGGGAGGGTCAAGGAGGAGCCCACATCTCCCCTCCCTGTGTCCCTCCACCCCAGGCAGCCCGCCTGCCCACCCCATGCCTGCCGCTTACATGAGCCGGTTGCGGATGGGGCGGAAGTGTTTGGTGAGCCTGACAGCGAAGATGATGTTGGGGATGAGGAAGAAGGTGCAGCATCCCAGGCTGAACCAGAAAGCATTCTGCAAGGAGAGAGCATGGGGGCCCCCATTAAGCTGTGCAGGGAGAGGCAGCCCCCAGGCTCTGGAGGGGTTTGGGGACCCTTGCGGTGGCTGGTCCTGGTGGTGTGGGGCTGTCAGGGCTGCTGTTGACCCCAGCTGCCCCAAATTCTTGCTAGTTGGTGGTGGGATGCTGCACCACACAGGTCCCCACCAGACCCCCGCAGAAGGACAGGGACAGGATCCTTACCCAGGGGTCGGCGATGCGGTCACACAGGATCACCCGCCCATTGTCCAGGGCTGTGGCGAGTGGCTGGCACGAAGCCACATCCTCCCTCAGCTGGAAAAGAAGTGGAAACAAGGCGTAAACCCATTCCTGGCTTGGAGGGATGCATTTTGCTGCCTCGGCTCAGCAAGGGGCTTGCATGCAGCATCCATGGGGCCTCCTGGCCCTGAAGAAACTCTCTGTGGCGAAGGTGAGCACCTACCGTCTGCCCGACCCAGTTCAGGTACTGCGTGAAGTACCGCAGCTCCTTCCTCGTGAAGCAGCCGATCTCCTGGGCAGAGGAAAGGCAGCATGGAGGGCAAGCACTGTGCTTCCCAGCCCAGCTCCAGCCCCGCTCCAACCAGCTCTGGGCTAATACCAGGCTTGGAAACAAGGGCTGAAGGCTTCAGGTGCCCCTTCCCCTCTTGCAGCACTCTGTTCTCACTCTTTCATTCTAGCTGTGGGGAATTTTGTACCTCTCAAGGGCCAATCCAGCCCCAGCTCACCTGCCGGAGGATCTGCTGGGCTTGCACAGGCAGCTGGGCTTCCACTGAAGCCGTGGTGGCCAGTGTCGTCTTCACTCGCTCCTGGGGAACCACAGGAAGGGCAGAGCATCCTTAGAGCAGCAAGCAGCAGGAGAGGTGCCCTGGGGGTGCCAGGAGCAGGGTGTGCAGTGCCATGCACATGCCGAGCATCAAATTGGGTTTGGTTGCAGGAGGGCAGGGAAAGAGGGACCTGCCCTGAGCAGAGAAATGCCCTGGCAAGGAGCGAGTGAGATGAAATGCTGTGGGACAGCTCTGTTGGGGATGCTGAGTTGCCCCGAGTGCTGCAGTGGGATCTGTGATTTGCAGCGGCAAATCTAATCACTAAAGGACACCAGTCCTCCCCAGACAGCATTTTTCCTGGCTCTCCCATCACCCTGTAACTGGCTTTTTGGGGCCCTGGCAGGCAGGACCCATAGGGCACCATGTATTTTTCAGAGCTGAAATAAACCGTGCAAGTACCTGAAGATGTGGCGCCAAGTGGGAGAGGAACTGGATGCTTTCCCCCAGCTTTGCCTGCGGGACAGGGAGGTGAGAAGGGTGCAAAAGGCCCATTGCCCCTTTCACGGGGACACCACTGAGCCACCAGCCCGGCACAAACTCACCACCAAAGCTTCCTGTGATTGCACCGTGGAGTTTTGCATCTGCCATAGGGCCTGGGCCTCGGCAGCCAGCCGCCCCGCCACTGTGCCATTCCTCTGCAGGCGGACAGCAGGGTGAGGACATCCCCGTGGGCATGCAGGCAGCCCCTGCCGCCCGCCCTGCTGCTCACCTGCATTTTCTGCAGCCCCTCGAGGCTCCTTGCCAAGCCGGGGAGGCTGGTTTGCACCACAGGGTTTTTCATCTGGGGGAAGATGGAGTTGGCAGCTGCCCGAAATCCAACCCTGGAAGCTGGTCCCAGCGTGGCTGGGCTGCATCCTGCTGACCACAGTGGGGACCAGCTCCCTGCAAGCATCCCCTCACCTCCTCCTGGAAGCGCCCATAGTCCACCTCGTCCATGCCGCTGCGGGCGAAGGTCTCCAGGTCCTGCCTGCCCTCGCTGCGGAGGAGCCGCACGTCGCCCAGGCGTGCCGTGAAGTCACCCAGGAGTTTTTGAAAATCAGACGTATACTGCAGGGGCAAGACGCAGGGATTCTGCAGGGTTGGGGCCAGGCATCTCCATCCCAGTAACCCCAGTAAAGCTCATGCATCCTCGCACCATTACGAGAAGCTCTGGCTGCAGCCGGCCCTCACCTTGGGGGTTTTTAGATGCTCATCCAGGTCATAGGACCTCTCGAGCTGCAGCACCTCCCACAGCCCCGCACCACTCTTGCACTCCCTGGAAGGCAAAGGGACGTGGATGGTGTGATCCCGAATTAGGCCTCCAACATATAGGGGCAGATGTGGGCTCCTGCGGCACCCACCGGTATGTGGCACTGAGATTGGAGTCCTTCCTAAGGTTGAGCTGGCGGGTGAGGTTCATGGATGGAGGCAGGTTCCCGGGAGTGTCGATGAACTGGGCCAAACAGGAGAAAAAAGGTCAGGGTCTGGCACAGGCATTCCCAGCAACGATTTCGGGGGTGCTCTGCCCTCACAGGTGCATCCTGGGGTACCCCATCCCAGCCAGAGCTAATCTTGCCTTTACTTGTATGACCCCACTTGCAGAGCCTTGCCAGGTGGTGTTCAGAGGGAAAGCAGTGGACAGCCCCGTGCAGGGACCTGCCTGCGTGTGCACAGCCACAGGACAAACCCTGATCCCATTCCCAGCCCTGCTCCCAGGCCTGTCACAGCATGCCACTGGCCCCAAGCACCCCAGGGATCCCCAAACAACCGGAGAAGCACAAGGGCAATTCCTTGCTGCTGATGCAAATCCAAGGACCTAATCCTAAACTTAATCTTCTGTTTTAGGATGGGGTTTTTTGGATGGGTTTAGGGGCAGGACACAGATCATTTGGAGGCACTTTGGTGCACACAAGTAGACATTTATGGGGTGATGGGTGGGTGCGTGGCCACCCACCTTATAGATCTCCTGGTTGACCCAATTCCTGCAAACCAGCGTCTGGATGTTGCCCCCAACCAGAAAGGTGGCAAAAACCAGGAGGATGAGGAGCCAGGAGAACAGGAAAGCCAGGCCCACGCCGCTGAAAGAGGGAGAGGAGGTGCCGGCGGCAGCTTTGCAGACCCAAGTGGGCAGAAAGGCTTGTGGGGACCTGCCCAGCCGGCTGCAGCCCCGCACTCCCTCCCGCGCCCGGGCATGCCGGCCTGCCTGGGAAGGGCCCGCGGGAGCGGGGTGTGCCGGGCAGCGGGGCCGGGGCGCGGGAGCTGCCAGCTCCCAGGGAGGAGCGGCTTCTCCCAAACCCGCCGGCGCAGGCGGTGGCTTCAAAAGCCTTCCCTCCCTTGGCTTTGCCCCTCTGTTTTTGGGGGAGTATGAGATGGCAACAGCCCCCCCCAGCACCCGAGAGATGCTTACACCAGGAGAAGCTTGGCTCCAGCTTCTCCTCGGCACTCGTAGTCACTTGGGTCCTCCCGCTTGGAGAGCCCGTACGCCCCCAGGGCCATCCCTGTCACGTTGCAGGCAAGGATGAGGAGGATGATGGAGCACAGCACTGTGCCTGCGATCCACCTGAGAAAAGAGCAGCAGGGCACAGGGGCAGAGAGATGAGGCTGATGCACCGGCTGGGGCTCGGTGTGGGGCTCAGCACCCATCTCTGCTGCATCCCCTGCACCCTTTCATACTCCCCAGTGTCACCTGTACTGCTCGAAGCGCTCCACCTCCCGGAGGTACGGCTGGCTTCTGTCCTCCACCTTCACCAGGGCTTCGCTGACGGGCCGGGTGTAGTCGGGGAGGGGGAAGCTGTTGGCGATGGACTGCACCTTGTCCGTCACACGGGCCATCTCATCCCGCAGATCTGTGGGTCCAAGGCCATGCTGGAGGAGGGGATGGTCTCCACATCCCACACTATGTCCCCAAATTGGGATTTGCCCCATGCAGGGTGCCCCCGCTCAGTCTGTCCATCCCACTCACCCTGGATGACCTGCGCCATCCTCTCCACGGCCAGCTCCGGGATGGAGTTGAAGGTGCCATTGCCCTGCGAGGAAAGAGGGGGTGCTGAGCGGCTCGGCCAGGGCTGCCCACAGGCGCCAGACCCCCCCGCTGCACCCCGACCCCCCCAACCTGGCGAATCATCTCTGCAAAGTCACTTCGGGGCAGACCGGCCAGCGCCTTCAAAACCTTCTCCACCGATGGCACCTTGGGGTGGAAGAAGCAACCTGTGAGCCTCAGGGCTGCCCGAGGGGTGGTGATGGTGGGGATCCAGCACCCCATCCCACCTTGCCATAGTCGGCACCCAGCTCCAGGCTCTGTGCCCTGCCCAGGATGCTGGCGCAGGAGGTGCAGCGCGGGTCGTCCAGCAGAGTGACCACGCGCCGACGCCGTTCCTGCAGCACCGGCTCCAGCTCGGCCCGCGCCGACGCCAGCGCCCGCACTGTCTTGTCGAGAATCTGTAAATGGTGCAGCGAGGTCTGTAGGTCTTAAAGAGAAAGCCCAGGGCTAGTTCACACTGCTCCGCTTGGCTGCCCCGGCTCTCCAGCAAGGCTTCGGCACTGGCCCCGGGGAGAGCCGCGCTCGGCCGTACCTCCAGCCCTGTCCTGCAGGTCTGCCAGCGCTGTGTAGGTCATGGCCTTCAGCTGCGCGTGGATGGAGAGCCCCACGCTCCGGCTGAGCCCTGCAAGGCATCGGGCACCCCGTCAGGATCTCATTCCAGTGGGAAGCTCAGGATGGGGCCTGCCAGTGCCTGCACAGTGCTTACCACCCAAATCTGAGATTATCTGCTGTCGGGGCACCTCGAACTGGTCTACCACCATCTGCACCCCCTGCCAGGAGAGAGGAGCCAGTCGGCCGGGGGTAGCAGCTGCCGGGAGGGGAGGAGGTCCCGCATTGCCATTCAAAGTACGTTTTTAATGCAGCCACGCCACCTCCTCTCGCCTCCCAGACTACTTCATGAGGGAAACGCAGCCATCCCTGGGCTGCATCGCACGCCGGGGGAGGCCACTCGGGGACCCACCTGGGGGACGTTGGTGATGTGCTGCCGCAGGGTGCGCAGTGTGGCTGGCACAGCCCCCAGCCCCGGCTCCATCTGCCCCTTCACCCGCTGGCTGGTGACGAAGGCACAGATGACGCTGGTCCTGTCGGGGACAAGCAGGCGGTGACGGGGCTGCCTCCCAGCCCTGTCCCCATGGGACACAATTCCCCCCACCCTGGGGCAAGAGGGACTCACAGGATGACGAGGGAGGTGAGGGACAGGCAAACCAGCAGGCAGTGGCGGCGACAGCCCAGTGAGCGCCGGTGGGCACGCAGGCGGCCCCCGCACCGCCGCCGGCTCCGGCAGTAGCAGAAGCACATCCCGGCCACTGGCATGGTCACAGTCAAGAGCAGAGCCACCATGGAGCAGATGACGTAGCCCAGCTCATACTGCACCACCTACGTGGTGGGAGAGCCTGGTCAGCACCGATGCACCCAGCTTTTGGAGTGCTCCAGGTGCCCAGGTGCCCCATCCCAGGCAGGTGCCATCCCCGTGGGATCCCCCACCCCACACCCTGCCTCACCTGTGACGTCTGCACCGAGTTGGGGTCGTTCAGGGCCGCTCTGAGCAGCTCTGCGAAAGAAACCGCGGCACTGGTAAAAGAGGTTCCACATGATGCACCCCCAACCCTCCCTGGGCAGCGGGGCCACGATGGAGGCAGCCCCTCCCTCTGTAAAGCAGCTCAGACCCCCCCCCCCCACCCCAAGCAACTCGGGACACTGTGATTGCAGCCAGCAAAAACTCAGTGGTCCCGGCACCCGTGGCGGTGGGGTCGAGGCTCCCCGGCTCAGGGCTCACCTGTGGGCAGGGGGTTTTGCTGGATGAGGTCCAGGCAGCGCCGGACGAGGCCATAGAGGGGATCGAGTGAGCTGGGTACCCGGTGCAGCGCCGGCACCCGAATGTCGGCATGCGTGTCGGTGAAACGGAGGACGCCACCGGGGCCGGTGAGATGGCATTGCTGGGTGCCGGCGGGACGCAGCAGCGCCCAAGCCAGCAGCAACCCGGCTGCCCGCATGGCTTCGGCAGCGAGGTGGGAGCCGGGGGGCTCCGTCAGCCAGAGAGCAGGCAGAGGAGCATGCCCGGCCCTGGATGGCTCTCTCCAGCTCAGCTCGCTGCTCCGGGAAACCTGCCTGACGGGTCGGCCGCCGCGCAAAGCCCAGACGCTGCCGTGGCTTGTTCCCCCGACCGGCTCCCCGGGGCGGCTGGGCTTGGCGGGGCTGTGTGGAGGCGTCTCCCAAACCGTCCCAGGCTTGTTTCACAACCCCCAGCATCCCTGAGTCACCGCCGCAGGGTCCCCATGGTCAAGGCCATTCCCAGAAAGGGTGGCAAAGCCCCCCCGGGGATTTGGGGAGAGGGCCAGGTGGCGGTGAACCCCCTGTCCTCGGGCTGGAGGGTGCTCATCCCCACCACAGCCACCTTGGAAGGAGGGATCTGGGATTTGGGCATCACTCAGGGTGGAAAAGCCCTTGCGGGGTCCCCGCGGGGCTGAATTGCCCTTTGCAAAAGCATCTGGAGCCCTGGGGCAGCACCACGTGCAATGGGCTGGGAGGGAGAAGGGGAAGCAGAGGGAGCACACAGAGGTGGACGGCGAGCCCCGGACGGCAATGCCTGCTCGCCAGCCAGGTGTGAGATGAGTTTTCTGGGCTCAGCTGGTCCCTGCCTCACACCCCGAGGCGGCCCAGGCTCCTTCCCAGGGCCAGATCCTGCTCACCAGCATGGGTCGAGCACTAATTACAGGGTTAGCTGGAAACGAGGGAGGTTCAACCTGATTTCCCCGGCGCGGGGGGAGCAGCCCCCGTGTGCCCAGACGGCCGCGGGGCACCCCGAGAGCTCGGCCCCCTGCTCGGCCGGGCGAGTCGAGCCGGCCCTTCCCTCCCACTGGCTGCTGATGCCTCCATCCTCCCGGCACTGATGCTAATCCATGTGGTTTTCCTCCCTATGGAAAAGGGGCTTTTCTCCCAGCTGGAGAGGCTGGCAGCATCTTTCCAGGCTGGGCACAGGGTGCTGCTCCCCACCACCCTCTTGGGGACGAGATGCCACGGACTGGAAAATCCTGCTCTGGCTTGGCTGAGTCCTCATCCTGGGACAAAACTCCCAGGGCCAGGAAAGCGTGGAGTCTGAAGAGTGATTACATGCACGGTGCATATATATATGTATATGTGTCTGCATATGGGAAAGAAGCCCCAGCCGCTCACACTGGTACTGGGGTGGTGACGGTGATGCAGGTGATGATTTCCCATCCCCACAATGGTTTCCCATCCCCACCATGGTTTCCCATCCCCACCATGGTTTCCCATGCCAACAATTTCCCATCCCAATGATGATATTTTTTGGGGAGGTAATTTTCGTGACTGAGGGGAAGGGCTGGGGCTGGCACTCATGACCCTGCAATGCCGACATGTGTGTGCTGCCCCGTCCTGCCCCAGTGGTGGGGATGGGGAGGGTTGGGGTGCTTTTGGCTTGCTTCTGTCCTCCCTCTCTCTGCCCCAAGGACATCTGCTGCTCCCAACTGGGGATGAATCATCCTGGTACTGTGTGTCCACGATGGGGAGCCCGTGGGGTGGCCCTTTGTGGGGGTCCCCAGGTGGGGGTTGCTCCTAGTGGGATGGGGGATGCTGGTACTGGGATTGGTGGTACTGGGAATGTTGGTACCAGAATGGGGTGGGGATGCTGGTAGTGGGGATGCTGGTACCAAGACAGGGGTGCTGGTACCGGTGTTGGTGCAGGGTGGGGATGCCAGTACTGGGGCTTTGACACTGGTGCTGGGATGAACCAGGCTGCTGGTGCTGGTACTGGGAGGGTGATTCTGGTGCTGGGAAGGTGATGCTGGTGCTGGTACTGGGAGGGTGATGCTGGTCCTGGGGTGGAGATGCTGGTACTGGGAAGGTGATGGTGGTGCTGGTCCTGGGAAGATGATGCTGGTGCTGGTACTGGGGTGGTGATGGTGGTACTGGGGCGGTAGTGCTGGTGCTGGTACTGGGGCGGTGGTGGTGATACTGGGGCGGTGGTGGTGGTACTGGGAGGGCGGCGATGGCGGTGCCGGGCCCGTGGTACCCACCGCTCACCGCTGGGCGGCGCCACAGCTCCGGCCGCCGCCGGGTAGGGGCGTGGCCTCGCATGGGGGCGGGGTCTCAGCGTGGCGTGGATGGCGCCCGCGCAGGGTCACGGCGGCGGAAGCGGAAGCGCTGCCCGTCGGGCCGGCTGTCGGCGCCATCGCCATCATGGTGGGCAGAGGGGCCTCCCGCGTCCCGCAGCGGTGAGTGCGTCCGCTCGCCTTGCCCCGTCCCGCCGCTCCCTCCGGCCGGGGGCCCTACCGGGGACCCCACCGGGCGTGGCCCCGGCCCCGGCGCACTGCGGCGGCGGGCGGCCTGCTGCTGCCGCCGGGAGCCGCGGGGCCCGGCCGGGCTCTGGCACCGGCGGCGCTAGCCCGTTATATTTAGCGTATGGCAGGGCCCGGGCAGCGGGAGCCGTGGCTTAAAGCCTGGGGGGCGTCGCGGGGCGGGGGGTGGGGTGGGTTTGAGGGTCCCTGGGCCCGGCGTGGGGGGTTTGAGTGTCCCTGGGCCCGGGGGGCGCGGTTGAGGGTCCCTGGGCCCAGGGGGGAGTGTGGGGCCGGGTCCCCAGGTCAGCGGTTTAACGCCTCTGCGCTGTGGGGTGTAGGTGGACCGACTACCTCCCGCTGGGCAGGAGGATGCCAGGCACCCGCTTCATTGCCTTCAAGGTCCCCCTGAAAAAGGTGAGTGCCTGCTGACGCCCTGGGCCTGTTCAGGGCGGAAAGTGGATGCAGGAAAGTGTTGCTTTTGCAGAGAATCAATGAGTGAATTATTCCAAAAAATGAGAAATACTGTTAGTAGGTCAGTGCTTTATAACCTGGGGGAGAGAGGAGCATAGTGCTGTTTGGCTGGTCAGAGCATGTGATGGGATCGTGGTGGTGCTCGCACCATGGGTGTGAGCAGAAATGGCTTTTAGGGATTGCTGGCAGCTTTCTGGGCACTGGCAGCACTGCCCAGGTACCCCAGAAACAAGGAGGTCTGTGTGGGCCAGCTCTGTTAGGGCAGGAGGGATGCTGCGGGCAGCCTCCACTAGCACTGCCGGCTGCCCGGAGGCTGTGCAGCCCAATGAATGAGGTGCAAGAGCTGAATTTTGGGAGCAGAGGCTGTGAGGGGTCAGTGTGGCAGCACAGCTGCCCGCCCAGCTGTGCCTGGAGGACCCTGCTACTGTGTGCTGGGGTGAGCTTTGCTCCGGGGTGGTTTGAGTGCAGCGGTTATGCCTAAAACAAATGCTGGGTCATGTCCATGGGGGTCAGAGAGCTCGTGGTGGGGAGCAGCGTGGTTTGTTCACCTCCGTTTGAGCTGAAGGGGTATTTGATAGCTTTCACCAAATGAAAGTTTCAGTTTCTGAGCATGTTTGTCATGCTGCAGTGTTCTGCCACTGTGTAAAGTCTTCAGTCGCTCCTGGAAATCCTCAGTTTAAGAGTCCCAAAGCAGTGAGGGCCTGAGTGCATTGTGGTCTGACTCAGTGTAACTTGTGTTTCCGTCTGCCTTTGCTCGTTGCCTGCGTCTTTCTCTTCGAAGGGATGATCTTTGGGAGGTTCTGGAGCATGAACCTCTTCCTGCCAGTCACAATGCACCTGAGTTTAATGTCTGCTCTTAAACATTATTTCCCCTCAGAGCTTTGATCAGAACCTTCCTCCAGAGGAGAGATTTTCACCTCGTGATCTCATTAAGAAAATCAAAGAGCAGAAGGAAGAGCTGGGCCTGATCATTGACCTGACGTACACAACTCGGTACTACGGGCCAGAGGTCAGTCTTGGTCTTACTGTTGGGGGAGAGAAGCTCTGTGAAAGCACTGATATTGCTGATGAAGTGGAAGGTGTTTCTTGCAAGAAGATAACTTTAAAGAGTATGAGGCACTCGAATCCTCTGGCAGAGGGATGAGGTAAAGGTGTTGCAGGCCCATTGGGATGGGGTCTTCATCCTTGATCGAGTACAGGCCTGGGGTCTTCAACCCCTGTTGTGCAGATCCTCTTTGTACCAACCGGCACAAGTTTTGGGATACCCTAAAGCTGGTTTTTATAGGCTCTCCTGAGTGAAGAGCTGCTTACAACCGGCTTTGGCTTGTGGTATCAAATGTGTGGATGCTTGCTTGGAAAGGTGTTAGATGCTCTGCATACGCTTCATCTTCCCCAGGGACGAAAGAGCAAAGGCATGAGAAATAAAAATGCAAACAGACACTCTGGAATATTGGTATTATGTCATAGGGACAAAAAAAGGGGGAGTCAAGGGAGTGAAGCAGAAATTTTCTTACCTAAAAGTGTGTTGCTCCTCTTCTGGTCTTAGTTGAAAAGCTCAGCTTCTTCTGGCTTACGGTCTATGGTTCTCTAATTGATAAGAATCCTTGTGCTTTTTCTGGAAACTATTGACTTCCTGTCTTGTAGGAGCTCCCAGCCACACTCTGCTACTCAAAGATCTTGACAATGGGACATGAAATACCAAACAAGCACACCATTTTTCAATTCAAATGTGTTGTAAAAAAGTTTTTGAGAGACAACAAAGATAACGGTAAGTGTGGATTTCCCTTATGTTGCTGTTGTTGGGAAGGGCACTGCAGACTTGGAGGCCAGTGATGTTTTAATGAACAGCGTGAATTTCTTTTCCTTCTCTTGGCATGTGAATGTCAAGGCAAGAAGATTGGTTTGTTGTGGTAAAGGAATTAAGTGTTGGCTCTCTGATAACTTGGCAGCAAGTTGAGCTTTAATTGAATCATAGAATGTCCTGAGCTGGGAGGGAGCCACAAGGATCATTGAGTGCAACTCCTGTCCAGCCCCAAATTCACACTGTGTCTCTGAGGGCCTTGTCCAAGTGCTTCTCGAATATCGCCAGGCTTGGCGCCATGACTGCCTCCCTGGGGAGCCTGTTCCAGTGCTCCACCACCCTCTGGGGGAAGAACCTTCTCCTAATATCCAACCTAAACCTCCCCTGGCACATCTTCCTGCCATTCCCTCGGATTCTGTCGTTGGCCACCAGAGAGATCTGCGCCTGCCCCTCCTCCTCCTCCTCCCCTTGTGAGGAAGCTGCAGACCGCGATGAGGTCTGCCCTCAGCCTCTTCTTCTCCAGGCTGAACAAACCCAGTGACTTCAGCCACTCCTCATACGGCTTCCCCTCTAAACCCTTCACCAACTTCGTGGCCCTCCTCTGGACACTCTCCAGTAGCTTTATATCCTTGATGTCCTCTGGTGCCCAAAACTGCACACAGCGCTCAAGGTGAGGCCGCACCAGGGCAGAGCAGAGCGGGACAATCCTCTCCCTCGACCGGCTGCGATGCAGTGCTTGGTGCACCCCAGGCTGCATTTCTAAGCTGGTTATAAACACTGATCGCTTTTTGGTAGCAGTGTAAGTAGCAAGCTGTTAGTGCTCAGGAAATGTGGGATAGCTTTTCTGTTGAGCTTTTAAATACGTCTTCTCTGCAGTGAACTGTGTGACTATGCAGATGAGCTCACAGAACTAAATGAGTTAATAAGCTGAATCAGTGGGGCTAATTAGATGTAAATATGGTGATGTTGTTGCACAGTCACTTCTCTTATGCTGGTGTCACTGTTGGAGGATGGATGCAAACGGGCTTGTTCTGTTTGGGTTTTGGAGAAAGAGCACTTAAATGTAACCTGATTATTCTGTGTTACAGATAAACTCATTGGAGTTCATTGCACACATGGCTTAAACAGAACTGGCTACCTGGTTTGTAGGTGAGTTGTCCTTAGTCAAACTGAGTTAAGTGGTGGCATTGCCAGCTTCTTGTTGCTCCGGGAGGAAATAGAGTTGCACCAGTAAAACAAGAGTCAAGTGACCTGCATGATCCTAGACTTGCAAGGATTTAAAGCTTTTCAGTTTCGAGAAGGTTGTTGTTAGGGGACAATTCTTATCCCTGATTTCAACAGACCAAACGCTGATATTCCATTCTGGTGTATAAATAGGAACTCTAAAAACTTCCCAGTTATTTTTTCTTTTTGAATTGTCACTAACCTGTCAATGTTTCCATAATTAATTGTGTAATTAGAGCTTTCTTGCTGATCTGTTCAGGTACCTGATTGATGTTGAAGGCATGGAGCCAAATACTGCGATAGAGCGTACGTATGTATATGTCCTTCTTGTTGGATGCAAAATGTTATCATGGGCTCATGGTTTTAGATAGTCAAAAGGTGTGGGCTACTGCAGGGCGGTAACTGTGTTTTGGCTGTGTGTGTTTGTGTGTGTGTGTGTGTGTTCCTGTCACGTAGAATGGGAGCTGAAGGAGGAGAGGTGTTGGGGGTTCTGTGGAGTAATTGGGAAGAAGGAATTAAGTTTATGGCTCACCTGTGGAGCAAACCAGGGTTGAGTGAACTTGGGGGGCGCTGAGCAGTGGTGGGATAGTGCCACGCTGCAGCTCTGCCTGCGTGTCTACCTGGGCACAGGCTGTTGTGCCAAGGGTGGTACGCTGGGTGGGATCACCCTGTATGACCTGAGTGTGGAAGTATTGGTTGAAGGGATTAAAATCCTAATGGGTTCAAGTGCTCTGCAGCCCCAAAGGTGACTTGCACAGAGCGTTGTTTTAAGTCAAATCTGTCTCTCCAGTGTTCAACAGGGCTCGAGGCCATCCTATAGAAAGATCCAACTATATCCAAGATCTTCAGAAGAGATCTGTAAAAAAGTAAGTCTTTTTGTGTACAAGTGCACATGCCCAGGGAGAGCTGCTGTCAAACAAGAGATGTTAAACGTGACTAGCTCCTAGGAAGGGAGGTAGAATGGGCCAGCACGTAAGGAGGAAGGTGGGTGATTGGGAGACTTCTGTTTAAAGATTCCCCACAGGCCTGCTGCCCTTTCCTTTTTCAGGGAGCACAAGGGTGGGATTTTTAAGTGAAAAAGAGCTGTTGTGATCACTTGGTGAATGGTTTGTGGACACAGTCAAGACACACAGAATTCTTTTTAAGGAACTGCGGACTAAAGAATTTGGGCTCAGGCCCCTTCAGAGAAAAAGCCAGTGTTACACCAAACGCTAAAAAGCAGATGGCCAATCATCAAACGCATCGTTCGAACCAAGCCCCCTTAGCCGTGCCCAGGTAGGTTTTTGCATCTTGCCTCTGTGCATGCTGTACAGCTGAGCAGGTGGGATAAAAATTGCTGCTTTCTCATTTTTAAGAAACTTAAACGTGGGCTTTTACAAGCTGCAGCTCACACAAGCGAGCGCCCGTTGCCTTCCCAGCTCCGCAGTGGGGGGGAAAAAAACACGTCCCTGAAACTTGTCGAGAGCCTGCGTATTAATGTTGAAGTGTTCCTTGTGTCTGCAGCAGCAAAGCTCTTTGCCTCTGGATAACACACTTGTGCCTGTAGATGCGGAATAACGTAGCTGACAGTGTTGGTGCTAGTTCCCAGCAGGGCTGAAAAGTTCTTAAGCTGTCTAAGAGATTTCAGGGACAAGAGGACTTTGGATTGGGTGCCAAGTGAGGCAGTTCTTCCCTGAGAGTGAAGCGGTAACTGTTCCTAGGCTCCTCCCGTGTCAGCAGGGATGGCACGGGAACAGTGAACACAAGTAAAGAGCTTCCCCTTGACCTGGGGCACACATCCTAGATGGGAGATGACCTCTGGCAGCTCCTAGCTGTGGGGGAGCTCCAAAACCGTCTCAGGAGCAGGTGTGCGGTAGCCAGTGGCCGCTTCTGGCAGAGCGGTGGCTCATTCAGCCCCATTCTTCATGTTTCCTGCTGAAAACTTCCCTTACTGTAAGAAAACAGTGTGTAGGAAATAAGCTGCTAGCTGGGCGTTCTTCCTGGGTGTTGCATCATTCAGGCTGAAGCAAAAGGGAGCAGGTAAACCTGGAGGGGCCAAGTTGATGCACAACCCACCCTTTTGGGCTCCGCGCAGAGAGACTGAATGGGGCCGTGACTTCTCCTGGTACTGACTCCTGAATTTTCTTCCAGGAAATCCGGCAGCATCAAGAAGAACCGCAAGCGACGCACCAAGGCGCAGGCGCCACACCAGGAGCTGGCGCACAAGCATGTAGCGGCAGAGCAAAGGCAGCTGTGTAGTTTGGCAGCAAGGAACTCTCAGGTTTCGTTGCCTGCTAACGAGCGGTGCAATGGACTGTACTTCCCCGCCCAGAGCCCCCAGCTCTGCCCACCCCAGGAAAGGCAAGCGGCCAGGAAACGCAGGCGCCGGCGTAGGAAACTTGTTGTGACGGCATAGGGAACATTGTACACGGTGAAAGCCTGTCCGGGGCTGCGTCTTCACCCTGGAGGAGCTCCGAGATGGGTGTCTCACTGCTTGAACGAACGGCTTTGCTGTAACCTCCACCAGCAGTTGGGAACTGCAAATGCAGGTGTTCTTAATCTTAACACAGCTCTTTTTTTAAAAAAATTTTTTCTTTCCTGCCCCCTCCCTTGGTACTTTTTACAAATCTCACAGAAATTTTTTAATCCTATGCTGTACCGGAGTCGTAGCTTCGCTCCTTGAGGGATGTGGAGAATAAACACAGACCCAAACGGAGCTGGAATTACCCTAAAGAAACATCCCTTTAACCTTCAACAGAAAGGGCTTTTCCTTCATTCAATACATAAAAAGAAATAGGAATCGGCCTGAAACTTGATGGTTTTATTTTTTTCTTTTCACCCACTTTTCTAAAGTAAATTTCTGCAGTGCGTAAACCTTGAGCGCCCCAGTTGTGAAGCGGTTATTTCCCCCTGGATGGGCCTGACGAGCCCTGCAGGCTCTGCGCTTCAGCCCTAACCCGCGCGGAGGGGTGTTGGCCGGTGGACTCACGTTTTGGGGGTGGAGGGGGGGTGCCGTGCCGTGCCGTGCCGTGCAGCCGGGAAGGGAGCTGCCCCTTTAAGGGTCAGGGCCTGACTTTGACGTCATGACGCCCGGCTTTCCGCTACGAGAAAGGAAGCGGGCCTTTGGTCGGGCGGAAGTGGAGGGGCGGGTGCGCCTTACCCGGATGTTGCCGCTGTTCCTGATTGGCTGCTGGAAGGGGGTGTTGCGGTGCCTTTGGCGTTTGGGCAACAACCCGGAAGCGCTGAGGGGAGGCGGCGGGTGGCGGCGCCGTCCCGGCGGCAGGTGAGGGCCGGGCCCGGGCACCGGGGCTGCTGCGGGGGGATGTCTCATATCGGCGTCGGCTTCGTGCGGCTCCGGTCAGGGGGGCTCCGGCTGCGGTTCTCTCTCCCCTCAGGACGGGGGGCCGGTTTGGGGCTCCCCTCGCTGTGTTTTGGGGGGCGGGGAGCCTGTGGGGGCGTTGGTTGGGGGAGCCTATACTCCTTTTTAGAGGGGAAGGGCGGGGGAGGCTGTTCATGGAATCATTAAGGTTGGAAAATATCTCTAAGATCATCAAGTCCAACCCCCAACCCAACACCCCCATGGCCTCCTAAACCATGTCCCAAAGTGCCACGTCTACACGTGTTTTGAACACCCCCAGGGATGGTGACTCCACCACCTCTCTGGGCAGCCTGTTCCAATGCCTGACCACTCTTGCAGTAAAGACATTTTTCCTAATATCCAATCTAAATCTGCCCTGACACAGCTTGAGGCCATTTCCTCTCATCCTGTCACTAGTGACATGGGAGAAGAGACCAACCCCCATCTCACTACACCCTCCTTTCAGGGAGTTGCAGAGAGCGATAAGGTCTCCCCTCAGCCTCCTCTTCTCCAGGCTAAACACCGCCAGCTCCCTCAGCCGCTCCCCATCACACTTGTTCTCCAGACCCATTCCCCAGCTCCGTTGCACCTTTGTTCTGGGGGGACAGGCAGGCCAGTGGGGCTCCTCTACTCTCCCTTGCAGAGGAAGGGCTGTGGGAGCTCAGGACAGCTCTGATTTGGGGCACGGGGGGCTTCCTGTCACTTGGTAGGCAATGGCTGGGGGGTGGTTTGTAGTTTGGGGGCTGGCAGATCGGGGTGGGGAGTGGTTTGGGCACTTTCTTTATCTTGAGAGGTGGTGCGGGAATTAGAGGGGAAGCTCTTGGTTGGGGGCACCGGGAGTTACGGTGTGTGAGTGGTGTCTGTTCTCTCTTGGGGGAGAAGGACTGTGGAACTTTGCAGGGTTGCTTTGGTTTGGGAAGGTGGCTGAGAGGCTTGGGGGAGCAACTGAACCCACCCCTCCCCAGCAGAAGCGCCAGCGAGGAGGAGAAGCTGAAGCCTGCTCTGAGCTGTGGCTCTGTCGCACCCCATAAGTGAGTGCTTTGGCATGGCAGCCTCTGGCAGGACCAAATCCCACAGCCCTTATTTAGGGCAAGAGGCCTGTGAAGGCCCCTCCAGGATGTGGGCTGAGAAACACAGGCCAGCCTGCCTTAAAAAGGGGCTTCTGCTCCCAGCTAACCCCAGAAAGGCAACTCTGCTGCTGCTCGGGATCCTCAGGTGGTGCTTAGCTCAGCTCAGGATGTTTCTCCCATTTAGGAAGGAGCCATGGTAAATCGTGATGTTATGCGTGTGGCAGTTGTGTTGCTGGAAGGCTTTCAAAGTGCTCTGGATTCAGCGCTCTGATTTCGTAGGGAGTTTAACCCTTGCATTGGTCTGGTGTGGCTTTTCCAGGGGAAAACTGCTTTTGGTGTCGGGGAAGAGCATTATGGAGGGCTTCTGGGCTTGCTGCCCTCAGACAGTTTCGGCGCTTCCTCAGCTTTGAATTTGTCGTCTCGTGGTGTGGGCTTGTGGGTGAGAATGGGTTTGTTGGAGCCAGGCAGGAGGCAGACGCATGGATCAGGTCGAGGTGCATTCCTGGGGTGGCGGGTGTGCCTCTTACAGCACAGGGGAGAAGAGGGATTGTGACTGTGCCCGGGTGAGAGCAATTTGGGATCGAGCTTGTTGGGCAGGGACAGATCTGCTGAGCAGCAGCGGCTGGAAGGATGGCTTTCGGCTCCATCCTCTTCTCACTGCTGTGTAAGCAAAATGGTGGATGCTGCAGTGTTGAAACCCCATGTAAAGCCGCTTCTGCTCAGGTCTGAACGAAACGCTTTGGCCATCTATGCCCAGACTAGTGACCGGCACTAGTTTTGTTGTGTGGAGAGACAATTGGGAAGGAAGCACTACTTTGGGTAGGATTTGGGTGGGTCAAACCCTAGACCAAAATCAATTACTAAGGACTGATCTTGAATTTGCAGCTGGCTTTCAGGTCATAAAGGTAAATATCCAAGCACTGTGCCCAAAAAGAGCTGGGCTTCTCCCAGATTCCTCCCTCAGGCCCTAACTTGGCCCATGTATTAAATGCTTTTCTGCTGAGGGGGGGTGATTTCTATTGAGGAAAGACAGTCCTGAGGAAACTGGATGAGTTATCTGGTTTACACTGGTTTTGATGCACTTGACTTTCCTCCCACCACAGAGTTCATCAGCCTCGCGGCAGCTTTGATGTGTGTTGTTATGCCCGACTACGCCGACATCAGCCTCCCACCGGAGGAGCGAGTCCGAAGACTGATCCAGGTGGGAAGTGCCGTGGAAGTGAATGAGGATGTCCCACCGCGACGCTATTACCGCTCTGGAGTGGAAATCCTCCGCATGGCGACCGTTTACTCGGAGGAAGGCAATATCGAGCATGCCTTTATTTTGTACAACAAGTACATCACGTAAGAGCACTGTTGCTTCGTTTGCAAGTAACCTGTGTCGGTACAAGGGGTTGTGTGTTTGGTGTTGCGTGTTTAAACACCGCGAGGCCTTGCTGAGCTGGAAGAACTGGGTTCTGTACAGAGCTCTGCTCCTTTTGAATTTTGGTTACCGCAGAGGTGAGGATACAGCTGGTTAGACTGACCAGGAGATGTTATAAAGGTGCAAGCCCACAAATGCCACTCAGCTTTTTGCTGGAGGTTTGTAAAAATTCTCTTTGAAACCAGGCTGATCATGTGTTCCTCTGTCCCTCTGCTAGTGGAGACTCCTGTCAGCAGGAGGGAGGTTTTGGCTCCCTATATGTCGAAGCTTCCTGGTGTTTTATCACTGCAGATCGGCTTAGAGTGTTACTAGGTTGGCCATGACATCATACAGATTGGCAAGGGTCTGTGGTCAAAGGTCTCGGTATTGAGCTTCTACCTGGAAAGGATCTAGGCTGGTTGGTGGTTTCTCTAATAAACCAGCTTCAGAGGAGAAGCCTGCTCTACACTTAAGTTACTACATCCCTTTACAGCACAGCAAGTTCCTCCTTCAGGTGCAGGGACTAGTTGTAGGTTTAGTTTTACATCTCAGAATATAATCCCCCCTCCCAAACACGCAATTGCTGCCTCAGGAGGGACGTGGGGAAGAGTTCTGGGTCCAAAGAACCTGATCCCAATCAACTGGTGGGTTTCTTGGGTACAGAGCACCCTTCTAGAAAGCCCCAAACCCAGCCAACACCCTGTTTGGTGTTTGAGCTGCTGGGTCTCCAGCTGTAGGGTCTACATTCTGTGTAGACAAGTGCAGAGCCACATATTCTTGCAATCATCTCTGCAGCCAGCCAGGAAGGAGCCATCTTGGGTCTGAAACCCCACTGCCATGCCTGCCAAGCCGGAATGTAAACTGTACTGACATGGTGACGTGGTGTCAGGTCTGGATCATGCAGCAGCCCAGAGTATTAGCGGAGCAAACATGTGCCTCTCTGTAGCTGTGCCTGTGTTTAAAGGGCTGAAAACTGTGATCCTCAGGAAATATCCCAATGGCACAGTGTCCTGTTCCTGTAGGGGTTTTTGGCCAAAAGCCTGGTCCCTCCCGCTTTCACCCAGTGCCGCTCTGATATGGTCACTGCTGTGCCCACGCTACCCACTTATCCAGAATGTGGTTGGCATCTCTGTGGGCATTTTCTCTCTCTGCCCCTCTGGGCAGGGTTCCTGCCCCTTAAATCTAACACATTTTTCTCTGATTAGCTTTTCTTCCTGCCTTGCACTTCCTGAGCTTTTATGGGCATCGTAGCGAGTGCCCTGGGAGGCTGCACAGGGAGCTGGGAAGTGTAAAACCCTTGGGAAGGTTTCCAGGCTGGCTATGTAGAGGAGGAATGAAGGAGAAACTCTTTAACTAAACAAATGAACTAAAAGCACCTTCACTGTTTCATTATAGCAGTGCTGGGTGCTGGTGTGTTTTCCCTCCAGCAGCTTTCAAAAGCTCATGGCATTTACGTTAGCCTGGCTGCTGGGCTGCCAGGAAGGTGAAAAAACTTTCCCTCAGTGCTGTGATTTCTTCAGTGCTGATGAATATGAACTTCTGCCCTGGATTGTCCGAAGATCTGAACTTAGTCACCGTCTCATTTTTTTAAATGAAGATGTGAAGCTGTAGCTCAAGCAGTAGGCTTGATGAAGTGTTTTCTAGATGTCCTTCTCCAGGGGTGTGATCCAGAAGGCAAGAGTGGGACTCTGGTAATTGGAGCCTCTCATGGGACTTGCTCTGCTCTCCCCTTTCTAGAAACAGGACCTGAATTCTTGCCCTGGTGTGTCAGCCCACATCTGCAGGCAGTGCTGTGGCTGTCCTTTCGCAGAGCCCAGCTGCCTGCCGGAGCGTATGGCCTAGCGCAGGTGCTTTCCGCATCAGGCTGCACCTTTGGGAAGGGGAGGACTCCAGCCCTGAGAAGTATGTGAGAGACTCTTAGCTTGGTGTGTTTGGTGGGCATGAGTGCATCATCCTTGGGAGCAAGGTATGGTCAGTGCAGCTTTAGGAAGCTGGATTTCTCTTTATTTCCCTATACAGCACTCCCCAAGGCTGATCTCAAGGCCTGAATTACATGACGAGATCTGTGTTGTGATGCCTGATTTGGAGAGCCATTGGTTTTGAGACAACCTTGTCTAGACATGGGGTAATCTCAAGACAGATCCGCACTGAGAGGCAGTTCCCTGCTTGGCCTCTGGCCACCTGCTCGATCTCATGCAGGTCATTTGGCTGCACAGCACCTCTGTTTCCCGTGTGGAAATGAAGCTCATACCCTCTGCCTGCCACGAGGAGGGCTGGGTAATTTCTAAGAATAACCAGGCTGGACTTTTAACACGTGTCTTGTCACCTTGTAAGACATCTGCTTGCTTGTCTTCTTGAACAGCTTCTTTTGCGTTGATCTGAGTGGATGTTTTCCTTGAATTGCCATCAGGCACACTAGGTTTGATTTTGCTAGAGCCAAATAAGAAAGGAAAAAAAATGACATGAATTTTCTGTGGTGTTTGGGCTCCTGGTTTGGCTGTGTGGCTGTGAGCGGCTAGGATTGGTTCCAGGGGTTTGCGTGGGGTGTTGCAAGGGACTCGAGAGACACCGCCTTGGCGTGTGTGCTGTAGCCGTGCTTAAAAATAGCCTGTGATGTGGCTGCTCGGTGCCAAACAGCTGCTGCTCATAGTGGACTCGGGAGCAGGCGGAGGTCAAGCCCAAACCTCCTGGTGATGGGGGCCGCAGGTTTCAGTCTTGCCAAGCCTCAGCTTCCTATCAGTCGATAGGAGACGTGAACCATTCCTGCCCTTCCTCTGCCTCAATCCCCAGCCTGCTGCTGCCTGGTCTTGCCCCAGAGTTTTCCTTCAGCTGCCTGAGTCCTCCTCTCATCCTGCTGCCCACTTTTTTCCCCCCCTTCCTGACTTGTGGAAACCCAGCTGTCTCTGCTGGTTTTTCCGTCCTCCACAGGCCAGCATCTGCTCTTAATCCTTCTTAGTTAATCCCTTCCATTTTAATCTGCTAGCTGTTGGCAATGATCACAGCCTTGCTTTGTCTTCTCGACACAGTGACCTACTTCGCAACCACCAGCCGGGAGCGGGGACCTTGCTGGGTATTTTGGATGGAGCGACGGCTTCTCCGTGGCTCCGCACTGTGGCATGGTTCTGCTGATCCTGCAGTCTCCGGCGAGAGCATCCTCACGCTCTCCATGGCAACCAGGAGCATTTGGGGTAGCAAAAAGTCCTTCCTTTTCCCAGAGGACTGAGGTTTCGAAGCAGCTGTGTTTATTTACTACACACACAGAAGCTTCTCAGTGTGAAGAGCATTGCTCTGTCCCCGCCGAGTTTTTCCCACTCGGCTCTGCTTGGTTTGTTTGTGCTGCTCTCTGGGGCACAGTCCCGTCCTCACTACCGTTATTGCTTGTGCCTGGGCACGAGGCCGCTCTCTAAAGGAGCGGGAGAGCATCCTCCTTCAGATGCTGAAGCGGTATAGCAAAGAGCCATGGAGGAGAGTGGGTTTTTTGCATTATGCCCACAGGCTTTGTGGACACTCAGAGCAAGCACAGCTCCACTTGCAGGAGACAAGGACCCAGCTAAGCTCACCGTGAGCTCACCCTGAGCACACAGTCAGCTAGCACACCGATGGGGACTTGTTTGCAGAGATAACTCGGTGATGCCTCAAGCCTGGGAAGCCTTACAGAGCTGAACCAGAGTGAATTGCCCCATGTTTGCAGGCTATTTTCCTTGTTCTAGTGCTTGCAGTACTCTTTCCCTGCATCTTCACCACCGTGTCCTGCAGAGCTCCCTGGAAGGGGTGAACAGTTATCCCGTTTCTAGAGAAGCTGAAGATTAACCTGTTCATAGTTGTGCTGGGAGCGGGGTGATGTTAAGCTCAGTCTTGATTTCCCTCCCAGAAGTCTGCACAGAAATAGCCCTGCTGCCTGAAATATTGCCCTGACCTTCTGGGGTGGTCGGGCCACAGAGCGAAAAGGCTCCTCATGCAGCAGCTGGGGATTTTGTGAATTTGCTTTTAGCTTACCTGCAAGTTTTCTCTTTTCAAGGTCTGAGTTAATTTTCCCATCTCTTGCACAAACTGTTTGTTCCCCCATACAGAAAGATGGTGTGAGCACTGAGTCAGCTGAGTCCTTGAGCTTGTGTGTAATCCCCTTGGACGCTTGCAGAGGTGTAGGCAGGTGCCCAAGGACCTTCCTGAATCGCTGCAAGCATCCTTGGTGTTTTAGACTGGCTTATTAATGTTTTTGTTCAAAACAAATGTATTTATCCCTGAGGATTGTCTCCAAAGTCCAGGTGGAAGAAAAATCTTCCATGCGAGGTGCTCCCTTGGGACTGAACGAGGTCTCCTGTGTGCCATGAAGAGCTCGGAAGGCTGTTATAAGATGGAGGTTTTTCTGCAGAAAGGCAGATGACTGTCCTGATTGTGGGGAGCACAGGGCCCAGGGAGGTGGCAGAGCAAGGGGACAGTGCTGGAGGGAATGATCCATACCCCTAAAATGCCACTTACTGTCTTGTGTTTGTCCCTTTCTGCTGTGATTCAGAAACGCAGTTTCTCTCCTGTGTTTACAGGCTCTTCATTGAGAAGCTGCCCCAGCACCGTGATTACAAAACTGCTGTCATACCTGAAAAGAGGGAGACAGTGAGAGTAAGTAGTACTATTGCCAAGTCTTTAATGGCTGCTGTCGGAAGTGTTTTGGAGTCATCGACCCTGGGTTTCCATGGCTCTGGGATGAGCGATCCACACAAGTGCTGAGAAGCCTTGGCTTGACCAGGCAGTCCTGACCCCTTAGGAGTTACGGTTTGGGTTCTCCTTGCCCCGTTGTACTTGTGCTGGGCTGGCTGTGGTTGTCCAGTTTATTTTCTGCTGAGCACTGGGGTGTCCTTTCTTTCCTGTTAAACTCCTGCTTTTTAAAGACCACGTGGCTTTTCCGTGGGGGCTGGATGCTCAATGTGGTGGTCCTCAAGAGATTTGCCAGGGGATCCTTGGAGATTGCTCACAGCCACAGGAAGCTACCGATCCTCTGCTCAATGTTGACCAGAAGAGTAAAGGACAACGCTGTCTAAGCTCTTGCTCAGTGTTGTTGGCGGTGCCATCTGTGCCACCTGGCTACAACGTGCCTACCTGCAGCCTGTCCACACGTGGTGGTGGAGCTGCTTGGCCTTTCCTGCCTCATGAACAAGTAGATGGCTTGTAATCTCTGGGTGCTACGTGTCCATTGGTTCTTGCATCTGTTCAGGTCTTGTTTTTCTTGCCTTGGGGATATCACACTCTTATGACTGTGTTTCCTCCCTTCAGAAACTGAAAGAAGTAGCCTTCCCCAGAGCCGAAGAGCTCAAGGAGGAGCTGTTAAAGAGGTACGCCAAGGACTATGCTAAGTACAAGGAGCAGAAGGTGAGTGAGAGGAGACTGGAGGCCTGTGCTCCCCAGAAGACCCGCAGCCACAAAGGGTTTGGAAGAGGGCAGGTCTCCAGGGCTCCCTGGGTGCTCTGAAACTTGAAGTCTGGGCAGCCCCAGCTTGCAGGGTCCAGCCGCGTCACCTGCAGCACCCGGCTGTCCCAGTCATGACTCTGCTGCTATTATGTAGAGTGAATCTATCATAGGCATCCCTGCATCTCTTTTCGTTGTGCATCCTGGAGGCAGTCTGAGCTTGGACTGTTGTTTGGTTGTTTTTTCTCTTTGTCCCAACATGAGGTCTAGGTCTTACAATACAGAAACTCAGCAGGCAGCTGGTAACAGCATGGGCAAGGATCTGGGGTTCTGTGGGCAAAGCAGAAAACTCTGCAGTCAGTTTTGCTGCGGACAAATGTGATTTTAGAGATAGGATAGAGGGAAATCAACCTGGAATTATATTTCTGTGGAGGAGGGAGGGTAAGGCAGCAGTTTTACTGCCCTGGTCTAGCTGGCTCTCCTGATGGAAGTGCGGATCTCTGTTTTGCAAGCTGAAGCTTCCTTGCAGGAAGTGCTGTTTGCTGGTTACCTATTGCAGACCCTTTAGAATTAGTCTGGGATTGCTGAGGGCCTGCAGTGCATAGGCTTCTATTCTGCCTTGGGCTAGTGTTTCCCTGTCTGCTGATGTCCCCTGGTGTATTTCTCCTTGCAGAAGGAGGAGGAGGAAGAATTTGCACGCAATTTGGCTTTGCACCAGCAGCTGGAAGAGGAGAGAAATAGGGTAGCTCTGATGAAGCAGCAGCAGGCAGAGCAAGAGCAGTTTCTTGCCTTCGAGGAGATGATTCGACGACAGGAGCTGGAGAAGGAACGTCTAAGGATAGTGCAGGAATTTGGAAAGCCAGAGCCGAGTCCTGAGTCTCTGGATGGACCCCTCATCCCTGGTGTGGAAAAGCCCCCGACTGATTTAATCCCAAAGGTTGCTGTCTCTCCAGTTCACCCTGCAAGTCCATCAGCAGGGACTGTCTCATGCAAACCTCCTGTTGTGGACAGATCTTTGAAACCTAGTGCTTTGGGGAGCACGGAAAACAGTTAGTACCTCTCAGTGCACTCTCCTCTCTTGCTGGGGCTGAGCCAAACACGGCCAAGGAGCTGATTTGTCTGGGAGGCTCTTGGAAGTATCTGATCATGGCTCCATGCCTTCTGAGGGTTTGGCCTTCCGAAAAACTGGATGTTCTCCCTGTTGTCCAGTAAAGGTTTGCAGGGCTGGGGAGAACTGTCTCCTCCTGGGAATCAGCCCGCCATGCTTCTCCAGCCCAGTCTCTCTGCTGATCTAGAGTCTACAGCCTATTTGGCTTTCCTAGATCCAAATACTTGTTGGAGGTTGGGGCTTAGTTTCTGACTAAGCTGACCGAATTCTCCTCTTCTGCCAAATATGGCTCCAAAATACTGGTTCAGACACTTCCAAATGACTCGTTCTTACTTTAAATGACATTTTCTAAGTGTTTGTGGTTTCATTTTCTTTAAGAAAATACTTGTTTTCTGACACACTGCTAAAGGTCTCTGTCTTTCTACGTGTCCCTGTTTTGAAAGAGGTAGCGAGTGTCCTTTATGAAGTGTCACAGTGACTTCATTTGTCTGTGTCTGCTGTTGTAAGGGCAGACATTAGAGCAGTTAATGTTTCCAGGCTGAATTTTCTCAGTCTAGTCCCGTCAGATACTGACCTGAGGGACCGTTTCTCCAGCTCTCATTGCTCACTGTGCTCCTATTCTCCCCACAGATGCAAGTGTGGATGTCCTTCGCCAGGTCATCGTCCCTAGGGAGCTCTGCCAGAAATTCCTCCAGCTGGCTGATGCCAACACAGTCCGGGGTGTGGAGACGTGTGGGATCCTCTGTGGTAAGCTGGTAAGGTGGTAATCCTAATTAAGTCCCCAGAAGGGGTGCAGGGGCCTTTTGTCAAGGTGTGCAGTAGCTTTGAAAATGGCTAGAGAACCTGAATTTTTGCCATGGAAGGCTGTAGTATAGTTTCACTGATGTTTCACATGAGTGTTAGGGATGATCTGCCTCTCCTTTTCCTCCCTTTTACATTAGGATTTCCTTACACTGAATGGGGTGCCAGCCACCAAGTCCCTGTGGGTATTCAGCTTCCTCTCTCCTGTTGAAGACTCTCTGCTGGGTACATGCTTCAAGCACTCCCATGGTGCCGGTGACGGGCAGCTCCGGTGACTTGGCCTTTTGGTACCAGCAGGACTGAGGTGTCCCAGCTGTGAACTAGGGCCCTCACCAAGACAATGCTGTGCAAACACCGACTGGAGACAGTTAGTTCTCCCCCAAAGAGTTCATGTGCACAGGTTTCTATTGGCAGCTCCAGCGTGTCTCCCCTGAGTTGCTTGGGGCTGCTTTGCTTGCAGAAGTTTGCTTTGAAATGAGGTTGTTTGATGTAGCAGCATTCTGCAATCCAGCTGCTTTCAGACACTTGGTGATTATTTAATTATGAGGAATCAACTCCTAGTGGGTAGAGAGATTCACTTTGGGTGCCCAGGACATCTCTGAGCTCTTGTGGGTGCTCTGCACGGCAGGGAAAATGAAATAGAAAGCCATGGGTCATGCTCAGACTCAGAAAATCCTGCAACTCCTCTGTCAGTAACTTGCAGTTACCATTTCTGTGACCTGTGAATGGATGGTAGATGCATCTGTGGGCTTGTTTCCAGACCTGCTGTTCCCCTGGCTGGGCCCCTGAGTGATGAATGCAGAAGTACCGCGTTCCCAAAGCTTAGGAAATTACCTTTGCACCAGTGGGCGGCAGCAGTGTTTCCTGCCTGGGGGGTGGCTGGTGGGTAACAGCCTCCCTGTGCTGCCTTGCAGATGAGGAATGAGTTCACGATAACCCATGTCATCGTTCCCAAGCAGTATGGAGGCCCCGATTATTGCAACACGGAGAATGAGGAAGAGCTCTTCATGATCCAGGATCAGCACGGCCTCGTTACGCTAGGCTGGATCCATGTGAGTCTCTCATTCCCGTTTCACTTCCCAACTGGCCTTGCATTCAGCCAGAAGGGAAAGGGGTGTGTGGAGCAGGGCTGGCGGAGGAGAATTTACTGGAGGAGATGGCACAGAGCAGGCAGCATCCTCCAGCTGGATTTCTTCCTCTGGTGTAGTCTCAGTCACTACTCACACTGCTGGAGAAATCCAGGCCTGTTTTAAGTTTGGGTCCCTTTCTAAAGCATCAGGCCCTTTGAGAGCAGAATATTGGGCATGAAGCTCACGTTTCCTCCAGCTAAAAGCTGACTCCAGAGGCACTGTCGGGGCATCCTGAGCTCCTGCTGTCAGCGCAGGGCCTCTCCTGTGATGCATCCCCATAGTAGCGCTGCTTTTTGCAGACAGCTGTGTGCTGCTCTGCCGTGGGATGTGCCAGTTCCAGATTCCTCCGCTGGCTTCAGCACTGCCCTGCTGCCTGTCCCTGCAGAGCCTTTGGCAGTCGGATCGGTGCCAAGCAAAATGTTTGGTGCTGCTGAGTAATCTCTCGAAAGCAGCAGCTGCCTTGCAGGCTTTGACAAATAAATGCCTGCTGCATGTGCCTGATATGTGCGAGGTGTCTGCTTTTGGTGTTAACTCTTCAGTGACGGCCCTGCAACTTCCAGGGACCCTCAAGAATCCCTTTGACCTTTCTGCTGGTCTTGGCAACAGAAACATAGTAAGCAAAAGGGGAAAGACCTTTCAGCAAGGGTTATGCTGTGAAATCTAGCTGTCAGCCAGAGTTGGGTAAGGTGGTGGTTGTCTGTGATTGTACAACCCTTGGCCGTCTTGGTGGAATCTGATATCTTGAAGTGCCTTGGCAGTAAGTTATGTGTGTGCTGATGCTGTGCTCCACGGGTAGCTGCACTTCAGAAACATGTGAAGTGCCCTGCAGGGAGGCACGCGTGAAAGCAAGGACAGTGTTGTGCCTTAAAGTGTGACTTTCTGTGGGATATGGCCAGAAATGTAGAGCTCTTCCTGTACTTACTCCAAATGGAAAAGAGGAGCAGATGTTTTGGGGCAATCCAAAACCATTTTCAGCATGCAAGCATGTCCTCTGTGCCATCCAAGGAGCTGTGTCTCTTCTCTGTTACAGCCTTCTCTTGGCAGACCCGGACCCTTTGGACTAGTCCTCCGACCCTACTGTAACTTCCTCTCTTTTATGTTGCCCTGTGTTTCAGACTCACCCCACACAGACAGCCTTCCTCTCCAGCGTCGACCTGCACACACACTGCTCCTACCAGATGATGTTGCCAGAGTCTATTGCTATTGTGTGTTCTCCAAAATACCAGGAGTAAGTATGGATGTGGGGTAGGTAAGGCCTTTCCCTCTGCCTGTGCTGCCCAGCTGAAAGGTTGGGCAGGAGGTCCAGCCTCTTCAGAAGGTGTTGAAGGGCTGTTTATCGTGGCCCTTCCTCTATCGGATTCCTGTTGTGGAATAAAATGTCAAGTCACACAATGAAAGTTTTACCAAGAGAGGCTGGAGGAGCATGCATATGACTCAACAGCTCTTCTGAGCTGGTTCAGGAGGGTCTTATCTGGGCCATGGTTGCCCACCCATGAAAAGGAGACCAGTCTGCAGCTGCAGAGCTGGGGAGAGGTGTGTCCCGAGCAGAGGAGCATCCCACAGCATGCATCTGTGATCTTTCTCGAGATGAGCAGACTCAAGCATGCTCCTTCAGACATAGAAGGAGGTGCTTCTATTTGCAGAGGCTTGAGCTACACAGAGGTTGTGTTTATTTGCTCTAGGACGGGGTTTTTCAAGCTGACAGAGCATGGCCTGGAGGAGATCTCTTCCTGCCGGCAGAAAGGATTCCACCCGCACTCCAAAGACCCCCCTCTGTTCACTGTAAGTCACCCCATGAGGCAGCGGGGGCTGTAGGACTGTGAGCCAGCATATTGGACACTTGAATTTATACCTGTGTCGAGGTGCTAGGCTGTGACCCAGGACAGAAGGGTCAGCTTGGCAGGGGCTTGTCTCTTCCTAGAGCTGAGATGCAAAAGCTTGTAACTTGTTAGCACGTGTTGGAGGAGCGATGCAGAGCACTTCTCTGCAGAAACAGGTCAAGGCAGCGGCAAAGACTTGTATTTGAGAGAGAGAGATTTGTATTTGTGTTCCACTAGGGTCTCTGTGTGGCATCGGGCTGGGCACTAGTTCCTGGTCAGAAAGGGCTGTTCTGCAAAGGATGCTGGGTGCAGGTTGTGTCAGGAGGTAAAGGAGACTCACCTGAGCTGTGGGAATATTTGAATAACCCCCTGTCCCCTCTTTCTCTTCTGCTTTCTTCCAGACCTGCAATCACGTGTCAGTAGTCGAGAGAGATGTGGTCCTGATAGATCTCCGATAGGCCTCTTACCTTTACAGAAAGCCATCTACCTTCCTTCTAGGCCTATGGAATTTTTTTTTTCCTCCTGTAGCAGATGATTTCTACCATGTAGTGATTCTTCCCCTTCCTCCCTCAATAATCGTGGTAAAAACGGTACCTTGACCTCAGTGGGAGCATGTGAAACCTCAGTGCCTGGTGTTGGGCTGGCAAAGTGGTGCTGAGGTACAAGGTGTGGGGAAAAGCTAACTGGAAATTCAAAGACAGAAGCTAACACTGGAGCAATTGTTTAATACTCTAATACATGGCTTGAACAGGTTTTTCTGGGGGGGTTCCCCATGACTTGTTGCAACCATGAGGTGTGGAAACCTCGTCAAGTGCTTTCCAAAGTGGGACTTGCCCATATTAACCCATGCTTTGTTTTGCCTCTCTCTCTGGGTCGCTGTGATCTCAGTGCAGCTGGCTGGAGCAGATGAATCTTTGCTATAGGTTAAGGTTAACCCTTCATAACCCCTCTCACCCCATGCAAGAGCTTATTGCCACTGAGCTGGAGCGAGTCCTGCTTGCTGGTACTCAGGTCTTTGCCCAGTGAGGTAAGAAGGGGCCCCAGCTCCTTTGGGAACACCTATTTCAGTGTTTCAGGGGAGAAGGTGCCTGGATGCAGCACTGCTTTGCACAAGCTGCTTCATTCCGGCAGTGGGGAGGGGTGTCTTGTTACTTTATTCCTTTTCCTGGATGGGGGATTTGCTCTGACCCTTGGGCTGCCCAGCGAGGGTGCGGGTTCAGCGTGTTGCTGGTGTTACCGTGGAGGAGGCTCTCGGTCTCTTGGCTGCAGTACTGTCGCGTGAAGGCTCTGCAAGGCCATCGCCTCTCTGAGATGGGACTCCAGCAGCTTGTGCCGCTTCAATCCTCAAAGATCACCCCCCCCGCCCCCGATTGCCTCTGCACTTCTTAAAGCAGTATGAAATCTGTCCTTGCCAAAAACAAGCACTCTGTGACGTAGCCATTATATGGTACGCCAGCCGGGGACCTCCTCTGAATTATTCTCGTTGGACGCCAAGCAGCGGTTTTCCTTCCCTGCACTATCCGTGCTGAGCCTCTGCCCTCACGTCTGCCGGCACTGGAGGGGAAGAAGCAGTGTTGAAAGGTGGAAGGCATCTGGCCTCAAAGGGCTGAGCGTGATCCACAACATCTCCACATCCTCTGGCAGGATGCTGTGATGATCAGCACATGGCTGTGTGGGGAGGGGAAGGCGGCTGGAGTTGCCTTCCCACCTGGCACGCATACATACGTGTTCTATATGTCATGTCCTTGTACTTCTACATACAAAATTCTTTGCTGTACAGTTTAACACAGATGGATTGTATTTATCTTGGCTGGGTTTCTTTTGCCACTTGTTTTCTTTGAGCTAATGCAGTGGGTTGGAGGGGTCCGGCGTGGCTGAGAGCGGGGAGGGAATCGATATATTTAGGGGTTGTGTCTATTTGCAACAGCCACCTCCTTGACTCCTGCGTGACAAGTTGCTGCTGCTATCACTTTTGCAGTTGGTTTGGGAAACAGGCTACCCCCAGCAGTGGGAGGGAAGCAAGGGGACTTCAGGGCATCTGTGGGAACTAACTTTCAGACCTAATTTATTTAAACCATGCTCAGGGGTGGGTTTTGCAGCCTCGTTGCAGGGGTGTGCATCCCACAGCTCTACGCAGAATGGAGCAGTCTGCTCTTCAACCCCGATGGCTCCCCCAGAGCATCGTGGGGACGCGAGGTGTGAAAGCACATCTTGCAAAGCAGCTATTCCTTCAAATGTGTAGTGACCGTCACGATGCATTTATCTCAGCTCCTCATCCCTGAAGGTCTCTGAGCTGACCCCGGCATTGGGCAGAGAGCACCAGCCACAGAGAGGAGCTGGTGCCAAATCACTGCTTCGTTCATAAGTCATCCCAGTGATAAACCCTCGTGGAGGATTTTTCAAATACCTCGCAGCGCGGCCATACGCAAGGGTGGTGTTTCTCACATCAGTGGCCAGCTGCTGCCTCATGCCCAGCCCTGCTCTCTGAGCTGGCAGCTTTTTAATCACATTTTTTCACTTAAAAGTCACTGAGTCATCAGTTCATGCATTGGGATGAATGCTGATATCCTGGCACTGCTGCTTCTGTCCCACTAAAGCACCCCATCTGTCCAGCTGCACCAGATGCGATTGTTATGCCTTAAAATTGCTCAAAAGGCAGGGTTGAATTTGGTAGGAGCTAAACCATGAAGGAACCATGCTTTGCAGGAGTGATTTATTTTCCACAGCAATGTGGGTTACATGATTTGGGGGGGTGGGGGTCCTGCAGGCAGGGAGCGATGCTTATCTCTGCCTCAGGGATGGGAAGAGACCCAAATCCCTGCCCGAGCTCTCATCACCCGTTTGTCCATCCCCAGCAGCAGCCCGAGAGGTTTAAAGCACAAGCGTTACCCTTATACGGAGGTGCCGAGGGCCAGCCTGCGCGCCAGGAGTTTGAAATCCCACGGCAAACCAGGGATTGCCCCCCTTCTTGTCCTTGGCCCGGGCCAGCCTTTCCTGTGCCGTGGGATGCTTGGCGTTCCTGTGAGCATCCCAGGGCCACCGGCCACCCTCCCCACGGCTGCCAAGCGCCAGCAGAGCTGGCAGCTGGATTGGCTGCGGTGGCCGAACCTTTCCTTTTTAGGTTGTATGCCTGCTCTGGCTCAGGGCTTTGCCGCTGCGGTCCCAGCTTCAAACTGGCCGGGCCGAGGCTTCCTGTCCTAGCTGGCTGAGGTGCCATGGGTCGGGGCAGTTTGGGGGTCCTGCTGGGATGGGGAGCTTGGAGCTGACCTGCCTGTCGCCGAGCAAACACCAGGGATAGAAAAGTGATGTGACTTGGTGCTTCAGAATGGGGTCTTGGGCTGATACCCCACGGTTTGCACCAGCCCAGGGTTCGGAGGTGTCCCTGTGGCTTTGGGCACAGTCTCCCCCCACCCTGGGGTGGGATGGGGTCCTGCCGCCGGCTCCATGCAGCCCCCTGGCACGGCTGTGCTCCCTCCGCACAGGGCTCTCCCAGCACCAGCATGGGCTGCTGCCTCCATCCACCCCTCCCTTTTTTTTTTCCCTACTCTCTGCTGGGTTTGGGGTTAATTTTTTTTGTTTGCAGCATGTCATATATGGCAACCTTTTGCCTCGGTGACCTCATGTTTGGCAGTGGACCGAGGGAACCAGGCTGGGACGCAAGGCGGCAGCAGGTCCCCGGGGCTCGGCGTGTGCAGTGGGGACACTGACAAGTGCACAGCCAGGGGACCTGGGGGACAAATCCAGCCCCCACGTGCTGAGGTTTTCCCAGAGGAAGGGATAACCGGGGTAGAGCCACTGACTGGGGACGCTGTTGGAGGTGCAAGTGGGCTGGCGGTGCCAGGGAGACACCGTGTCCCTGTCCTGCCCTGTGGGGTGACAGTCTGGAGTCTGCTCCCTCTCTCCAGGGCCGGCGGGAACACCAGGACTCTTGGGTCCCTTCTGGGATCCTGGGACCTTGCAGCCCTTGGTCCTTATTGCTGCACTGGTGCCTTGATGCCCCTGCCCTGAGCACAGCTTGGGACCCCACAAAGCAAAGCAGGAGGCAGCCCAGGCACCCCGTGCCTCAGTTTCCCCATCTGCAACCTGAGTCCCCGTAGCTCTGGGTGGTGGCTCCAGGGCATCTCTTCTGCCTCCCCCCTGCCCTGGGTGCTCGGGGAGAGTCCCCAGTACAGGACCGTTGCCCTTAAAAAGGCAGCCAGGAGTTTGGCAGCCGCTGGTCGGCCTCTGTGAGGGCCATGGGCTGTGGTGGCTCTGCTCACCTCCTGCCAAGGCTGCAGCCACAGGGCTGGGGGTGGCTCTGGCCCTCCCATGCTGCATTTGGGCAGGGGGACCAGGGGACAATACCCACATTGCCCTTGGGGGGTCCAGGCTCATCTTGCCTCCAAATTCCTCTTGAGGAGAGGCTGAGAGCTGGGTGCACCCGTGACGCAGGGCTTGGCCTCGGACCCACCAGTCCTGGCCCTGCTCGAGCCGAGGATTTGGGGGATGAGGGGCTCTGGGGCACCAAAAGCCCAAAAATGGGGGCAGAGAGAGAAAACCCCAGGGAGAGACATCCCAAAGGTGCCAGATGCCGGGGACACGGGGGGAACTGAGGCCGGGAGGAAACAATGCACCAACCCAGTGCATTTCCAGTGTCTCGGTGATGCCAAATGCCCATCCCAGCTCCGGGGTGCCCCTCAGAGCAGAGCCCCAACACCCACCTCCACCCGCGTGGGGTTTCTCCATGCTCTCCCCGGGAACTGAAGATGCTTCCACCTCCTTTTTGCCGAGACCGTCACTTATAAGGACTTGTGTCTCACTTGTTTATCAGAGCGGAGCATAAAAGGAACAGACTCACAAATGGGATGTTGCCTCCCAAGCATCCCCGCATACATTTTTCTTACAATAATTAACTGTGCTGGGTCCTACCATCAGTCCAAGGTCAATTTAATGAAATAAAACACCTTATATGGCCATATGGCTAACACACCATCATTTAGCCTATTTAGGGTCTTTGTTTAGAGAGGATCCGCCTCTGAGGTTTCACGGGCTCACTGGTATTTATACCAAAGGCGCATCGGGACTCGGTCCCAGAGGAAAGGAGCTCTCGCGTCCGCAGTGAGTACTGCCCGGCCCCGGTTTCCCTTTTGCTTGCAAGAGAGTGGGAAGGAAAAACACCCCGGGGGGGTTTCGGGGTGCCCCAGCATTTATGGAGTGGCCCCAACTCGGTTTGCATGGCACGGGGGGGTGCCAACCCCGGCACGACCCCACGGGCGGGGGCTTTCGTGGAGGCGACGAGAGCTGGGCTGCAGCCAAAGCGGATCGTGCTCTTTCAGAAATCCCTGCTATTTTGGGTTTTTTTTCTTTTTGGGCTCCTGCAAGGTTTTTGCCTGCTTCCCTCCAGATTCGGGAGTGCATCCACCAGCGGAGGGGGCCACCCCCTGGGAAGGGCTATTTTTTTTCCCATTTTTGGGAAAGGATGTGAGGGCAGAGCAGCCAAGGGGCTGCCAAGACAGGTCCAGACGAGGGGGCATCGCCTGCCTTCCCCCGCCCGCTCGGGCGGCACCGGCCGGGGACAGTGACACCAGAGCTCCCCAGGGAGCGCTGCTGCTGGGCAAGTGTGGGCAAGAGGCTTTGGCACCCATTTCGGGCACTGGCTGGCAAAGGATGGAGAAGCGGCATTGGCATGGAGCAGCACCCATGGAGGATGAGCATCACCCTGCTCCCAGCATCGCCAGAGCAGGGCCGGAGCTGGCAGCCACCCCTCGGCACAGCCCACAGACGATTTTGTGGGGCTGCACATCCCCAAGGACTCCAACCCTTCCAACACCCAAAGCCAGACATGGTGGCATGGCGTAACCCTCTCCCCCACCCATCCTTTAATGCTGTTTTCCCCCCTCGCCCCAGCTTTTCCCCCAGGTCCCCCTGAACGCCAACCGCTCCCAGCCCCACCATGTGCGAGGAGGAGACCACCGCCCTGGTCTGTGACAATGGCTCTGGCCTCTGCAAAGCTGGCTTTGCCGGTGACGATGCCCCCCGCGCCGTCTTCCCCTCCATCGTGGGGCGGCCCCGGCACCAGGTGGGTACCCAGGGGGGGCGAGCAGCAGCCCCCAACCACCCTTCACCCTGCTTTAATCACCGAAATGAGGCTAACAAGGCCACCTCTTTCGACGACATTAGGGCGTCATGGTAGGCATGGGGCAGAAAGACAGCTACGTGGGCGACGAGGCGCAGAGCAAGAGGGGTATCCTCACACTCAAGTACCCCATTGAGCACGGCATCATCACCAACTGGGATGACATGGAGAAGGTGAGACCCCCCTGGGCCACCCCAGGCCAGGGAGCAGGTGCTGGCCCTGGCTTCGCTTTGGGGTAAGACCCCAATTCTCCTTTGCCCACCTTAGATCTGGCACCACTCCTTCTACAACGAGCTGCGCGTGGCCCCCGAGGAGCACCCGACCCTGCTCACTGAGGCACCCCTCAACCCCAAGGCCAACCGGGAGAAGATGACCCAGGTAAGGTGCTGCAGGACCCCCAGGGATGGGGATGGACCCTCCAAAACCACAGGAAGGGCTGGAGGATTCAGGGATTTAGCGAGCCAGGAGGGTCTGGCGTCGGGGGGAGGCATGGGCAGTGGGGTGAAGCTTGGTGCTTTAATAAGGGCAGAGCTCTTGGCAGCGTGCTCACATGGAGCCACGGGTTTCTCTCCAGTGCGTAGACCTGCAGGGTTTGCCATGCAATGCGCTGACCCACGTTTTTTTCCATGCAGTGCACAGACCCACGTGATTTTCTGTGCAATGCAGTGACTCACGTTTCCGTGCAATGCATTGACCCATGTTTTTCCATGCAACGCACTGACCCGTGTGTTTTTCAGTGCGATGCAGTGATCCATGTGCTGTTCTGTGCAATGCCTTGATCCGCCTATTTTTCCATGCAACACAACAGTCCACCTATTTTTCCGTGCAATGCAATGATCCGTGTGTTTTTCCATGCAACGCACTGACCCCATCTCTGGGAAGGCACAGCCCCCATGGGTTGGGGTGGGGTGGGGACCCCCATGCTCCCCCCTCATCCTCTGTCCCTCTCACCCTCCCTCCTAGATCATGTTCGAAACCTTTAATGTCCCCGCCATGTATGTCGCCATCCAAGCTGTCCTCTCCCTCTATGCCTCTGGCCGCACGACCGGTGAGTAGGACATGTGGCATCCACTGCCTGGGGACCATCCATGGTGGGGAAGGGATCAAGCCAGCTTTGAGCCCCCTCCCTCACCTTCCTCCCCACTTCCCAGGCATTGTCCTCGACTCTGGGGATGGCGTCACCCACAACGTGCCCATCTATGAGGGCTACGCTCTGCCCCATGCCATCATGCGTCTCGACTTGGCTGGCCGCGACCTCACCGACTACCTCATGAAGATCCTCACGGAGAGGGGCTACTCCTTTGTCACCACCGGTACGGGGCCGGGGAGGGGGGGTATGGGGTGACAGGGGATCCCACGGTGCCGCCGCGGCACCAGGTTGAGCCTGTTCATCATTGTCTCCTGTAGCCGAGCGGGAAATTGTGCGTGACATCAAGGAGAAGCTCTGCTACGTGGCCCTCGACTTCGAGAACGAGATGGCCACAGCTGCTTCCTCCTCCTCACTGGAGAAGAGCTACGAGCTCCCCGACGGGCAGGTCATCACCATCGGGAACGAGCGTTTCCGCTGCCCTGAGACTCTCTTCCAACCCTCCTTCATTGGTGAGCCCACCCCGAATTCTCCTGGCGGTTGACCCCCACCCCCACCACTCCACCAGCAGGCAACCAGCTCCCGTGGGTGCCCCGCAGAGGCGTATCAGGGCTCCCCCAAGCACTTTGCACCCCAAATGGGGGGGACAAACCCATGGGTGACCCTGTGGCTCTTTTGAGGAGGCACAGGTGGGGGTCAGGGTGCTGACAGCCCCCTTCCACCCCAGGCATGGAGTCAGCCGGCATCCATGAGACGACCTACAACTCCATCATGAAGTGTGACATCGACATCCGCAAGGACCTCTACGCCAACAATGTGTTGTCTGGCGGCACCACCATGTACCCCGGTATCGCCGACCGTATGCAGAAGGAAATCACGGCGCTGGCTCCCAGCACCATGAAGATCAAAGTAGGTGTGGGGGGGTGGCAAACCATGGCCACCAACACCCCAAATCCTCTCCTGGTGCAGGTTTTTTTGGGGGGGTGGGGTGTCAAGGGATGCATCCTAATGGCTCATGTCTTGACAGATCATCGCCCCGCCGGAGCGGAAGTACTCGGTGTGGATCGGCGGCTCCATCCTGGCGTCCCTCTCCACCTTCCAGCAGATGTGGATCAGCAAACCCGAGTACGACGAGGCTGGACCTTCCATCGTCCACCGAAAATGCTTCTAAGCCCCTTCCCCACCCTGCGGTGGCCCCCCGGACCTGGGCTGGGGCCCCCTGCTCCTCCTCGGTCCCTGCTGCTCCTCCCCGCCACCCACTGCGCATTAAAGCCTTTTCTCCAGGCTCTGACCCTTTTCTGGGAGATTTTGGGGTGTTGGGGGGTGGGAGGGCTTGGGGGAGGGGCTGAGGGTAACAGGGGGACGGGTGGGGGAGCCCCAACCTTACGTTGGTGCTCCTGATGTCATGCTGATGCCCTCAACCCTGCCTTGAGGCCCTCAACACCATGTCGATGCCCTTGAGCCCATGTTATGGCCCCCAACCCCATGCTGATGCCTCCAGCCCCGTGTCGATGCCCTTGACCTCATGTTGGTGCCCCAATGTCGTGCTGGTGCCCCTGACCCCATGTTGATGCCCTTGACCCCATGTTGGTACCTCCAGTGTCACACTGATGCCCCCAACCCTATATTGATGCCCCTGACCCCATGTTATGGCTCCCAACCCCATGTTGATGTCCTTGACCCCATGTTCGTGCCCTTGACCCCATGTTGATGCCCCTGACCCCATCTTGGTGTCTCCAACCCTGTATCAATGCCCCTGACCCCATGTTATGGCTCCCAACCCCGTGTTGATGTCCTTGACCCCATGTTCATGCCCTTGACCCCATGTTGATGCCCCTGACCCCATCTTGGTGTCTCCAACCCTATGTCGATGCCCTTGACCCCATGTTGGTGTCCCCAACCCCACGTGGGTGCCCCCAATGTCACGTTGATGCCCTTGACCCCTCGACGGTGCCCCTGACCCCATACTGCTGCCCCGCCCTGTCCCCTCTCCAGCGCTGCCGGGACATCCTGTGGGCGGAGTTAAATTTGCATAAATTACCATACCGCCCCCAGCACTGCGCGCGCTTCCGCGGCCGTCCCCCGCCTCCTTCCCCCCCCCGCCCCGCCTTCCCGCGTGTTGACGTCACGGAGCGGCAGCGCGCGCCGCTCATTACCATGTAATTAGCATATGACGCGGGAAGGCGGAAGCGGTGGCGGCATGGGGCGGAGCGGGGCCGTCCTGCGCCTGGCCCTGGAGGGAAACATCGGTACCGAGGGTGGGGGCGGCGGGCAGCGGGGGTCCCTGGGGTGACAAGGGGAGGGTCGGTGGCCTTTGGGGTGGGGGGCAAGTAGGGAGGGGGGGCCTGCCTGGGGAAGGGGCTGGGGGGGCAGGAGGCTTTGGGGTGCGATAGAGGTGGGGGGATTTGGGGTGTTTGAGGGGGCGCAGGCTGAAGCCTCTCGGGGTGCAATTTAATGTCTGTAATTAATTATTCTTGCTGCCCGCCTTGGGGGGGGGGGGCACCCCGCAAACCTGCATTACCCCCCCGCAGGAGCCGGGGCAGGGGGATGCCCGAGCTCACCCAGCGCTGCTCCCCGCAGCCGTGGGGAAATCGACCTTCCTGAAGCTGCTGGGTGCCACCTTCCCCGAGTGGCACTTGGTGACCGAACCTGTGGCACGATGGCGAAAGGTGCCAGCTGGCGGCACGGCGGAGGTAACGGTTGGCTACCGGTTGCGTCGCGGCACCGTTCAGCACCACGCCGCGGTGGGACAACCTCATCCCCCCGTCTCTTCCTTTGTAGGCGTCCGTGGGCTCCACCAACCTTCTCCAGATGATGTACCAGGAGCCAGCCCGGTGGTCCTACACCTTCCAGACCTTCTCCTGCATCAGCCGGCTGAAGGCGATGCTGGAGCCCCCACCCGAGAGGCTCCCGGGGATCCCCCACCCCGTGCGGGTCTTTGAGCGCTCTGTCTACAGCGACAGGTACCTGGCGCCCTGGAATTAAAATAGGAAAGAAGAGGGATGAAGATATTAAATGGGATAATGAGCATCCCCGTGGCCCGGCTTGTGTCCCCTGGGACCCCTGGGGCAAGCAGAGCCCACGGCTGTGCCCAGCAGAGCCTGGAGTGATGCTTAATTATAGAAACGTGCTTGTTAGATAATTTGGGACTTCATTATACCCCAAATTTTTGCTTGTGGCTGCCCCATCCTCATCTGTGTCAGGTGGTGGCTCAAAATCCCTCAGGTGATGGATCAGCTGGGTAGTGGTGAGCTGTGTTGGGCGGCTGCATGTCCCCCAACATTGCTTAGCTCCAAATTAAGGATTTCCACCTTAATTAAATGCCCCCAGTTCCCGGTTGGTGCAAAAAAAGGTGAAAAAATGGCTGTGAAGCCGCCTGTGCGTGGGGATGGCTTGGAGGTCCCGATGCTGGCGGTGCCGGCTGCCCTGTCCCCTCTCTCCGTCCCTTCCCAGGTACGTCTTTGCCAAGAACCTCTTTGAGGCCGGGCACCTGCAGCCGCTGGAGTGGGCCATTTACCAGGACTGGCACAGTTTCCTCCTGCAGCAACTGGGGCCCCGCGCCGCCCTCCACGGCTTCCTCTACCTGCGGGCAGCACCGCAGGTGGGTGCCAGCGAGAGCCCCCGTGTTCAGCGGGGAGGGGGATGCGGCAGGTGTTCCGCTTGGCGCTTGAGCCCAGCGAGCTCCCGGAATTGCCAGAATGTTGGGGTTTAACCATTAATTGCTGGCCTGGAGGAGTAGGGCCTGCTCCTGTTCCCATGGGAATGTTGGTGAGAGTTTTGTTATGGATCCCAGAGTGCATTTTGGGGAGGGAGGGCTGCAGCATCTCCTGGGGATGCCTGATGCCTGGCTGCAGTACCTGCCCTGGGGCTGCTTTGCCGGACACTGGCATCCCGTAAACGGGGATGTGGGAAGGTTAACGGTTAACGGGATTCGGGGAGATGGGAGGTTAACCTTCTGCATCCCGTTAGCCTTCCATCTCCCTCGCATCCCCTTAACATCCTGTTAACCTCCCATCTCCCGCATCCCGCATCCCATTAACCTTCCGCATCCCGTTAGCCTTCCATCTGCCCCGCATCCTGTTAACCTCCCCCGCATCCCGTTAGCCTCCCATCTCCCCCGCATCCAGTTAACCTCCCTGCATCCCGTTAACCTCCTGTCTCCCATACGGGCGCAGACGTGCCTGGAGCGGCTGCGGCGGAGGGCAAGGAGCGAGGAGGGGGGAATCCAGCTGGGGTACCTGCAGCAGCTCCACGCCCAACACGAGCACTGGCTGGTGGAGAAGACCACAGAGTGAGTCTGAATCCATCCCCGCTGCGCTCCCCCTTGGCACCCAGGCCAGCCGTGGTTTTGGGGTGACCCCCCTGATTTGGGGGTTTATTTGGTTTAATCCCTTCTCTCCCTCCCTTCTTCAGGGTCCACTTTGGAGGCATGAAGCACGCACCCGTCCTGCTGCTGGATGTGGACAAGGACTTCGAGCATGATGTGGCCGTGCAGGACGTCCTCATGGCACAGGTGGGCACGGCCAAGGCGGCACGGCATGGTGGCATCCTGCTGCCGGGAGCACCGGGACCATGGTCGGAGTCGTGCTGACCTCTGAGTCTCCACCTCATCTTCATTTTTTCCATGGAAAAAATAATTTCCACATCCTTGGTCCAAGCTGGTTTAAACTTTGGCCATCCCGGCGCTATCCCGGCACCATCCTGGTGCCGTGCTCTCAATCGGCTTCTCCTTGTAGGTGGAGGCTTTTGCGACAGTGCTGCGAGCCGAAGCTTTGCCGTCGCACCCCAACCCTCGCTGAGCGGCAGCGGCGGCATCCCTGCTCACTGGTACCCACGCCGAGTGGCGGAGCTGGGAAAGGGGCATCACTGCTGTGAGCTCTGGCCAAAGATCCCGACACCAAGGACAAGTCCTGGTCCCCAACTGACCCCCTTGCTCCTTTTATTTTGGGCGAGGGGTGTATTTAAGGCACTGATAGCATGGGGTGGTTTTAAGGTGAATAATCGGAGGCACAGCCGTAGCATGAGCTTCAGGGCGGCGTGGCATGCTCCCTGCACTCCCCCGGGGGCTTGGGGGACCAGCTTGCCACCGCGACCCCTCCCCATCTGTAGGGCTCCCCAGCCAGGGATGTTGGAGCTGAGGATGCTCAGTAAGGTGGATTTAATGGTTAAATTCCAATGGAAAATCATCATTGCTCATGTTTGAGTTACACCAACCCCTGTATTTTATTATTTTAAATATGGGTTTTTTTCCCCTTAAATTAAAAAGAAAGTGAGATCGAGCTTTTGTGTGTCTTGAGCTGCGGGTGGAGGGAGCATGCGGTCAGGGTGGGGGCTCCAGTGGGTGCTGTCCCGTGGGGGGACCTTGTTCCTCCGATTTTGGAGTGTTTGTGGCCGGGGGAGTGGGGGTGACCCCGTGGCGGGGGGGAACGGCATTCTGGGGCCCACCCAGGCTGGGCTGGGTTTGGGGGAAAACCACGGGGATTTGGCACCCGCGGAGTGGTTTTGGCTGGGGAGGGCAGTTGGCTCTTTAGGGGGCCCCCTTGGTGTTGGGGGGATCCCCCCAGGGTGAAGGGGGGTCGGGGATGGCGCCCGGCCTCCCTCCGCCTTTAGGGGAGGCTGCGGCAGGGTGTGCGACCCTACATAAACACGGGCGGGGCGGGGCCGGCAGGGGGCGGGGCCGATCACGTGTGAGGGGCACCTGCCCCGGAGGTACGGGGGGGGGGGTGGGGGGGCAGCGTGGGGGGCTACGATGGGGGGCTGCGGGGCAGGGTTTGGGGGGGCTGTGGGGCCGGATATTGCAGGGGGGCTGGGGAGGGAGGCACAGGACCCAGGCTGCCATGCTCGGTGTTTTGTCCACGACCCTACAATAACAACAGAGTGCGGATGCCGACATGGACCCAGGTCTGTCGACCCTACAATAACAACCTGGTATGGACCCACAGCTGACAACCCTACAATAACAGTCTGCTAAACCCCTGCATCCAACGACCCTACAATAACAGTCCGCTAAACCCCCACATCCAACGACCCTACAATAACAATCCGCTGCACCCCCGCATCCAATGACCCTACAATAACAGTCCGCTAAACCCCCACATCCAACGACCCTACAATAACAGTCCGCTAAACCCCCGCATCCAACGACCCTACAATAACAATCCGCTGCACCCCCACATCCAACAACCCTACAATAACAACCTGCCTCCCCAACTCAGAGCCCCCCCCCCCCCCCCCCCGGCTTCCCCCAAACCCCTCCAGCACCACCGGGGTGCAGCGCACCCCCCCACCCTCCCCCCCCCATAACCCCAGAGGGTCTGGGTGCCCCCCCTTGCTTGCTGCAAAGCATTGTGGGGGGTGGCGCAGGGCGCTGGCCTCGAGCCCCCCGGCCGGCCGGCGGGTCCCCCTGAGCGGGTGCCTGCAGAACAAAGGAAGCACCACCAGCAGCAGCAGCAGCAGCAGCAGCAACAACGTGCAGCTCCGCTGCAACACCCACTCGGGGTTGGGGGGGGACGAAATTTGCAGCCGCGTTTCAACCCCGCTTTTCCTTCCCCCAGCATCTCACGCCACCGTGCATGCACTTAGCTACGGGTCGAACCCACCCGGCCCCCCGTTTCCAAGGGGGTGCCGTACCCCTTTTTTCCGGTAATGCTCTTTATATCTAAATGGGGGGGGGTGGGGTGGGGTGGGTGTGTGTGTGGAAAGTTGCCGGCGTGCAGCTGAAGTTCTGCGGCGGCGGGGTGAAGTTGTGCGAAGCTGCGTCTTTTTAAGGGAAAAAGAAAAATAAAAAGCAAAATGGGGCTGGAAAAAAATAAGGGGAGAGGATAAAGGGGAGGCAGCAGCACCCCGTTTTCGTGGGAGTTTGGGGGAAGGAGGGGTGGGGAGTCAGCGGAGCCGCCCCCGGGGTGGAAACGGCGTGGAAATTAAAAGTCGGGGCGACTCACGTCAGCTGGGTGCTTCACTTGGCTTCGTCTGTGTCCCCACAGAAGTCACCAGCGTCCCCACAGTGGGGGGGACGGTGACAGCGTTATGTCCCTCTCGCCGGGCGCCCGGTTCTTCTGCCAGCCCGGTCCAGCCGCTGGTTCCCCCCGCTCCCCCGCAGCAGGGGGGAGCCCTGAAATCTAACGTTCGCCTCGGGAGCGAGATGGAGAGGTGTGAGGGGCTTCGCCGGGAGGTGAGTGCTCCCCCAGCCCCCTCAAACCCATCCGTGTGTGTCCCCCCCCTTCCCGGGCCACCTTCATCTTTTTGGGGTGATTTGTGGCCTCTTTGGATCGGTTGTAACGTCACTGTAACTTGTAAGGGGGCTCGTCAGGGTGGGCAGGGAAAGCCCGTTCTTGGTTGGTTGGTGGTTTTATTTTTTTAAGGGTATTTCCGAGGGAAATGGAACCTTCTGCTGCCTTAAAAGCCACTTTGATGCCTTAACCCCCCCCCAAAATCTCAGCCCATCCCTGGGGCGTCCCCAAAACGCTGCCATAGGGTGGGTGGCAGTGGGACGCATGGGGCAAAAAAACACCTTTGAACTGAATTTCTTTGAATTTCTTGGTATAAAAGAGCAAAATGCCATGCGAAAACCACCCAGGTGCCGTTGGGGGGGGGGGGTCCCCAAAAAATAAGGGGGTGTGCAGGGAGGGCAGAGCCATGCCCACGGGGAGCACTGCCAAGCAAACAAGTCGTGGCATTTTCTCTACCAAAAATTACAACGCCTTCCTTTGGTGCTTCTGGTTTTACCGGCTGGGGTGGTTGTAACCAGGATTTCTAATATCGCACCCATCGTGTCCAAGCAGGCAGGGGGATGGGGGGCTGCTCCAGCTGGGGGGGGTCCGACGTGGAGAGGTGGGGATGGGCGAACATCTCCTGCTTGGGATTTATTTTTTAGGATTTTGCCCCCTAAAAAATTGCCCTTGCATTGCTTTTTTGGGGTATCGGGGTGTGAGCGGCTGCCTCACGCCTCCGAGTTGCATCCAGCAGGTTTTGCCCTTGGGATGGCTGGTGGGACGATGGGACGGGGTGGTGGGGACAGGCGGCTCGGCTGGTGCTTGGCACATGGCAGGGCAGGAGGAAGGACTTTGTCCTTGGCAAAGTGCCGGCAAAAACGGCTGACGGTGGGGATTTGAGCCCCGGCACTTTTCCGGGGCGGGCGTGCTAAAAAAGATGGCTTATAAAGATGCTGCCGGAGCCAGGGTCAGCAGCGGTGGGATTCCCCCAGGAACCCAAGTACCGGCAGGTCTCTGCCCACCCCATGCTGGTCCTGGTGGTGCCAGCGGCAGAGAGAGGGGTGTGCCGCGGTTCTCATGTCCTGGCACCTTTCCCGGGGTGGTTTGGCAGACAAAGCGAGCTGGGGAGCCAGCCCCTTTCCCCGGCACCGGTTCTGCCTGTTCCTCCGGCTTGGCCGGGCCTGGGAAAGCCGACATCTCCCCTCGCACCTCCGTCGCTGGAGCTGTGCTTGTGCCATCTCCCTTGGGGTTTGATTTCCACGCTGGGTGATGCGTCCCTGTCCACGAGGGTTTTGGGAGAGGAGGAGGAGGGAAGACGCCGGAGGTCGAGGTTTCGCTCCGCTCCCCGTCCCGCGGCGCCGCCGGGCCCTCTCCCGCCCTCCCCGGGCAGCTCTCGATGCCTTTGGCATTTGCATAACTAATCAACGTCTTGGGAACCCACTCATTACCACCGCTGCAGCAAAATATACGGCAAAGCCTCGCTCAGCGCCGGGTAGCCGCCGGTTCTAATAAGAGCTGCCCAAACCGCCCGGCAAAGATAGGGGCTGGTGGAGGGGAGGATGCTCTGACCCATCTTCCCCAGCTTGGGGGGGACAAACCTTAAATAAACCCCGGCAGGAACAGTTATGCTGGGACCCCAAAACTCCTTTGCCAGGTGGTGGCAGGACATGATGCAGCACAAAGTGTCCCCGGCACATCCCCAGTGTGTCCCCGGCATTGGGAAATGAAAGCCCCTAACTGAATTTGGCAGGCTGTCTCGGTGCCAAACGTTGGAGATTAGGGATAATCTCATTTAAAGCATTACTAATAAAAAGTTACTAAATTTGTCCATCTCGAGGGGTTTCCCTGGTGGGTTGGGGTGGTTTTTTCAGTCGCCGGCATGAAATCGCCCCAAAACGGGTCTGGCATCTCCAAAAAAAGCATCAGGGTGATGGACAGGATGAAGGACTGGCTGGGGTTTGCCTTGTTTTTGGCCGGTGCATCCCGGTGTCACCTGATGGACTGTCACCCGCCTGCTGGGGCGATGGCCTCAGTTAATCCGGAGCGATGCTCGCTGTTACCATGCCTCTGCTGAAAATATTTCAGGTCTCGGCTGTGATGCTAACAGCTCAGGAGCAAATTGCCGGGTGGATGCCAGCGGACGCGCTGCCCTGTCCGGCCGGAGGAGGAGGAGGATGGGAGGAAGGAGGTGTCTGCATTAATTACCCCCCCCCCCAGTGTTTTTTGCAGCGACCTGTTACATGGCGGTGCCAAGCTTGGCCGGGCAAAGGGGGTTTGCAGCCCATCGTGCAAGGCTGGAAATTGGGAAATCGGGGGAAACCCAGTTCCCAGCACCACTTTATCCTATTTATTCCTGTGGGAGTCGTGTTGCTTGGAGCAAAGGTCGGATCCCAGCAGGCTCCGGCTTGGCCTTGCAATAGGGCTTTCGGCTCACGCGTGGCCTTTTCAGGAAGGGACAAGCTCAAGCAAGTAGCACAGGGACAGGGACATCGGCTCCGTGGTTGCATTTTCCGCTGGGACTCAGCATCTGGTTTATCCATCCCTCCCGGCATTACATGGGCCCGGGGCTCCTTGGGTCACTCCTTCTGCTGCAAATCCCTTTGGAAAACAGTTTTCACTGGGATGCTCTTGGGAAACCATTGGGACCCGTTTGTAGAAGTTTTGCTGGTGATTCGGCTGCAACTAAGCTTGGAAAGCTCCAAACCGGGAGCATCCCAGGAGCATCACCTGTAAGCCCCGCATGGGGGGAAGGCTTTGAGGGAATTCATTTTCCCGCTCCCCTTTTTCCTCCCCCCCCATACACACGTGCATCCTACCAAGCCCCGCCAGCTCCCGACTGGGGTTGGAAGAGCCAGAACTGATCCCATCCGGGCTGTTTTAAGGACTCCAGCCTTGGCTTAACCCTTTCGCCGGCCCATTCCCACTCCTTTTCCCATGGGAAAATACATACCCCCCCCCCCCTTTTCTTTTCTCACTGGGGCCTGCATTTTGGGGAGAAGGGGGCAGTGGGGCGATGCGGGGGAGGGGTTCTTGTGCGGGATTTGAGCCTCGCAAAGCTTTGATGTCTCCAAATTAACGATGTCCCCAAATTAATGATGTCCCCAAATTAACAGTCCCCAAATTAACAAGGGCCCCAAATTATCGAGGGTGCTGGTGGTTTAACGGCAGGAAAGTATTTGGTGGGGGGGCAAAGCGTGGTTTTGGGGACCCCCTGGCTGCTGGAGGGGGTCCAGCCCCTGCGTGTTGCTGGTCCCACTCACCAGCGTGGGCTGCTGCCTCAGTTTCCCGGGGGGGGGGGACGGACAGGATCGGGGTTTGGGGGTCCGATTTTTTGAGGGTGTGTGGGCGATTGTCGCGGCGTGGGGAGGAGGCGCCTCCCCTGCGTGTCCGTGTCGCCGTGTCCCCGTCTGTCCCCCCCCCCCCCCCCGCCCCCGCCGCCCCCGCTCCTGCGCAGCGGCCGGGACCGGCCCCGGCGGGGGGGAGCGGGCGGGCGGTGTCGCGCTGCGTGGGGGGGGGGGGTTACGCGTGGGGTGGGGGGGAGCTGCGCGGAGGGGGAAGGAGGAGAAGGAGGAGGAGGAGGAGGAGGAGGAGGAGGAGGGGGGGGGGGAAGAAGAGATGCGCCGGTCAAACACCCCCCCGGCTGCAGCAGGGCGGCGGTGAGGGAGCGCGGAGGAGAGGGAGACAAGATGGCTTCCTCCTGAGGGCCGGATCCGTGCCGGGGCCCGGCGGGGGCTGCCAGGGGGCAGCGGCGGGGGGAGCGGCGAGGTAAGTACCCCCCCGAGAAAAAATACCCCCCCCCGCATCCCCCCCCCCCGCATTCCCCCTCCCCCCGGACGTGCAACCCCGGGGGCGGGCTGGGGGGGGTGGGGTGGGGGTGAAGCCGTGTCCGTGTGTCCGTCCGTGTGTGTCCCCCCCCCCCCCGCGGTGTTCGCGCGTGTTTTGGGCTCGGCGGGCGCGGGTGAGGAGCGGCGGGCGCGGAGGCGCGGCGGGGCCGGGAGGACAAAGCGGCGGGGCCGGGGGGGGGACACACGCACCGCCCGTGGGCCCGGCGCTGCCCCGCGGGGCCGAGCGTCGGCGATTTCCCCGCTTTTATCCCTTTTCTTTCTCTCCAGCAGCCGGGGGGGGGGGGCAGCCGGGGGCTGACAATAACCCCTAACGTGACACCCCCCCCCCCCCGCATCTTTATCACCCCATTGCTTTTCAGCTTTTAAAAAAAAATTATTATTTTTATTAATCCCCTCCCTCCATCCCCTAAATGTGCTGAGCTCAGAGGTACAGCGGGTGATGCTAACAAGGGCGATGAGGCTCCCCTGGCGTGACGTCACCCTGACGTAACCTGTCCGCTGGCAGCTGTCATCCCTCGCAGTGACGAGGACATGGGGTCCGGCGAGGTCGCCTCCCCCCCCCCCGCTTTTCGTCATGCCAGTAATAACGGGGGCAGGATGGAAGTGGGGAGAAAAGGCGGCTTGTCCTCCTCCGGGGGGTCTCATTCGCCATCCGAGGCGGTGATTTGGGTTATCCCAGTGCCAAGAGCGGCGTGGTTTGGCAGCGGGTAGGATCCAGCCGGCTGCGGATGCTGGTGGCACCGGGGGACGTCCCCGAGGTCAGGGAAAGCCTGCCGAAACGCGTGGCCGCCCCAAAGTTTTGAGTCCGCGGTGAGCGGCTTCGGCACCACGTGTTTTCGAGGGACGGGGATGCTTCAGATCTCGCACCCGGGATGCGCCGGCGCGTGCACCCGCCTGCCTGCCAACGCCAGAGCCGCCTCCAGATCCGCGGATGCTTTGCGAAATAAGATCCCTTCATAGGTGCCGGGGTGCTGGGTACTGCGGGGTGCTGGGATGTGGTGAGCGCCGGTGCAGCCCCCAGGTTGCATCATGCTGGGGAGGGATGGGCAGCGCCGGAGCAGAGTCCTCGCAGGTTGTTGCGGCGGCCCCATAAACAAGCCCCGCTCTTGGCCTTTGGCACCTAATTAGCTGTGACGAGGTTTGTTTTTCGGATTACCGACCTGGACCCTTTATCACAGGTAATTAAGGGGAGAGGCGGCTTGGAGGAGGAGCTGATGGGACCTTGGGAAACCAAAATGTCCCCCCCAACATTTTGGTCTTTCCTGGTGGGGCTTTGCTGGCCCCGCTGGGGACGGGGGTGGCGAAGCGGTGGTGCGGTACCTCTGGGACGCGCGGTTGTGCTGCGGGTCTGTGTCCCAAAGAGCCTTTCCCGGTGTGTCCCTGGCGCTGGCACGCTGGGAGTGAGCTGTGCCCAGGGCACTGGGGTTCCCGGTCCCCTGCCTGCATGTGCTGGGGTCCCCGGTCCCTGTCCCCACGGCGTCAGGGTCCTCTGTCCCCTGCCCGCCTGTGCTGGGGTCCCTGGTCCTCATCCCTATGGCACTGTGCATGTGCTGGGGTCCCCAGTCCCTGCCCCTGTCGTACTGGGATATTTGGATTCCTGCCTGCGTGTGCCAGGGTCCCCGGTCCCCATCCCCGCAGCATCAGGGTCCCTGGTCCCCTGCCTGCGTGTGCTGGGGTCTCTGGTCCCATCCATGTGGCACTGGGGTCCTGAGTCCCCTGCGTATGAGTGCCAGGGTCCCCTGTCCCTATGGCATTGTGTGTCCCTGTCTCCGTAGCACCGGGGTTCCCAACCCCCTGCCTACATGTGCCGGAATTCCCCAGTACCCATCCCTACTGCATCAGGGTCCTTGGTCCCCTGCTCGTGTGCGCCAGTGTCCCCACCCCTATGGCAATGGTGTCCCTTGTCCCCTGCCTGTGCATGCTGGGATTCCTGCTCCTTGTTCTGCAGTGTTGGGATCCCTGCTCCCCTCCCTGCATGTGCAGGGGTCCCTGCTCCCCATCCCTGTGTTGTCAGGGTCCCCAGGCCCCTATCTGCATGTGCTGGCCTCCCTTGTCCTTGTCCCTATGCCATTGGGGTCCTTGGTCCCCTGCCTGCATGTGCCGGCGTCCCCGGTCCCCGTTCCTATGGCAATGGGGTCCCCATTCCCTGCCCGCACATGCCGGGGCCCCCGCCGTGTCTCTTGCTCCATGTGCGCGCAGGGAGCCTTTCTAACGGGGTGGCAGCGAAGGGGCCAGCGCCGAAGCCCGCTGTCCCCATCCCCTCGCTGTCCCCACCGCAGCTTGGGATGCAGGCTGGGACGAGAGCGATGCACCCCAAACCCAGCCGTCCTGGGGACCGGTCCCCTCTCTCCCCTCCTCTGCCAGCTCTTTAATCTCGCTGCTTTGAGCTCAGTGCAAGAGGGTGCCAGACCATTTTTGAGGATGAAAGAGCTTTTTTTTTTTATCTCCCCCCTCCCCGGGCCGGCATCCAAGGGGAGATGAAATGAAATGGGAAGAGGCTGGAGGTGAAACAGCTGCGATCAGCTTCGTCCCCGCTCCACATCTGCCCGCCACTCTGCTGCCAGCCCCGCAAACTGAGCTCAACCCCAATTTTCTCCTCTCTTCTGGGGCCAAAGCCCCCTTTTCCTGGGAGCTGGGATGCTCAGCTGTGGCGGGACAGGGCTGGCAGCGCGCAGGCAGCAGGGATTTGCAGGCAGGGTTCTGCCGGCTTGTCAGAGGGAGTCGTGTCGCGGGGACAATGCGGCGTGTTTGTTTGCTACAGCTAAAATGGCAGTTCTTAAGGGGAAAAAAAAAAGAGAGAGAAGTGCTTCTGCACATCCAGTCACCGCATCTTTTGATTAAATGAGATTTTGCTGTCGAACGGGGGAGCTGGGGACCGTGAGCTCCCGAGCCTGCAATTTCCATCACAGCCAAATGAGGGGAAAAAAAAAACCTGAACCACCCCAAGCCCTGAAAATGCTGTAAAAAAAATGGATTGGAGCAAGTTGTAATTGCTGCAGTCATCAGCGCGGAGGCTGGGGGATGCCGGTGGCACAGTCCCGGTCACCACGGTCCCGGTCACCACAGTCCCCCACTTCCCAGCCTGGCTGAAACGGCTGGAGGAGCATCCCGGGAGCTGCGGCCCATTGCAAACGCTGTGCTGGAAGACGATGGGGTGCAGGAGGGGGATGAGCAGCAACAGGGTGAGGGGCTTTAAAGACCCCAAGCCTCTTAGAAACCCCAGTTGGTGTTGCTGCACCTAAAGCTGCTGCATCTACCGCTGTTGCATTTAAAGGCGTTACATTTAAAGCCCTTGCACTTAAAACCGCACCAATTAAAGCCGTCGCAACACAAGCCCTTGCAGCAGGGCCGACTTCTCCCACCCGCACCGGCTGCCTCGCCAAGCCTTCCCCGGTCGGGATGCTGGTGCAAAGGCAGCCGCTGCCTGTCCCTTGCCCGTCCCCGTGCTCCTCGCCTGCAGCCGCTGGCAGCCGGTGCTGCCGACCGGAGCACGCTGCCTGCCCGCACATGGCTTTTTTTAGGTTTACAAACATGACGGCCCCGTGCACGCGCCGCTTCCCCCCCCTCCTTCCCCGTGAGTCATCAACCCCGTCACCGGGCCGGGGAAGCCGGAGGCGGTGTCGGCGCATCCCGCACGGTGCTGATGACCCCAGTGGGGGGAAAAAAGGCAAAATTAGATTTTTTTTCCCCTTTTTTTATCATTCCCATTCCTCTTTTGGCGAGCGAGATGCGGAGGATGCGGATGGCGACTGTGGCGGCCGTCCTGGCTCGCGGGCAGTCCATGATGGGGTGTTTTCGGAGAGGACCACAGCACTAGTTGGAGGGTGGGAGAGCTGGAACACTGCTGGCCTCCTTGCCCAGCCAGCAGCCACGTTTTGGTAGCCTTGGATTCAAGGCAATGCTGATTGGCACAGTTTTGGTGATGGGTGAGGTTTTGGGGGGGAAAAAAGCCAGTGAGACCCCAAAATGTAGGCAGAGGTGCTGGCAAAAGCCTCGCTGTGCAGCTCCCTAGGGCCCAGCAGTGCCGGTGCCGCGGCTGCTGGTGAGTGTGGAGGTGCTGAAGCCCCCGCGGCTGAGCTCATCACCGGAGCCGGTTGGCGTCAGGGCTGAGGTGGCTGCGGTGACTCAGCAGTGCCGGTGCTGACTCAGCAGCTCCAGCCCAGGGGAGGCAGCCGGGATGGGGGGGGCTTTAAATTTGGGGGGAGAAAAAAGGGGGTTTTTTTTGTACAGCCTGCTGCAAAATGGTTTTGCCAGTGCTGAGCCGGTGTCTGTGCTGGCAGCATGCGTTTCCCACCCCATGCGTCTTCCTCTGGCCTTCGAAAAAGGGATTTCATCCAGAGGGGTCGCGTCTCCCACCTGCCGTGAGATGCTTTTCCCCACGGGGGACGGGTCGTGGTGGTGAAACCAGCTCCAGGTTTGGCAGAGCCGGCGTTTTCCCTACTCCCAGACGGGGCAGGGCCAGGCTCCCACTCATCTCCCGGCTCCTGCCCGCCGGCCATCGCGCCACCGACTTGTCCGCGCTTGCCGGGCGGGAGGGCGGCGGTGCGCACGGTTCTCCTCCTCCTCCTCTGCTGAAAGGTCGGGCTGTGTGGCACGGCGGCGGTGGCGCAAGGAGCCCCTACGTCTGGGGACGACAACTGCGGCATCCCCCAGGTACAACGGGGATAGCGATGGGCTGGAGGGGAGCCGAGCACCCATGGGTGCTGGGTGGCTTGCACCCAGGGGCCAGAAAGGTGCGGGGACCCCCCATGGTCAAACTGGGGGGGCAAAGCCTTGGAAATCGGGGTGCAGTTTGTTTAGTATATGGGTGTGGGGTGGCTTTCCTCCTTGCTCCCCAAAAACCGGCTTTTCCCCCCTGATTTGCAATGCAAAGCAAGTTGGGAGGATGGAAATGTCCCCGTGGGGGGGCTGGTGGGGCCGGGAGGGGACCAAGCCTGGTCCCGTGGGGGACGCTGGCAGCAGGGCTGCGAAATCTGGCCCAGCCCTGTGGGGGTGGCTGGGCTGGGGCCGGGCGAGAGGCGAGGCGAGGCCTCAGGCCTTTCTCCTGTGGCCCACGCACTTCCTCCTTCCTTCTTCCTTCCCAGGTCGGTTCTTTTTCCTACCCGATCCTGTCCCCTTCCTCCCGGACCCTGTCCCTTCTTCCCCTTCTTCCCCTTGTTTCCCTTCCTCCCTAACCCCATCGTCCTCTTCTTCCCCTTCTTCCCCATCTCCTTTCTCCCCTTCTTCCCTTTCTCCCCATTTCTCCCCATCCCCTTCTTGCCCTTCCTCACTTTCCCCTTCCCCATCTCCATCCCCATTTTCCCTATGTCCTTCTTCTCTTTTCTCTTCCCCTTCCCCTTCCTCTTCCTCCCTATCCGCATCTTCACCTTCTTCCCCTTCCTGTTCCTCTTCCCCTTCCTTCCCATCCCCCCCTTCCTTCCCCTTCCCCAGGGATGGAGCAGGCACTGCTCCCCACCAGCCGGTGATTTGGCTTTGCCCAGCCGGCCCTGGCGCCAATCTGGTAGCCGAGCGCCGGCACGAGAGGAGCCAGCTGTGTTTGAGGAAAAAACCGCTCCAAGAAACAAAAATAGCGCCGCGTGTTTTTTTTTTTTTTTTTTTTTCTCCTTTTCCCTTTCAAGAGCTCGGCTCCCTCCCTGCCCGGCCGGAGCCGGCAGCCTGATGCGGCTCCACACCGTGCCAAGCCTTTCCCCCTGCCCGCGCCAACTGGCGGCTCCCGGCTCGGCTCCGCGCCGTGGTGGGAAGGCACGCCATAGTGGGAACGCATGCCGTGGCTTGGCCACGGCAGCTTCCTTCCCAAAAGCTGCTCCGGTGGGAGCATCTGGTGGGAGCATCCGCGGGGGCATTGCTCGCCTGGCCCTGGTGCTGAACATCCCTGCTCCAAACATTCCTGCTCCAAGCATCCCAACCCCGAGCATCTCAGCCCTGAGCGTCTTCACCTGAACATCCCCATCCCAAACATCCCTGCTCCGAGCATTCCTTCCCCGAGCATTCCCGCTCCGAGCATTCCTCCTCGGAGCATCCCTTCCCAGAGCATCCCTGCCCTGAGCATCCCTGCCCTGAGCATCCTTGCCCCAAGCATCCCTGCTGTGGCCCCTCCAAAAAGGAAAACTGTTTTCCTGAAGGAAATGAGGAGGTTGGAGATGGGAACAAATTTTTTTCCACCTGGAAAAAACCCCTCCATCTCTCTCGGAAGCTCCCGGTGCTGGTGGGATGCTGGTGTAGGAGCCGGGAGCGGGACTATGTCGCATTCAACTGGCTCGTCGTACCCTGGTGAGAAGGAAAAGGGGGTGAAATAATTGCCCTAGCGCCATCCAGAGCGGGGTTGTGGCTACGGGGGTCCCCAAAAGTGCTCCTGGGGCTCGTGTAGACCAGAGCCGGGCTTCCCACAGCGTAAATCAGCTCAGCTCCCTTGGCATCGGCGCTATTCCGGCTTTTCTCCGGGCTAAATGAGGACAGGAGCGAGCAGCTCAGACCCAGCGCTGGGGTCAGCCGGGGCCATGGAAACAGCTTGGAAAACAAGGCGGGAGAGGCAGCCGCGGCCGCCTGCGGCGCCGGGAGGCAGTGGGGCCGCAAGCCGGCACGGGTGGGTACCTCAGCCGGGGGGGAGCCAGGGGCTGTCGTGGGTCCGACCCGGCGCTCGGGCTTCCCAGATTTCCTTTATTTTCCATGTTTGGGGGTGTTGAGTGTGGATTTAGGGCATCTGCGCCATTCGGCTCCTCTCTGGCATCCCCCCTGGAGGTACCTGGGGACCGTGGTGGTGGTTTGGGACCAGGAGGGGTTTTTTCCCATCTCTCGAGGTCTGGCAAGGCGAGGCGGTGCCCCCCAAGAGCATCAGTCCCTGGGGCAGGGGGTGTGTGCAATTTCAGCAGCATCTACTTCCCCGGCAAAGCCCTTCGGTGACACCGGACAGGTGGTTTGTTATTGTAGGGTCTTCCGCACTCAGGGATGCTTGGGGCTTCCCCCCGGCGGTGCCCCCCAACCCGTCGTCCCGACGGAGGATCCCTGGAGCTGTTGCCAGAGGAGGAAAACCACAAGCCGAGTGCCGGGGCTGGCCGGGCTCCACCGGCGCGGCGCGGGGCCGGCAGCCAAGCTGCCTCCTGCCTCTTGGCCGGCCCGTGCCGCTGGCTGGCAGCGGCACCCGCTGACCTCCCAAACACCCCGCCGTGCCCTCGCTGCAGCCCCGGCACACGGCATCGTGTCCCCCCCTCCGCCACCCAGATGCCACTGGGAAGGGTTCGGCATCCCCACCGGTGCGGTCTAGCCTTCCTCCGCTTTCCTCTGGCTCCTAAATTCTGCACTTTTAATAAAAATTGAGCATTTTTTGCAGCGGGACGACACCAAGCGGTGCCTTCCAAGCTGCTTTGCATGCACCGAGTTCCTCCGTTCTCTGCAGCTGTGCCACTTGGCTCCTGCCAAGGGATTTAATAAACCCCCAAAATATTTATATGGGGGAATTTTGGGGGCCCCGGTGGGGGGGAGCGGGTGTTCTTGGGGAACAAGGGATGCGAAACCTGTTCCCCTGTTGGCTTTGGGTGGGTCTAGTTCATTTTTCTTACAGCCCAGCTGGGAGGTTGAAAGTAATAATTTGAAGTGTAGACTATAGGATATGCAGACTGCTGGCCGTATAGGGTTGTTGGATGTATAGGTCGCTGGGTATATAGGACTTGAGTATTTAGGGCTGCTGGATATATAGTTCTGCTGGATATATGATAGGGACTGTGGAATATATAAGTTCCTGGATATAATGAGTTGCGGGGTATATAGGCTTACTGGACATATAAGGCTGCTGGATGTATAAGATTGCTGATTATATAGGGCTGCTGGATATACAGACTGCTAGATGTGTAGGGTTGCTGGATGTATACACTGCTGGCTATATAGGGTTGTTGGATGTGTAGGTCGCTGGATATATAGGATTGCTGGGTATATAGGACTTGGGTATTTAGCGTTGCTGAGTGTTTAGGGTTGCTGGATATATAGGTCCGCTGGATATATGGGACTACAGAATACATAAGTTGCTGGATATAACGTATTGCTGGATATATGGGGTTACTGGATGTGCAGGTTGCTGGATGTAAAAGATTGCTGGTTATATAGGGCGGCTGGATACATAGGGTTGTTGAATACATAAGATTGCAGGATATATAGTGTTGCTGGATATATAGTGTTGCTGGATATATAGGGCTCCTATACGTGTGGGGCTGTTGAATATATAAGAGTGCAGAATATATAGGTTGCTGATTACATAGCGTTGCTGAATATATAAGGTTGTTAAGTATATGATTGCTGAATATGCAGGTTGCTGGATATATGGGTCACTGTATCTATAGGGCAGCAGGATCTATAGGGCCGCCACCGGTGGGGGCTGCCGTTCCCCACTGGAGCCAGTGGAGCTGCGGCCATCCCTCCCCGCCAGCTCGCGGGGCTGGGGTCCCCCCCATGTCCTCCCACGGGGTGTCGAGGCGCCTTTCGGGGCCCGGCCAGAGCCAGTGGGCTGTGGGGGCCGGCGTGGGGCCCTCCGCCGTCCGTCCGTCCGTCCCTACGTGCGCGCAGCGCCGGGGCTAATGGCTCCTCCAGCTGGTTTTGCAGGGGGCGGGGAGGGCCGGGGCGGCTGAGTCTTGAACAACTCGTTTCGTCTTTCCTCCCCGGACGGTCCCGCCGTCGCCTCCGGCTTCGCCTCCTGCCCCGCACACGTAAGTGCTGCCCAGCCAGAGCCGTACCCGAATCCGGCACCGTGCCCCTGCTGGGGCTCCCCCCCCGGCACTCGCCGGGTTATAAACGGCTCCGGACTATTCCCAGGGAGCGCAGCCCAGGCTGGAAAGCCTCCAAGCTGGGCTCTGCGTGTGTGGTTATTTTTTTTTTCCTCCTTTCCCTCTGTTTAAGGCATTTAAAACAGGGGAAAAAAATAAAAAATAAAGAGGAGAAAGATTAAAAAATAAATGTTTTCATCCTCAGGGGGATTTTTCCCCTTTTATAGCACCCGGAGGATGCAGAAGGGACCATGCAGGAGCCAAGCTAACCTGAACCAAAGCACTTGGTTTTCTCTTTATTTTATTTCCTTTGCCCCTCCCCAGCTTTTATTCTTTCCCGGGGCAAATGGAAGGAGGTTCGGGCAGGCAGCACTTTTTCTGGGGAAAACGGGCCGAGGTGTGGAGGAATAGGTGCCCAGAGCCGCGACGGAGGGATTTCTGCTGATGCTGCCGGAGCGAGTTGGGATGCGGGGGGAGGAGGAGGATCGATTTTTGGGGAGAAGCTGCGAGGTCTTTCCACCTCCCAGCCTGTGGGGCCAGGAACAAAAGGAGCTGGATGAGAAAGCCAGGAAAAAAATAATTCTATTTTTATATATATATATATATATATATATAATTTTTTTTCCTCCCACTGATTTGGGTAAGGTTGTAGTTTTCAGATTAACCCTTTAGGAGCAGCAGGGGATGATCACTCCTGCCTTGCATTCACAGGATGAACTATTTTCCTGCAACCCCAGCCTGGGTCAATAACATGGTTTATGGGATGGAGCAGCCCAAGGTGCCGCCACAGCCTGGCGGCTGGTTTTTGGGGCTTCCCCTGCCCTTACCCAGCAGGTTCCCTCCCCCTCCCTGGGTAAACCCTTGGGGCCAGCATCTGCTCCCCACCCAGAGCAAAACAGGTTTGTCATCGTTTCTCTGGGCTGGCATCACCTCCACGATGCCGGCGACGCTTCAGGGGATGAGTGTGTCCCCCCCAAGGACTTGGAGGGGGCTGGAAGCATTTTTCTCCCTGCTACCGTGTGCTGCTTGGGAAAAACCCTTTTGGCTGGGGAGGAGGAGGAAGATGACGGCGTAGGAAGGACGGGCGAGGCTGTTTCTTCCTTGGTTTGCAAAGGAGAGCGGAGGTGGCATGTTGTCCCCATCCTGCCAGGGCTGCCATTTCGCCGGCACACAGCACAAACCAGCGGCGAAGCACTTGCTCCCCAGATCTGATGGACCGGTCCCATCACTTGCGGCTCAGTCGCTCAGCTCCAGGGATGCTGCAAAGGGACGGAAGCCTGGAGCCCCTGTAAAGCCATGGCAGCATCAGGGTGAGCCCTGTGCTGGAGCAGGGCTGCGGTGATTTGCACCAGTGCTGTGCTCCCCTGGGAGTTTCCACCCCCTGGGAATGGGGATTTTTGGGATATAATCATGCCGGGATTGGTTCCTCCCTGGTTTTGCCGGGGTTTTGCTGCAGTCAGCAGCATGCTTATCTCCGGTGTAGAAACCAGCCATGCTTAAGTGTGCGGCTTTGCTCGCCCTCTCACCCCGAAGGACGCCTGTGCTGAAGCCATGGGGCTGGTGGCCGAAGGGTTAAACGCGGCTGTACCACCACCAACCGCACACGGACAGCTTGCTCGGACAGCTTGCTCAGCTTGTTCCCACACCGAGCTGTAACTCAGAGTCTCCCCATAACTCGGGGTCTCCCGATGAGGCTGGGCTGCGGATCCTTCCCACAAGTCGGTGCCGGCACCGTCCGGAGGCAGGAAGCTCTGCCCACAGCCTTTGCTTGCTTTGTCATAGTTTTTTTCTAGCGAACTTTGCTGTATTTTTAGCTTGCAGGAAGCTCCCCTGGTTATCGGCAAACTGCTAAATACACTGCCAGCACCCAGCACCCCCAGCTGCCAGAGCACTAAATCCCTGCTGCCAAGGGGGGAGAGAGCCACAGAACACAGAAGGACCCCTCCCATCCCTGGCAAAACCCTTTGGAGGGTCTTAACCAGGGCGTGCGAGCCCAGTCGCCGGGGTGACGGGCTCCCTGGGTGCCGCCGCCTTGCGTCGGCGTGGAAGGCTCTAGTGGTTTTGGTGTCTTCTTGGCATGCGGCCGGTTTTCTGGACGCCGGTGCTGTAGCTCGGCGTTGCCGGGGGCCCTGGCCAGCCGTGTTGATACAGACGCTGGGTTATTCGAGGTGAAAGCATCCCCGCGCCGCCCCTGGCACTGGCGTAGCCAACTCGGCGGCTTCCTGCCGTGCCGTGGCCCCCGGCGAAGGACGGCTGCTCCCGGCCAGGATGTTTGCTTTGGGCATGGGTCCAAAAAAACCCCCCTTTTCTCCCCGTGCTGCTTCCTTCGCCGGTGCAAACTGTGTCTCTGGAGCTGGGGACGCCCTCCCCATCCTACCCCGCCACGTCTCGCCCTCGGCGGGTGATGGAAATCCCAAACCGTTTCGTGAGCAATTTCGAAAGTGGGTGGTGGGGTGGGGATGTGGGCGGCGCGGGGCTGGCGTGGTGGAAACCGGCCGCATTTCGAGCCGAGCTGCTCCTTACGCAGCTGGGCAAAACCCGCATGGTTTTGCCAGTGGTGATTATTTTTTCGCGTAACTTGTTTGCGTCTTCATCGTCTGGGCAGAAAAAAAGATGGGGAAAGTGGGGAATAAAAAATGAAAGGGAGAAAATAGGGTGGGGGATGATGGCACGTGGGTCGTGGCAGGGGATGCTCACATCTCTCCTCTCTCCCTCCTCGCAGACAGGTTTGGCGGGCGACCCGGTTGATGGACCCAGCAGAAGCCAAATGGAAGAAGGGCCAGTTAATTATGTCGAAGAAAGGCAGCTGAACGAGGGCAGCGGGCTCAGCCTGGCGAATGGGGGCCGGCCGGAGGCGGGGGGCACAGCGCTGATGGAGCCAAGCGGCTGGTCGCCGGGCCAGCCGCCCACTGCTGGTAAAGCCCACTTAGAAGACGTCAGGAACCTGGTGGCCTTTTCAGCAGTGGCCGAAGCTGTTTCCTCCTACCGGCTACTGCCCCCGGGTTCGCCGTCGCTGCTGTACGAGAAGTTCGACTCGGAGATGAGCCGGGGTGGGCTGAACGCGGCGGACGGCGTGCCACGGGGAGAGGACCTGCACGCCCTCAAGGCTGCCCTGGCTTTGGCCAAGCACGGCGTGAAGCCCCCCAACTGCAACTGTGATGGCCCTGAGTGCCCCGACTACCTGGAATGGCTGGAGCAGAAGATCAAGACGGCTCTTGGTGAAGAGCCAGCATCACCGCGGCCCCGTGCCACTGCCGCCAACCCCCCGCCACCCCCCCAGGAAGGTGCTATCGACCCCCAGCCGGTGCCTGAGACCGTTGAGCCGTGCCCGCCCGACGGCCTTCCCTTTTCCCAAAGCGCGTTGACCATCGCCAAGGAGAAGAACATCAGCCTGCAGACCGCCATAGCCATCGAAGCCCTGACGCAGCTCTCGGCCGCTCTCCCCCAGCCCGCCGGCGACGGCCAGCCCCCCCCGCCGCCACCACCGCCGCCTCCCGCCACCCCCTTCGGCCCCGGCCCCCTCGCCCCACTGGGAGCCACATGGCAGCGAGGGGACGAGCCCCGTTATCCACCGGAGCCAGGAGCGGCGCCGGAACCGTTTTTTGGCGTTGCGCCTCCCCGGGGGGGCTTTGCGTCGGCGTGGGGGCTGGAGGCCGAGGGGGCGGCGGGGGTTGGAGACCCCATGGCAGAGCTGGAGCAGCTGCTGGGTAACACCGACGACTACATCAAGGCAGCTTTCAAGAGACCTGAAGCGACAGCTGGCAAAGTGACTGCGCCTAAACCAGAGCCCCCCGAACGAGCGCCCGGCAAGGATGCGCCAGGCGGCCCCCGTTTGCCACCCGCACCGCCGGAGCCTGACCTGCACAAGAAGACGCAGCTGGTCCTGCAGCAGCATCTCCACCACAAGCGCAGCCTCTTCCTCGAGCAAAGCCTGGCAGCGGCGGCGGCACCCCAAGATCGGCCGAGTGGCTGGTGGGCTCCCGGCGCCCCGGCCGTGCCCCCCAGGCCCTTTGAAAAGCAGGCCAAAGAGAAGAAGAAGAAAACGCCGCCTGAAAAGCCCCCCCCGGCCAAACCGCTCCGTAAGCAAGTGCAGATCAAGAAAGCGAAGCAGAAGGACTCGCAGCCGCTCTTCCTGCCCCTCTGGCAGATCAGCCTGGAGGGGTTTCGGGCGCCCGCCGAACCCCCCGCTGAAGAGATGCAGACTGAACCGCCGCTGCCGCCTGCCTTCCCGCTCCAGCCTGTTGCACTACCCCTGCCCACCGCTCGCCCCCCGCCACCGAAACCCCTCGACGGCGGCCCCCCGGCTCCCGACTCTCAGGAAAGGGGTGCCCCCAGGGGGGGCCCCCAAATTCACCCGGTGCCGGCGGGCTCGACCGGCTCAGAGGAAGCTCCGGCTGCCCCAGCTCCCATTGTGGTGGATGACAAGCTGGAAGAGCTCATCCGGCAATTCGAAGCTGAATTCGGGGAGAATTTCAACCTGCAGCCCCCCGAGACACCCGCCCCGCTCGCCCCCGGGGCTGCCGAGCTGCCAGGGGGGCCGGCGCCAGCCCCACAAGTGCCCCCCACCGCCCCCGCCACCGCCCCGGCTTCAAGCAGCGCTCCCCAAGCCGGACCCAAAAGCTTTTCATTCTCGCCGGGGAAAGGTCCGCTTTCAGAGACCCCCTTCGCCGCCCGGTCCCCGAAACAGATCAAAATTGAGTCTTCTGGTGCTATCACCGTGGTGTCGACCACGTGCTTTTACTCTGAGGAAAGCCAAAACCCAGACGCGGATGACGCTGATGGGACACCCACCAAGGACGAGGTGCCGCTGACGCCAACCCTGAGCGGCTTTTTGGAGTCACCGCTGAAATACCTGGACACGCCGACCAAAAGCCTCCTGGACACCCCGGCCAAGCGGGCACAAGCAGAGTTCCCCACCTGCGACTGCGTCGGTGAGCGAGCGGCCGTGCCAGGGGATTGCTGGGGTGGCGGTGAGCCCCGGAGTGGCATTTCGAGGAGGTGGCTTTGCAGGGTGGGATTGCCCTGGATAAATAACAGAGCAATGCCACGGTGCTGGCAAAGCCCCTGCTTTCTGGGAGGATGTGGCACTCACACGGTGGAACGCCGATGCTGCGGAGCTCTCTTTTGCTTTCTCTTCTTCCCTCTTATTTTTACGGTCGGATGGCAAATGCCAAGTGACCGCCATGGCTCCACGGGGGTGGCACCGCTGCTGACCTGGCTGTGTTGGTGTGGGTTGGAAGAGCTGCAAAACCAAAGCTCTGTTGGGTTTTGCCCCTGCTAAACCGCTCGGCTAAATCCCATAGAGGGGCCCACAGTTGCCCCAGCACCGAAACCCACCTAAAACCCAGCTCGCCTGGTTATTCCTGCTATTTTAAGCCAAATTAGCTCGTTTGGGTTGCTCCAAGTAACCCAAACTTTGGCTCGGCATGCATGCTTATGCCCAGAGCTGTGGTTGCTGCTGGGATGCTGGGTTGTTCAGTGGCTGATCCCAGCAGGATGCATTGAAAAGGCTCCAAACCCTTGGGTTTGGGGGGGGGGGTTGGTAGGGTTTTTTTGGTGTGTGTTGGCATTTGTTAGACTTTGCAGCAAGTGCTAGAGGTTTCCCACCCGGACCCTGCGGTCTGACTCCATTTGAGTGCTGAGAGCTGGATCGTCCCTCCCCAAAGTTTAGACCAAACCTAAATTTAGACCTGGGAGGAGCAGGGTGAGGATTTGGGGCATCCAGCCGGAAAAATGAACCCCCGTGCCACTGGGAGAGGTGGCCTCAGCCCAGGCACAAGCTGCACTTTATTAGTGGGGCTTATGATTATTTATTTATTTGCTTGTAAATGGCAGCACTAATTAGCCCAAATGGCACAGAGCAAATGAAAGGCTTTTCTGGAGCCACTCAAACTGATCTTGGAGTTTCGCTCTGCAGTGCCAGGAAAAGATTCAGGTTGCTTTTTCTTCTGCAGCATGGGTTAGGGGCTGGGAGAGGGGGGATTGCCCACCTGCCACCTCTCTCCATTTTCTCAAGGAAAAGCTGTGAGAGAAAGCAATTAAGTAGGAGTCAGGGCTCGGTGCTTTATTAGGTGCCTGTGCTGTTAGACGCTGTAATAAAATCAGCCTTCACTGCGTGTCCCGTATTGATCTCTGTCTGGACAGCTGCAGCCCAGCTGAGCCCGGCTTTCTCCTCGCCCTGGCGCCCAGCCAGTTAGACATGACGGGAATGAAAATCAGGGCAATGAGAGCATAGAGATGGAAAGACAGATCAGACCTGGCCGTCGCGCCGGATGCATCCCACCCGGCGGCGTTTGAGCATCCCCCCTGCGCTGGGGATTGACCCCTGCGCTGCCGTGGCTGCCCGGAGCATCCTTTGCTTCCTGCGCCGGCACCTTTGTGCCCTAAAAGCCCCGAGGGGTTTACTGTTGCAGGGGGGGTGTTGCCTGCAGGGCTGTAGCCCCAGCATCCTTCTCCCATATCTCGAGCATCCTTCTCCTGTAGCCCCAGCATCCTTCAGCCTCTCTCCCATGCAGCAGCTCCTTCCTTGCACAGGCTCAGTCAGCGCGGGGCATCCCGTGAGCATCCCGAAATCCTAAGCCGCAGGAGTAGTTTTCACCCCCAAAATCATCCCGTGATGGTTTTGGCAGCATCCAGCTGGGCTGGTCCCAGTGAGCGGGGCCAGACAGGTGCCCAGGGTGGGAGCTGGTGGGGAGCAGGGTGGCTGGGGACAAGAAGGGGGGTTTGTATGCCGAATCGCCTGCCACCACCGCTGCTAATCGCTTCTTCTCGGCAGAGCTCATCAAAATGCACCGTGCTCGGGCGACCACGCAAATCCCCCATGCTGCTATGGAGCTATAGTTGCTGCCAGGATGCTCGGAGGGGATGTGGCCCCCTGGGGAGGTTTTTGGGTCCCCGAAGGATGTGGGTCTGAGCACCCATCCCCTTCTTCCCCAGTGGCATTTTAGTGCTGGGAGCAGAAGAGTTGCTGCCAGACTGTTTAACAAACCCCTAACTGCGGCTTCCCGTCCCCAGTGCTCTTAGGGGGAAATGCCATCCAGGAACCTTTGATTTTTGGTGCAAAAGTGCTCAGTTTGAGGGAATTTGGGGCAGCCGGTGGAGATGCAAACCCCGAAATCTCTTTCCCCTCCTGCCTCTGCAGAGCAAATTGTGGAGAAGGATGAGGGACCGTATTACACCCACCTGGGCTCAGGACCCACTGTGGCATCCATCAGGGAGCTCATGGAGGAGCGGTAAGGGCCCTTGCCCCGTACTGTCCCATCCTGGGGGGCTGTGAGGGTGAGGGGGGGCTTGTGAGGGCAAGTGGGGGCCTGTGGGATCCTGTGAGGGTGAGTGGGGGCCCATGAGGGCAAGCAGGGGCCTCTGACAGGTCCCATGAGGGCAAGTGGGGTCCCATGAGGGTAAGCGGGGGGGGCCCCATGAGGGGTCTATAACGGTGAGTGGGGTCCTGTGAGGGCGAGTGGGAGCTTGTGAGGGTGAGCGGGGTCTCGTGAGGGTGAGTGGGTGCCCATGAGGGAGAACCTGGGGCTTGTGAGGGGTCCTGTGAGGGCGAGTGGGGGTCTATGAGGGATCCCATGAGAGTGAGTGGGGCCCCATGAGGGTGTGTGGGGGCTTGTGAGGGCGAGTGGGGGACTCGTGAGGGCAAGCAGGGGACTCATGAGCATGGTGGGAGTGAGCAGCGCTGACGCCTGTCCCCTGGCCAGGTATGGCGAGAAGGGCAAGGCCATCCGCATCGAGAAGGTCATCTACACAGGGAAGGAGGGGAAGAGCTCCCGGGGCTGCCCTATCGCCAAGTGGGTGAGTGCCTGCGCCCCGGCTCTCATCTCCTCTCGGAGCCCCCCCCAGGGTAGTGCTCCTGCCGGTCCCCTCCCTGCCTGGGGACGAGGAGGTCCCACTGGCGGCGGTGACTGCAGCGGGCAGGGGCGGGATGTTCAATCTGTGGCTGGCAAGGAGGAAGCGAGAGTGGTGGCCGCCCCCCGGGGAAATTCCACGGGGCTTCCCAGCCTCGGCACCCGCCGAATGGCACGTCTGTGCCTGCAGCCCCTGCACTGGGCACGTCCAACCCGCAGTGCCCAAAGCCCATGGGTGTGAATGCAACCATGGGAGCTCCCACAGCTCTGCCTGCCCCCAATCCCCATAGGGTGCTGCAGAAAGCAGCCAGGACCTGCTTTTGGGGTCCTCCCCATCCCAGGAGGTTTTTGCCATTGGAGTGGTCTGACTTGGCGCCTCTGTTTTCCAGGTGATCCGGAGGCACAACCAAGAGGAGAAGCTGCTGTGCCTGGTGCGGCACCGGGCTGGCCACCACTGCCAGAATGCCGTCATAATCATCCTGATCCTGGCTTGGGAGGGCATCCCCCGCACACTGGGCGACACGCTGTACCAGGAGCTCACTGACACCCTCACCAAGTACGGCAACCCCACCAGCCGCCGCTGCGGCTTGAATGACGAGTAAGTCGCACCGTGCCGCCGGTCCAGTTCGGGAAAACAGGGTGGGAAGGGGATGTGGGGGTCCCTCCTGTTTTCGGAGCTGCCATCACCGCGCCGGCGGCTGACGCTCCTCTGCGGTGTCCCTCCCGCAGCCGGACCTGCGCATGCCAAGGCAAGGACCCCAACACCTGCGGCGCTTCCTTCTCCTTCGGCTGCTCTTGGAGCATGTATTTTAATGGCTGCAAATACGCCCGGAGCAAAACTCCCCGCAAGTTCAGGCTGGTGGGGGACAATCCCAAAGAGGTGGGTGACGCGGGCGGAGCAAGGCAGCACCAGCGGGGCTGTGGGTTTGGACCTCCTTTTACCCCCGCCTTTGCAGGGGGAAGCCTGAAAATAGGATTCATTGTGGGATTTTTGATGAATTAGGGAGACGGGGGAAAGAAAACCAACCTGGTGAAACCAGAGGGCAGGCTCGCCTTGGTGTCCCAGAGGCGGGACTTTTGGTGCGACAGCAAGTGCCGGTATGGGGTGGCACGAATGGGGTGTCTCTAGAAACACCAGGGAATATGCCAGAGGGCTTGTGGGTCGAGCAAGCAAAAGCACAACAGACGCTGGGACTGGAGGTTGACCGGCCAAAACCTCAGCAGGAATTTAAGCCACATTCTTTGCGCGGTGAGGGACATCATGGGAAGGGTCAGACATCACGTGGCGTTGTGGGGGCTCTGCCCCCAATTCTGTCCCCGCTGCCAAAAATCGTGGGCGACATCCTCCTCTTTTCCCTACTGCAGGAAGAGCTGCTCCGGAAAAGCTTTCAGGACTTGGCCACCGAGGTTGCTCCGCTTTACAAGAGGCTGGCGCCGCAAGCCTACCAAAACCAGGTACTGGCCACCTGCTCGTCCCCTTTGGAGCACGCCGGCCCGGTGGCAGGCAGAAACGGGCGCAAGGTGGTGGTGCATAGGATATTTCGGATAACCGGAACCCTCTCCTCCTTCTGCCAGGTTACCAACGAGGACGTAGCGATAGACTGCCGGCTGGGCTTAAAGGAGGGGAGGCCGTTCTCAGGAGTGACGGCGTGCATGGACTTCTGTGCTCATGCTCACAAAGATCAGCATAACCTCTACAATGGCTGCACAGTGGTAAGCAGGCAGCCAGCGGGGCTTTTCGGGATGCTCCCCTGCCCCATTTTGGGATGCTCCTTTTTGAGCCACTCAAGTCCCTGCTGTCCCCAGCCATCCTACCTGCATGACTCCAGTGGCTGGTCCTCGGGGTTCACACACCTCACATGAAACCGTTCAGGTCTGTGGGGTGCTGAAGCCACCCCAGCTAGATGAAAGCACGGTGCTACCGGGGGGACCGCACGTTTGCTTTTGTCCGACCTAAACCCCATGGGAGGTTTCTGAATGCTGGCTGGGAACCGGTGCAGGCTGGAGGGGATGCCAGGCTGGCATGGCTTCACATCGATGCGGGGAATAAGGAGGAGGTTTTGCCCCTGTCCCACATGGGGCCACATCCAGCAGCGTCCCGCTGATGGCACCCTGCGCTCCCCCAGGTCTGCACGCTGACAAAGGAAGACAATCGTGTGGTGGGGAAAATACCTGAAGATGAGCAACTGCATGTCCTCCCCCTCTACAAGATGTCCAGCACGGATGAGTTCGGCAGCGAGGAGAACCAAAACGCCAAGGTGGGCAGCGGGGCCATCCAGGTGCTCACATCCTTCCCCCGTGAGGTCCGCAAGCTGCCCGAGCCTGCCAAGTCCTGCCGGCAGAGGCAGCTGGAAGCGAAGAAAGCTGCCGCAGAGAAGAAGAAGCTGCAGAAAGAGAAGCTGATGACACCGGAGAAGATCAAGCAGGAAGTGCTGGAGCTACCCGCGCTCCAGCAAAATGCAGGTAACAGGGGCAGAGCTGAGGTCCTGCTGCCCCGAGCCGTCTGGAAAACGCGCGAGGGGATGGGGATGTGGTTGGGGGCTGTCTCGGGCTGGTGGCACTGAGCGCTCGGCATGTTGGGACACAGGATGGCATTTCTGTGGCGCCTGGGTTTCGCCCCGTGATGCCATGCGGTGGGGAGCTCTCACCACAGCCCAGAGCGTGGGTGCGAATCGGTGCCAGCGCACTGGGCGATGCCAGGCGATGCCGATCTCTGCGCGCGGCCGGCGAGCCCATCACCGTGTGATTTTCGAGTCTGGCCGAGTTTTTGGGGTCCTCGCTCCCCACCGGCAGTTTCCTCGGCCGGCGGGTCATGGGGGCCATGTGTGTGCTGTGCCCGCAGGTGTGGCGTTGAAAAGCGGGCTGCCCCCGCAGCCGCTGAAACCTTCCATCAAGGTGGAGCCGCAGAGCCATTACAACGCCTTCAAGTACAACGGCAACGCAGTGGTGGAGAGCTACTCGGTGCTGGGGAGCTGCCGGCCCTCCGACCCATACAGCATGAACAGTGTTTACTCTTACCATTCCTACTATGCACAGCCCAATCTGCCTTCCGTGAACGGGTTTCACTCCAAGTTCGCGCTTCCCTCCTTCGGGTATTACGGCTTTTCCAGCAACCACATGTTCCCCTCGCAGTTTCTGAATTATGGTGCGCCCGAGAGGAGCGGGAGCAGCTGGGTGAGCAACGGCTACGAGAAGAAGCCCGACATCCCGGCATTGCAGGACAACCTCAACCACGCCTACGGGAATGCTGATTTCCCCGAGCCCATCCCACACAGCGTCCGGAGCAAAAACCATCACCAGCGCACCTACGAGCGGGCTAACCGCTACGCCAGCCAGCAGAAAGCAGCAGTGGCCGGGGCGCACAGGACTAGCTTGGGCTCGGAGGAGGCGCTGCCGTTTGCACAGAACTGTTTTGGCAGCCGGCCCATCAAGCAGGAGCCCCCGGACCCTCCGCCCACTATTGAGCCCCTTCCCGGCACAGCAACCGTGCCCGGTGCCAGCTTAGCCCTGCCGGCCATCCCAGCGCGCGGCACGGGGCCGGAGCAGCGGTGGAGTCCCTTCAAAGCGTCCCGGGGCACGTCTTCCCCCGAGAGGACTAGCACGGCAGAGGGCTCGTGGAGTGCCCTGGCGCCGGGCTCGGGCGGGCGGGAGAAGCTGAGCGCCTTCGATGCCGCCGCACGCTTGCCGCCGCCAGAGAAGCAGTGGCCCAACGTCCTGGCAGGAGAGGCAGCGGTGGTGCATGGCTCGGGCTTGCTGCCGAAACCGTGGAGCCCCTGCAAGCTGGGGGAGGCGGCGCTGGCCGGCACGGGCAACTCGAGCCTGCTGGGGCCGCTGGGTTTTAGCTCGGCCCTGCCAGGGCTGCCCAGCTTCCCCGAGGAGCCATGGGGCTCGGTGAAGGTGGAGGAGCGGAGGACGCCGGCGCCCAGCCCGGGGCTGCCGGAGAAGCCGTGGGAGGCGGTGGTGGGCGAGAAGGGGGTGGCAGGACCCCGCCGGGAGAAGCCATGGGACCCCTTTGGCCTGGAGGAGGATCTGCCCGAGAAGGCAGTGAAGGAGGAGGAGGAAGAGGAGGAGGAGGAGGAGGAGGAGGAAGAGGAGGAGGAGTGGTCGGACAGCGAGCACAACTTCCTAGACGAGAACATCGGCGGGGTGGCCGTGGCGCCTGCCCATGGCTCCATCCTCATCGAGTGCGCCCGCCGCGAGCTCCACGCCACCACCCCACTGAAGAAACCCAACCGCTGCCACCCCACCCGAATCTCCCTGGTCTTCTACCAACACAAGAACTTGAACCAGCCCAACCACGGCCTGGCGTTGTGGGAGGCCAAGATGAAGCAGCTGGCGGAGCGGGCTCGGGCCCGGCAAGAGGAGGCGGCACGCCTCGGTCTCCCGCCAGACGCCAAAGCCTTCGCCAAGAAACGCAAGTGGGGCGGTGCGTTGGCGACCGAGGCGCCCAGCAAGGAGAGGAGAGACTCGGTCCCCACACGGCAGGCGGTGGCCATCCCCACCAACTCCGCCATCACTGTGTCCTCCTACGCCTACACCAAGGTGACGGGCCCCTACAGCCGCTGGATCTGAGACGGAGGCAACCGCCGTGGCCCCATCTTACCTCAACCCTCGGCAGCGCCGGAGCCCGGCGTTGCTTCGTGGTGCTTTCTCCTTGGGCGTGGGGGAGAAGAAAAAAAAAACAGACAAAAACGAAGCAAAACACAATAACAACAAAAAAAAAACCAACCCACAGAAAGCGAACCCAACACGCACGCTCGGAAACAGCGGAGCCGGTGCGAGTGCACGCCATCGGAGAGCTGTGCTTGGCGAGGAGTTGGCAAACAAAGCAAAACTCGATAAAAAAAAAAAAAAAGAGGAATGATGCTGTTTGACGCTTTTCGGTAATCTCATATTTATATCTCCACGTTTTTTTAATCTAGCCTCGTGCGCCGCGCGAACGGAGGGAGAAGTTTATAGCGTCCTTTCGCAAAGGAGAGGTTTTTAATTCCACTTAAAAATACTTATTTATTGGATTTTATTTTATTTTATTTTTTACTCTAACAACAACGACGAAGCCGATCTTCGACAAAGAAGCCAACATCAAAAAAAAAAAAAAAACCCTAAACAAAAATAAGAAACAACCCGAACACCAAACCAGCTTAAAGGCAAGAGGTGACTCCCTCCAGCTCCGACGCGTGGGGGCTGGCGGGATCGTGTGCTTTACCGTCAGCCGGATGTGCTGAACATCCAATTATATTTTTTCCTGAGGACCTAAAAATACCTGTTTTGCAACTCAAGGAGTCCTTTCTTACAGCGACAGGAGACCCGCTTGCGAGCGGGATGTCCTGGGACGGCGCGTCTTCGCTCGGCTCCTTGCTGCTGGCAGGATTGGCTCCGCCAGGATGGAGCGAGCCGGCGTCTTTCCCGGCGCTGGAGACCTCAGGACACATCCGGGCTGGGGACTGCCGCTGCCGGGGTGCCGTGCTCGGCCTCGGACTTGGGGGCTCCTTTGCTGGTGGCCGCGGGGAGAGCAACAGCGGTGGCGGCATCTCTAAAGGAGCCGACAGGATAAAAAGAAAAAGAGAAAAAAAATACAAAAACAGGAAAAAAAACCACAAACCAACTCCAAACTGTGAATAGCTAGTGTTGCTCTCTGTACATCACTGTTGCTAAAGTCTGGTGCTTTCCGTCTCTGGGGGACTTTCTCCGTGCGATCGGCTCTGGGAAGAGCGAATCCCAAGACTTGGCTGGCCAAAACCCCTGCTGGTCCGCCTCCCCCGCTGGCGCCGGCGAGCCGGCGTGGTGGCGAGCGCCGCCGGGGCTCGGTGCTTTTTCTCTCCCCGGGTGCCATCCCTCCTTCCTACGGATCGCCGTTCTTCCCGCAAAAAACAAAACAAAACAAAACAAACCCAACAAATAACCCAACGACGACAACAACCGCGTGGTGCTTTTCGAACAATCTCAGTCGAGACTTTCTGCCCGTCCCCAATGCGGAAGCCGTGCCGGGACGGACGGACGGACGGGCAGGCGGGTGAGCTCCCCTGCGGCTCGCCGGGAGGGCGGCGTGGCCGAATCCAGGTGCCGGCGTCCCCGGGGTCGTTGCTTTTGCACTTTCAGGTGCCTTTTGGAGAGCCAGCGAGCCAGAGCCGACGCCGTCACCGTGCAGAAATCACCTTGTGTTTACTGTCACCCTCCTTCCTTGCGCACTGGCACAGATCAGCAGGATCTCGGTAAAACAGCCTGAACATTTACGTGGTCTGATTTTAAACCTGTAAATAGGGAAAGAATTTTTTTAAAAGCACTTTCACCTAGATTTAAAAACAAAAGCGAAACTTAAAAAACAACTTCCCTCTTTCCTCCCCCGCCCAACAACTTGAAAGCAGTATGTTTTAAACAAGATTATTGTGGGAGAACTGTAAATACTGGCAGAATATTTAACATGCTTTGTCCGTCCTTCATAATTATTTTTTTTTTTTTTACCCGTAATCTGTAAAGTCGCGTATATTTGACAAGGAAACTCAACGAGCTATTACCGCTTTTCTTATAAATACCCAATAGCATATCAGGATTGTAAGAGTCGATGGCAAGTCAGATTTTAGGGATGCCCGTGGGCGATGCCGGTTCCAGCGTGGGGACCCGACGTGTCGATGTGGTTCGGAGGGCGAAAAGGGGACCCGGCTGATCCCCGCCAGCGGCGTTCAGTGGGGCCGGATTCGGGTGCCGGCCCCGGTTCGCATCGCCCGGGGTCTGGTCTGACTGTCGTGGCGGGGGTGCCTTGCGAGCTTCGCCTGGATGCGTTTAGCGTCGGGAGGAAAAGGGGTGCGTTTGGAGAAGGCGAGGGTCCATGTAACCTGTCTAAGTCCTGCTTCCTCGGAGGTTTTTTTTTGGTGCAGGGAAGGGGTTCGGTCCGGCGCGGCGTTGGCTCCGGCGGGTTCAACCCGGGTAAGCGGGGAGATGCCGGTGCTGCGGGTCGGGGAGCGAGAACTGCTGCAGTCTCACGTTTTTACACTACATAACGTCTAACCTACCTCAAATCTCAGTCATTAAAAATTAGCACGCTTCAGACTTCTTCTACGAAAACTAGAAATCTATGCACAGCTCTTTACCCCTTGCTGCTGAGAGGCTGTTTTTCAAGCAAAATCTTTTCCTTTACCCGTCCCGGCGGCCGTGCTCGTCCCACCCGTGCCGAAGCCAGGGGGATCACGGCGTTAACGGGGACTCGCTGATGGGAGGGGGATGTTTTTAATTGCTTCAGGGTGGGATGGGGACCTAATTTTGCAGCAGGTCGCGGCCACAATGGCGCTAGAACAACGCCCGCGGTAGAAAACCTGGGGAGAGCTCGGCGCTGGGAGCCCCAGTGGGCTCCTGCCATCCCGCTTCGGTTTTTCCGGCCGTGATGCTTCGCCTCGGGCGGGGAGTTGTGGGGGGGACACGTTTCGGGGTCCCCCCCCCCTCCCCATCTCGACGCTCTTGGGACGAGGCACGGGAAGGAGAAGGAAACCAGAATCCCTGAGGTGCCTCAATTGCTGATTTTTCCTTTTAATACTGGAGTATGCTTTGTGGGCTCTATAAGGCATATTTTTATTAAATGAAATCTTCTAATAAAAACGGTGCTATGGTGTTTTAACAAACTGTATCATGCTTCTGCCTGATTCCATCTCGCTGAGGTGCTACTAATGTATATACGAAACTAGGGAACCAAGAAAAAAAACAAAAAACAAAAAAGCAATGTCGTTGAGAAGGAAGTTTACTTTTCCGGAGCGACAGCTCGAAGCGTGCCGGGAGCCGGTTGGGTTTATGCAAACTGAAATCGGTGCTGCGTTGGAGGCGTCCCGCCGACCGGGCTCGCGGTGGAGCCGTTCCCCTCTGGTGCAGGGCCGGGGTGCTGGCAGGAGAGCCATGTGCAGATGTGGCGCTTGGACGAGGTGTTCAGCTGCAGTGCTGGGTCACGGTGCTCGGCCACACATCGCAGACGTGGTGCTCGGACGTGGTGCGTGGATGCGATGCTCAGCCAGGATGTGTGAACATGGTGCTTGGCCACGGTGCTTGGACATGGTGCGTGGAAATGGTGCTCGGGCATGGTGCTCGGCCATGCACCATGGACGTGGTGCTTGGGCACGGTGCTCGGCCACACATCGTGGACATGGTGCTCGGGGATGTGGTGCTCGACCGCGGTGCTTGGACATGGTGCGTGGACATGGTGCTTGGGCACGGTGCTCAGCCACGTGTCATGGACATGGTCCTCGGGCACGGTGCTTGGCCACACATTGTGGACATGGTGCTCAGACGCGGTGTGTGGACACGGTGCTCAGCCAGGATGTCTGGACATGGTGCTCGGCCATGGTGCTTGACCACGGTGCTTGGACATGGTGCGTGGACATGGTGCTCGGGCGCGGTGCTCGGCCACGCATCGTGGACATGGTGCTCGGACGTGGTGTGTGAACATGGTGCTTGTCCATGGTGCTCGTCCATGGTGCTCGATCACGGTGCTTGGACATGGTGCGTGGACATGGTGCTCGGGCACGGTGCCCTGCTGTGGTGCTTGGACATGGTGCGTGGACATGGTGCTTGGGCACGGTGCCCTGCTGTGGTGCTTGGACATGGTGCGTGGAAATGGTGCTCGGGCACGGTGCTTGGCCATGCACTGTGGACATGGTGCTCCGGCACGGCGCTCAACCGCGGTGCTCGGATATGGTGCATGGACATGGTGCTCGGGCACAGTGCTTGGCCACGCACCATGGACATGGTGCATGGATGTGGTGCTCAGCCGTGATGCGTGAACATGGTGCTCAGCCGCGGTGCTCAGCGCAGTGCTCGATCATGGTGCTCGGCAGCGGTGCTCAGACATGGTGTGTGGACACAGTGCTCAGCCGCGATGCGTGAACATGGTGCTAGGCCGTGGTGTGTGGACATGGTGCTCAGCCAGGGTGTGCGAACGCGGTGCTTGGACATGGTGCTCAGCACAGTGCTCGGACGTGGTGCATGGACACAGTGCTCGGGCAGAGTGCTTAGCCCGGTGCGTGGGTATGTTGTGCATGCACAGTGCACGTGCACAGTGCAAGGGCATGGTGTGTGGCTATGGTGCTCAGGCATGGTGCACAGCCACGGTGCTCGGGCACCGTGCACAGCCATCATGCACGGCACAGCCATGGTGCTCGGGGACGGTGCACAGACACGGTGCTTGAACAGGGTGCATGGGCACAGAGAGGGTGCTCGGGCACGGTGCAAGGGCATGGTGCATGGACATGGTGCTTGGACACGGTGCTTGGGCATGCTCCACAGATACGGTGCATGGGCACGGTGCTCACCCACCATGCCCGTGCTCAGGCATGGTGCATGGGCACGGTGCTCGCCCACCATGCATGGCCGCGGTGCACAGACACAGATGTGGTGCTCGGGCACCGTGCACCCCCATGGCTTCACCGCGGTGCCAGAGCATGGTGCACACGCACGGTGCACAGACCCCCTGCCCGAGCCCGGCACGTGGTGCCGGTGCCCACCGCACGTCCCTGCTGCAGGGCCGCCCTCCTGGCACCGTACCCCGCTGCGGCGCCCAGGCCCCGTGCCCACCGGCGCTCAGCACTGCGCTTGGCACCGCGCTCCCCCTGGCTCCCTTGGGCTCATTCCCCTCCCCAAATCACCGGTGTCTCCCCGCAGCGAGGGCTCAGTCGGGCATCCCGCTTCTGCCCGTCTCTTTCTTTCCCCCCCCCCCCTTTTTTTTTTTCCCCTTTTTTTCCATTTTTTGGGGGTTTTATTGGTGCTACTTTCTTCCCCTTCAGCTTCCCGTCAGCGCCGGGGCAGCAGCTCCCCTGTGCCCCCCCAAACCAAGGCAAATACCTCAAACCCACCCCCCCCCCAGCTCCCCACAGCGCCGCGGCAGCGAAGGCGAGCGAAACCGGGGCAAATCTTTCCGAAATCAGGGATCCTTTCGCAGCGGTGTTTCTTCCTTAATTTTTTTCCCCTCTCCTTTATCCCTTTCCGCCCGGGTGTTTGGTTTTTTTTTTTTCCCTCCTCATTTTTCCGCATCCGTCAGGGATTACAAACCGCCGTAATTTCAGCCTCAGTTTTATTCCAGGAGCAATTTTTTTTTTTTGTTTTTTTTGCCTGTGGGTTTTTGCACTGCAGTGCAAAAAAAAAAAAAAAAAAAAAGGTAACAATTCAAAATTTTAAAATAAAGCGCCGTTTCTTCTCAGATTTGGGAATTTGGTCGGAGGCAGGGGGTTTATTTTTGGCATTTATTTTTTGTTGGGGTGGGTTTTTTTTTGTTGGGGGGGATAATTGAGGAGGGGAGGTGGGACGGCGGCAGGTGGAGTGGGGGCACCGCGGGGTTGTCCCGGCGACTCCGAAAAATTCACACTTGAAGATTTCTTGGTCGGCTCGGGACTGTGGTTACTTGAAATGAAGTTTTTTTCCGGGGCGGATCGAGGACCGGTAGATTTTTTTTCCCATGTCTCAAGGCAATAGGATTAATGTGTATTAAACTGTAGATACTTCTAGGACAGTAAATTTATGCTGATAATTTTATTTTGTATAATTTTCCCTTTCTTTTCTTTCTTTTCCCTCTTTGAGGGTTTTATTTTTCCCCCTTAACAGCCTTTTCTTTTTCCCTCCCCCCCCCCCCCCCTGTGTTTTGGTAAATTTATTTTTTAGGATGCCTAAAAATTGCAAGTTTGGATCCTCCCCCCACCCCCTTCCCCAGTTTTGGTTTTGTTTTTTTGTTTTGTTGTTGTTTTGTTTTGTTTCCGTTTTTTTGTTTTTTTTTTTTTTGTTTGTTTGTTTTTTTTTTTTTTAATTTGTATTTTATTCTAAGTTACGCGTGGCCGGCTGGGCCGCGAAATGTATTATTCCTGATATCTTTAAAATATTGTGGGTGTTTTAATAAATTTTATATTTATTTTTTGCACTCAACATGAGGCCTCTGGCTTTCTGTTTCCTGCTTGGGGTGGCAGGATCGGACCTTCTTGGCGGGGGGGGGGAAATGTGTGTGCAGGATCGAGCCCTGCGTATGGGAATGGGGGGCAGGATGGGGTCCTCTTGGCTGGGAGGGGCAGGACGGGGGGTGTGTGTGTGTGTGTGTGTGTGTGTCTTCTTGGGGGGGGGGGGGGTGTCAGGATCGGGCCCTCTTTGGAGGGGGGATGGGGGTCCTCGGGGGGGTGGGGTGGGGTGGGTCTTCTTGGGTTGGGGTGTGGTCTTCTGGGGGGAGGGCAGGATGAGGGCCCTCTTGGGGGGGGGTGTGTGCAGGATCGGGCCCTGGGTATGGGAATGGAGGGCAGGATGGGGTCCTTTTGGAGGGGGGGGCCCAAGATGGGGGGGGGGTGTGTCTTCTTGGGATGGGGGGGGGACTTCTTGGGGGGGGGAGTGTGTCAGGATGGGGCCCTGGGTATGGGGGGGGGGGGTGTGGGGTTAGGCAGGATAGGGCCTGTGGGATGGGGTTGAGCAGGATGGGGTCCTTTCGGGGGGGGGGGGGCGGCAGGATAAAGTCCTGCTTTGGGGGGGGAGAGGTCGGGGGGGGTGGTGGGGGTGGTGTCGGGATGGCCCCCCCCGGGGTGGGTGTGGGGGGTCGGTCGTAGTCCCCGCCAGAGTCCTCCGAGCCGCAGGGGTCGCGGCGGGGAGGCGGTGCAGCTCCAACCTCGCCCA